>OY747715.1:15115238-15117738 GCA_963556495.2 Valencia hispanica
ACAAATAGCTTTTTTCAGTTTTATCAGGTTAAACTGCCTTGTACGAGTGACATTAAATTCCAAGATTATCCAGCGGGGATTTTACCAGAAAAACATAAACAGATGGTGGATCCTTGTATCCCTTGTCCAGTGTTGGACAACAGAGAAACCACATTGAGATTGTTTTAAAAACTGAAAAAAATCATTCTGACTGATAAATCGACTTAATCTTTCAAATAAGACTTAACTCTGATCAGAAGTATCATGCATAATATAAAGAGTTCCTGTTTGCATGTTGCTGATGACAGAGTAGTCATTAATGCTATTGGACACAAAGTGAACATTACTAATTTACCTAGCCAGGAAGAAAGGCTGTCATTTTATAAATGTAAATCAAAATTGCAGGATTCAAGAAAATTGAGAACTCAGCACAAGGTGCAAAGTCACAAGAAGCCTAAAGAATAGAAATGCTTTAAATTCAATCAAAATATATCAAAGTCAACCCAGTTGTAAAACGAGTTGTTTAAAAAAATATTCTTGTGAAACAAAGCTCAACTGGCACCAGAAGGACAGGAAGGAAAAAGGATGCGAGATAAAAACTTAGAAGCATGAAACATCATCAGTAAAACAGGTGGAGGCAGTGTGATGGCACGGACATGCATGGCTGCCAATGGATTTGGGTCACTAGTGTTTATTGACAGCATGACAAAAGACAGAAGCAGCCGGATGAATTCTAAAGTGTTTAGGGAAATGCTGTCTGGTCTGATTCCAATAAATCTACGACGAACATACTGGAAAAGCAACAGAACAATTTCTGAAGATAAAAGGAAAATCCTCTTAGATTAGTGGTGCAGTCCCTAAATCTACCCTCTCATCAAGACACTATGAAATAAATCTTCTTTAACTGTTTTCAGTTTCTCATTAATCTGAAATAGTCCGTTCATTTTGACATCAAAATATCATCAGCACATATGTGTAGTTATATTTACATGTAGTGTGCCAACATATTGAATGCTTGCGCTGAGCTTGTACAGTCATACTAAAAATAAAGTACAGCCTCTGTCAGTTCTATGTTTTTTTTCAAGGTTTTGTGGTTGTAGTGGCCTTTATTTGGAAGTGGATAGCACAGAAAGGGAGAGAAGTGGGGGATGACATGCGGCATCAAGGGCTGAGGCCTCTGCACATGGGGCACCTGCACCCACCACCATCCCAAGCGACGCCCCAGTTCTATGATTTTAATGAATGATCTGCACAGCAAATTGAATATGACAACCTCAAATCATAAAGCTCATTAAGAGCAATTCTAAATAACCAGATATTTATTTATTTGGACTGCATCTGAATGTTTGTAGTTGATCAGAAACACAAAGTTTTTCTTCTCATCACATATTTTTGGCAGTGATTCTGCTGCTGTTTAACAGAAGCTGTATTAATTCCTAACCTACAGCAGTGCAGTTTAATTGGCAGACTAGATCAGAAAATGTATATTTCCGTCATTAGAGAGTTCCGCCTTGACTTGGATTTGAAACAAATTACTTGAGAACATCTCTAACATAGCCTAAAAAATAATCCCCTCTCATCCTCCTCTGGGTGTTCATGGATCATCAATTTTTTCTTGCACAAGTATGAGGTTTTATAAAGGAAATTGATATTATGGAACCACAGGACGACTGAAGTGGAACTCTGTAAATATGTATTGACAAACTACAATGTCACACACTGATTTGGTAGCTTGGAGCTTCATCGAAATGTATGTAGGGTTTCTGATTGTGATAACCCATACCTGGGAGACAAGAAAGACACTCATTGACAGAACCCTTTTATGGGTTTTGTTCTGTTTTCACGCTTCACCACCACTGTAAAAAGTACCCATGGGTAAAGCCCAATCATTGGTAGTCTTTAGTCTGCCTCCCCTTCTGTCAGTCTGAATTGGCTAACATCCTCACAAACACAATTTTTAGAGAATGTGAGTGATGATACAAAAAACATTTGACTCTCAATTAGTAGCTATGTGGTGCCATTCATTAGCAAACCATTGTTTGCCGTTTTGGAATCATTATGACAGGAGACAATCCAAATGACCTTGAGCAAATGTGTACCTCACCTAGTTCCTAATGTTGTGTATTGCCATCTTAAAGGTAAACAACATATTGAAGTATTTTGTGGTGGTTTTGATTAAGGCATGTATTTTTTTTATTGCATTCTTCTTTGCAGAAAGACTTCAATTCCTCTATATTCTTGGACAGATTTATAATAACTACACATTTGAGATCTTCCAAAAGTGGTTCAGTGATACTGATGCCAGGGCCTTTAGTTTAACCTCTGTAGCCAATGACTGATTGACTCGGCTTTTTATTTTGGTTTAATGTCATGTTGGAACATTCTAGCATTGTTTTAGGCAGCTTTGGCTGAATGTTTCTTTGTTTTTTCTGACCGTGACATATTTTCGTTTGAACATTTCTGATTGCCCTTTTCAGTACCTTTTTATATCCCTTTCCTGTTTTATGAAGTTCAACTGGAA
>OY747715.1:15122738-15160238 GCA_963556495.2 Valencia hispanica
CTGCATAGGCTATTCAGTAAAAAGTAATCAGTACACATTATTAGTCAATAATCAGAAATCGCCAGGAGAAATGAGAAATATTCGATTTTGCATTCTGTCCCACCAGAAGCTGCTCAGACTGACTGACAGCGCTGGGATGTTTGGAACTGAGGACTCCATGAACCACGTGACTGTGTGTCGTCTAGTTCAAAGTCTGTCATAACTCTATCTCTCTTTGACACTGCACTGGCAGAGCTGTTATGTGCTCATGCGCAGTGAAGTTTAACCGCAACACATGGCGATAAGTAGCGACCGTTATATACAGTCTATGGTAGCGACATGCATCAGTCTCAAACGGTAAGTACCACATTTCGCCATGTGTCGCGGTTGAACTTCACGGCGCATGCGCACATAACAGCTCTGCTAGTGAGGAGAAAATGTAAGCAGCCATACGATTGGCTGAAAACAAAGAAATTGGTTAGCTGACGAATCTGTCAATCAGAATCGTAAATTTGATTGACAGATTCATTAGCCAATGGTGTCGTTTGTTGACCTCTAACGTTACAACAATCTCAAAATTCACCACACAAAATTCTCTCACAAATACAGAGAGATTCGCAAATGAGAAGTGGTTCGTAAATGCACATTTAGCGATTCGTATGATCTGTGAGTTTATATTTGAAGCTTCCCTCAAAGTTATATTTGTGAAACAGATCGTGTGCATTTGTGAAACGGATCGTGTGCATTTGTGAAACAGATCGTGTGCATTTGTAAAGTTATATTACAAGTGTTTCTTCGAAATTATATTTGTGAACCAGAGCATGTGCATTTGTGAATGAGCATGTGAATTTGTGAAAAACCCTGCATGAGTTTATTCTTAATGAGACTGATCTGACCCCATAATTTTCGCTCAACATGCGGAGACCTAACATTTTCTGATGATGAAATTATTTCATATAGGCTAAGCCTATTTATGATTTATATTTCCATACAATATTTACTGTAACATGGAAGGGATGGAGATGGAGGATGGAACATAACTCACCTCTATATCTTTGTATAGCAAGCAGAGTCCCTGCTCATGCTGTCTCTACTCCTTTATGTAACGCCTTTTTTGTGTAATTTTTTTTCTCCATGAAAACTAAGGTGAACAGTCCTCTTTTCCCCAGATATGTTCACTTTTCACTGATGTTCTCCCTGAGCTGCTGCCTAGTGGATGGTTCTGATCCATTCATAGACAGAACAGACAGCAGGCTGTGATGTGCTGCAATGCAATAAACTGCGCTGCACTTCACATGCGGAGTTGCAGCTGTTTGCAAGATATGAAAGCGCAAGTGTAGCTTTGCAGATGAACAGAGTTTCTGTGTTTCTGTGTGTGACCAAGTGGCAAAGATCCAGTTGGTCCACATGGACACAAAAACTAGCTAGAAAACTAAAGACTGGAGTAGACACTTTTTATTGTCTTTTTGAGACTGCTGCTTTTAACTTTAATTATTACATTGAAAAAAAAGAATACTTGTTTTCTCAAAGTATTTCAGATTTTAATTTAAATTTTTGTCCTGTATGATTTAAACAGTGAGCTTGGCAGGAAATTTATTTGTATTGAACTAATATTGCTACTGGAAAAGTCTAAATTGGAAGAGTAATTATTTCTGCCATTAATTAATTTCAAGAGATTTTAAATTAATTTTTTTACTTGTGACAGCCTATCTGAAGTTTGTATACCCAGATGGAGAATACATGCTCTAAATATGTTAAAATCAAATGTCTTGGCATAGTCCTGAATGTGTTTCAGGACTGGGCCAAGGGTCCTCTTTTTTTTGGAAAGCAAAATATGGTCATCCTAGTTAAAACTAGTCCACAAACTATTGTCAATGCCTCCTCCTCGGAAATGACTTTTTATCTCGTGAGGTTTTGTGAGATTTCCCATCTGAGCTGGGAATCTTCATGAGTAAAATCTGTTCATGTGTGGTGTGTCATCACTGCCGTGTGGCGCCATACCGCGCACTGAAACACCAAAAGTGTTTTTTTATTACCATATGCAGTGGTATTGCCTGGACTGGGCATTCCCGGCTCTAGCCCCGAACATTTCTTATCAAGCCAAGAATTTGTTTTAACCCCAGAAGGGATAAGTTTACATTAACTAAGCCGCCCAATGATATTAATGAAGACAGCAGTTTTGTCATTTTCCTGGCTTCAATGAATGCAACAGAGGGACGACTGACCGATCAGAGAGGAGTTGTAGTTACTGAAACATCCATTTTTTATTGGCTGACAGCCCAGTGTTTAATCTAAACGCTAGTATTATTTAGAGCGGTCCCGACAGAAAATGGACATCAGACGATTTTTTGACAGAAATAAGAGAGACAATTCTTCAGTTGTGGTGGCTGGCAGTGGGTGGCAAAACTCTGGCCCACACATTAAACAGGAAAACAAACAAGCAATTTAAATCCTGTATGTCTTTGAGATTATATGAACACTAGGCAGATCATCCGACAGTTGTGCTTTAAAAATCTTAAGAAACAGGTGTCCGTCTCCCCCATTGATCTGTGACTACAGCTCCTCATCGCCCCAGAGGTCTCATTGCAAGTTTTCCCTGGACTGATGATTGTCTGGGAAGAAAAAAATCAGAATATACCACTAGAATAAACTAGACTATGCCAATTATTAAATCAACAGTTTTACTTTAGTTCTGAGTGCAAAGACTGCTGTAATTCATGTTTGCAGTTATTCATATAGAAATTCATCAATGTGATTATTAATTAAGATTAGGCTACCTGATATAAATGTTGAATGCTTAACTGCAATAGAATTGAATGACCTGTTGTGTCTCTTTGCATTTCCCTAAGGAAAAACTTTTTCACTATGTTTGCATTCTTTATTTATCATATGTACATATACTTGCATGTAGGCATAAAATCCAAATATTGAGATTGGAGAACTCTAATACATTTTAACCTTTGAGTAGTTTCCATTATATTTCTTAATTTAAACTATATAATTGACCCAATTTCCCCAACAGGACAGAGAATGAGGAAAACAGAGCAGCAGAGGTCCACCATGCAACCTGACACAGAACTAACTGTTGTTCTTGTCAGGGAAAGAAAAACGAAAAAAGAGAAGAAAATAAATGGTACATATTGACTAATTTTATCATCCTGTCTTGGATCTTGTTTACATTTTCACGACAAAGTTTGAAAATAAATACATCTTGAAGTACATATTGCAGTATTTGGCTTTAAACAATGTGCCACAATGCTCAAGAAAGCTTGAATAAAAAGTATTTTTTACTGCATTGGTTCCCCCAGATTCCTCTACGAAGGTGTGGACTCAGCCCCCAATGTTCCCAGGTTCAGGAAACGCCCCTGGCCATATGTGTGGTCTCTCAAGGTTTGGAAATTGTACAACCATTTTAAAATCTTGCTGTCTGAACCAGGCCTTAAATATGTTAAGATCAATAGTCTTGACTGGGCTAAGTGTCCTTTTTTTTGGGGAAATCAAAATATGGTCACCCTAATATTACCAGGTATATTAACTTTTCATCAGGGTCATTTTGGTAGTTTCTGTTGTTTTTAAAAATAGTTATTTTATTAAAAAATTGCTTAACCTAACCACTAACATGGGTGGGAAAAACATTTTGTATGTTCATCTATAATCTTAAAAAATATATAATATATATATAAAATATAAAATATATATATTTTATATTTTTATATTATATATATTTTATATATAAAATATATAAAGAAAATATTCTAACATATGCTGACATGTTATGACCTCAACTTTATAAAACTTGCCTCTGAGGGAATTAATATCACAAATGCCTTTCTACTGGCTTAATGCACCTTTTAGCCATTTCTAATTTTCTTGGTTTTATATCCATGGAACATAAAACTATTCAAGGGGAGTAAAATAACTTTTCACAAAGATTCAGAAATGCAGTAACTGCAAAAAAGTACAAAAATGGAGACTTGGTAGGTAATTTTCTTCTTTTATGAACTTGTTCTAATAATAGGACAGGCGACGATGGTGGTCACTGCCAATCAGTGCCTGTAGATCCAAGTCCTTTCTGTTAAGGCTGAAGTGTGTCATTGTTAACAGTGTTCTCTTTCATAGACAGATGGTCAACAAAACCAATTAACCTTTCTTCGTCTTCCTTCAGTCTCTCATCTGCACCCCGATTCTTTTCGCCTTTCAGGTCTGCCCATTGGGGAAGAAGTTGGCCCAACCGGATCTTTTCATCAAAAATGCACACAACTGGAAGGTGAGCTTGAATTACAGAGGTGACACAAGTTGCACTGTGTCCTTTAGAGGTAGCTGAATCCTTGAAGAAGTTGGATTCAAACAGCCATAAACAAGAACAAAAATCGAACTAGGTGTAAGAATGGCAAATCAATTTTAAAAAAATATTTTTTTCATGTTTTCGAACAATTTATTTAGTATAAAATAATCTGTTTATCATACAGTATACATAAATTGTTCATTTCGGCTTAAATATCGTTGGCATAAATAAAACCGATTTGCTATAATTTTCTGCTACATGATTTCATGTTGCATGTTGTAGAACTATAAAACTAAAATATGTCTGCAGTGACAGAATATCTGGCTGGCTTTTTCCAAAGCAGCCATTCCAAGAGTTGAACCCCAAGAGCGGAAATAAGGAAGACTGTCTAAGTTGCCGTAGCCATAGTGCTACGATGACTTCCACCTTGTGTGTTAATTCAGATTAAGGCATATTTGGTATTTAAACTATTAAAATAGGCAGTTAAATACTTTTTTAAAAGGGGGTCTCACGTATTCATGTAAATTATTTTAGCTATTTGCCCTAACTATTTGGTCCCTAACCCCCACAATAACCAAGGGACCACTGTATGCAGTGGCAAACTAAAGAAATGCATGTTGATCTCAAGAAAGACTTTTAATAAGTTTACAGAGGATGCAGAGGAAAACCTGTTGAAGGTTGTGAAATTGAGACCGGACTTGCCCACCAGTAAGTGAATGGTGCTAAACACACAGCCAGAATTACAGTGGAATGGGTTATTATTTCAGAGTACTATGTTCTTTTGCAAGGCACTGTATTAGATTGGTCTTTGCTGGAAATAATTCTACAACTACAGTATCTTCACAGCCCACATGATAAAACTCAATCACCATCTATTCAAACATTTTATTCATTCAGTAAGACAAAAAGACAGACATCTATTTTCTGTATTTGAACCTTCATATCTGCAAGGTGCCTATCCATCCTTCCATCCATTATCTGTACCCGTCCATTCTGTGCAGGGTTGCGGGGATCTGCAAGGTGATTAATCTTAATAACTTTTTCCCCCCATCAAGATCTACTTTTTTTTATCTTTTCAGGGCTGATTTTTATCTTGAATATGCGAAACAGGCACAATCAGCAACTGAGTAGTGCTCGTGTTAGCATTGAGTGTTAGCATTAGTGTTGACTTTGCGTGCTGGCACCATGGAAACAATACCCATAGAAAGTCAATTAGTCGCTTTGTCACGAAAGACACATGGGTTTGTTTGCTTAATCAAGGAAGTGCAAAGAGACCAAAATCTCCTCCATATGAGCTGAAAATCTTTGGTTAAATAGGCTGGTTCGGATTCAGAGTAGAATATTTTTGTACATTTGGACCAATTCTATTATGTTTTGAACTTGGATTGGGCAACACAAACATTATTATGCTTTGATTTACGCCAATCCATCATAGTTCTTGCTTATTATTAGACTTATTAGACTTGTTTTCCTGGTGGAAAGAGGAAAGATAATTTATTGTATTGTTTATCGCTATCATGAAAAAAGTTTTATTTTGAAAATATTTATTTATTTATTCTGAAAATAATAAATTCCAATTAATTGTGTCTGAAAACCCCCCAAACCAGCAGTAACTATTTTCTCCACATCTGGTTCCATGAGAGCAACAAATAACTCAATAAATTGAAAAACATGATAAAAGTGCAGTTATTGTATATAGTTTAGAGATTTTAAAAAACAGATTATATCACTAATATCCTGAAGAAGCACATTTCAAAATGGGTATGTTTTTTAAGAGCAATACTGTGTGGCTGTGACTATATGCCGGAAGGTTGTCATAAAAAGATTGTAAAAAAGTTACAAATACTTTATTGTCACCAATATCTTTATCGGGATAAATACCACATAATATTGTGATAAAATTTTAAAGGTTACCTCCAGTCTCAAGTCTTTAGCAGCTTCAAAAAGGTTTTTTTCTCTTTATTTAGCTTCATCCATCCTCTCCAACACTTTTCGTAATCTGCCGAAGAATAGGATGCCAACAGCATGATGCGGCCACTAACACGTTTTAATGTAAGATATGTTGAGAGTAATAAGTAAAGTTTTTATTTGCCAAATATGGTGTTCCTCATGGATTCCAGAAAGTAAGAATGTTTTTGTTATCTAATGAGACATTGTTTGACATGTTTGCTGTGTCCCCTACTTAGCCTGTGCCAAACTGGATTTATCATGTTTTTTTAGCAAATGGCTTTCTTATTGCAACACTTTTATAATGGCCAGATTTGTGAAGTGCATTGTGCCATTTTCCTTTTTTGTATTTTTGTATGATGGGTTGACCATTGCTCATTGAGATGTTCAAAGCTTTGTGTGTTTTCTTTATATACAGTGCATTTGAATCTAACTCTGCTTTAAACCTCTCTAGAACGTTCTCCTTGACGTGACCTTTCTGCTGTTTTCTTGTTCTTTATGAGTCTGTTTTTTTTCCTCACAAAACTCTTAAACCTTTCCAGGACTGCTGTTAATTAGGCAAGTTCAGAAAGCACATGGTTGTTGCTTTTTATTTATGGATATCAGAGTAAAGAGGGGATGAATACAAATGCATACAAATACAAATGCAACCATACTTTTTTGATTTTGACTTGTAGAAAATGTCAAAGTATAATTGTCCATCCACCTCCTTATTATACAGTTTTAATTTTGTGTTATAAAATGATTACAATGTCAATGGATATAATTACTTTTACATGGCACTTTATATGGACTCAAAGAGAAATAAAATAATATAACTGCACATAAATATTAAACTTTCATGTAAACAAAAACACCCTGCTGAAAATGTTAAACACTGTAGGCATTTACTATGTTACCATTGGGAACTTCCTCTGCAGATATCATGAAATAAATGAATAACTGATTACTTTTCTCATGTAATGTTTTTCTACAAAGATGTGCAAGACAAAATCGGTCAATTAATACAAAAGGTTGAAAGGGATAACTCACTTCTTTTCTTGTTTTAATATCACTATGGTACATGCTTGTTCTGTCTTTTAATATCCTCATGAAAAAGTCAGATTTCCTTTACCAGAAAATTAAAATCTGCATTATGTTATGTGGGAAGGGGGTCATCTTCTCCTTTCAAGATTTAATTTGCTTTCCATCTGCAGAGGACAGCAAAAACAGTTTGGCTTGGACATAATCCTGGTATTAATGCACTAGAATTACAATATGGGTTTGACAGAATAAATACAAAACGTCAAACAAGTGCAGCAGAATAGAAACTTGGATTCTTTAGTGAAAATGTCTTAGTATTTGTTGCAGGGAAGTGAGAGACAATCCCCCCCCCCCCTATTATTCTTCTTCACATCCACTTTCTCTCTGTGCTGAGACGAAGGGACAGACCTGAGTGATGGCAACTGGCGCAGGTGGGTACTGCTTCCTCTTTTTTTGGCAGAGGAATAAAGTTGAGAAGAGAGATGACAGCATCAGCTTAATGTGTTTTCCCTGTCAGGTGCACACCTACTCACAATACTGAGGCTGTTGGCAAACTCAGACACACTCGCACCACCTGTGACTCCGACACCCACATCTCAGTGTTTGCACGTGCTCATACACATACAGAGGGGAAAAAGAAACCGAGATGAAAGGACACAGTATAGCACCCGTCAGCAGCTGATAAAATAACTTAACGGAAGGCCAAGTGTCACTGTCAAGGGTAACCCAACAGTTGGAACAAGTGTAAAAACCAACAGGAGCCCCATTGAATCATGTGTGTTACTTGTCATAACCTTGAGCATTTTAGCTGTATAAAGAATTTGATCCTTATCTCTGTTGAAGTGAAAATAATACCATTTTGTACTAGTACTTAAGTAGTAATACTACTAAACGTAGAAATGTGAGTGATTTTGATTGGGGGAAAAAAGTTTATCGAATAGATTAGATCATTTTTACCTAACATCAGATTGATACGACTTGATGTCTGATTTGAGTTAGAGTCTATTACCAGTCTATCACAGGGCAACATAGACACACACAGGACAAACAGCCCCAAAAGCAGGGGGGTGTAAGTTGACTGGGAAGGAATTGTGGCTTTCAATGCACTTGCACGCAGTGGTATAAGCTATTTTTACTTCGTCTATCTCTAAAAAAATCTACTGTGGGAAAATAAATAAATAAATAAATAAAATAAAGTATATATATATTTTTTTTTTCTCCCCGCCGTCACCGGTAGTAGAGGAGTAGAGGGAGGCTTTATGGAGCCCAGTGGCCCCGAGCCGTATCAATTCGAGCCGCTGGCGCAGGGCGCTGAGTCAGCGCTGCCTGAGGCTGGCGCTGCTGCTGAGGCAGAGAGAGACAGGATGGGTCCAGTCTCTGAGTGGTAATGCTAACATAGGGTAACGTTCAAAACAGTATGTTAGCTATGCTAACTAAGTGCTAATGTGATAATAATGGTAACCTGAAAAATGCATTCCAACTCCAAACTTCCCACGGGGCGACTGTGTCTGAGAGATAGTTTTATACCCAAACCCACAGGGCGTGTCTGTGAGACCATGACTGCTGTGACACAGTCAATGCCTGGGACATAAAGATGTACCGCTCTCCACCAATCACAGAATTCAAATGCAGTAGCCACCGTTCAACCCTAAGAGGGCAGCACAAAGACGTTTTTAGACGAAAAAGGTTAGACTTAAACAAGTTTACACGAAAATGTGAAAGAAAATCCCCAGAAACTGAAAGATTCCCTTGGTAAAGACCCATTTATACAGTTTATAGGCAAAAAGAAGTTGTTTTGGGGTTTAGTTACTCTTTAACTAAATATTCTTGAGCTACAAAATGTGTTTATTGTGTTTTCTTGTGTCTTTCCTAAATCCTATTGTATTGTTTGGTTATTTCTGCCACTTGGTGCTGTATGTTGAATGGCTGGCTGTGATTGTTTTTTTTTTTCATTCGAATGAATGCAATATTTGCAGGGGATACTCTGCCAATAGACTTTAAGTTGCGAACGAAGATACAGGGCTCAGTGCAAGCAGAGAGCAGGAGAGTTAGAGTGGAACAAGTGCAGAGGAGGCGAAGCAAGATTTTGTTCGATTTAAGCATGTGCTAGAACATGTATTGAACGGGTTTGTCTGACATTTAAACACACACACCACAAATTGTTTGTTAAAGTAACATTGCACCTAGGTTTTACAGATTCTAGCTTACATTCCACCTATTTATTACCTTATGAAATGTCAACTTAACCACAGGTAAGCTAAAGCAAACTTGGACACAGAGTAAGCTGTACAAAACGTAATTCCAAGGAATTTTTTTATAGCAATGTTTATCAGTCATAGTATTAGAGATACACTGACCACATTTTATCTTGTAGATGTTTACCTTCTCCAACATGCTTCAAATGATTGAATATCCTCTTTAGTGAGTCATTACATTCAGCAGAAGCCGACTAATGACTCATCGATTTAAATCAGGTGCGTTACGCAGCAGTGCATGCAGGGCAGTGGGTCCTTTTGACCAGGGCTGAGAAAGACTGATATAGATATCCCTGTAAAACTGCCTTTTCTAAATGTAAGTTTTTTTTTATATATACCTTTGGCTTTGCATACAACAAACGTTACTGACCTGAATTGGGGACTCTTGGCATTTTTAGGGGGTACAAACACTCTTAAACCATGAAGGTTTAAGAGTGTTTGATCAATCTGTAAATGCACTTTGACGGTTTTTCATCTGAACAGCTGCACAAGGCAGACTGATAAAATATTCCATTAAACAGTTTCACAGTCAATACACTAATGAATATAGACTGATAATATCTCATTGTACCATCAATTTTTTGTCAGTCACGACTACTTAAACTTGCCAGAGATCTTTTAAGAATGAAGATAAAACCATTCTGAATATTGAGAATCTAAAAAAGCACTTTGTCTGAAATTTGGCAAAAATTGGTAGTTTTCTCCTAACAGATACATGTTTGAGTTGTGAGTGCATATGAATCTATTGGAGGGATTGTATCTTCTCATGACGTTTCTGTGTTTGCCAAAGAAGACATCCTTTTATCAGTAATCAACAGCTGTTCCAGCCTCTATCTGGTGTTATGCCACAGAGACACGGACATGCTGTTGTCATTCACCACCAAAGCCGCTGTACAGAAAAAAACAATGGAATAATTTGATAGACCTTCAGACAATATAAAGTGTCTGTATCTTCATTCCTTTTCCGTTGCGAGGTAATATGCATGCTCGACCTTGGCAACAACCAACAGCTTTTCTTTGGCAGAGCTGGATCTGAAAGCCGTTCTGCGCATCTCCCACTCTTCTCTGGCTGCCTGGAATAGCCTGATCTGTGTTTTTCTGTGTCTGTGCGTCAGAGAGGCAGTAAGTCTGTGTATACATACCTGTTTGCATCAGTGACAGAGAGATGGAACAAAAGCATTGTTTTTGTACGTCTGCCAAACATTTTGTTTCCTATTCTGTGTGCTTGTTTATCCGTGTCTTAGTGGGGTATCTTAGAAACTGCATAACATAGTTTAGGCACGTATTTGAGTAACTTTTGGCAAAAAAAAAGAAAGAAAAGTTTACCTGTGTGAATAGTTTTTGTTTTTCGCGTCGCTCTCCGAATCATGAAATGTAGAAGTAAGATTGGTTTTCCCCTGAATGCCTTTGTTCATCTAGTGGCTGTCAACACAGGCCAGTCAGTTTCTACCAGAACACAGTATTTGCTTAGTTTCACTCCTAATCCTGACCCACATAGTCTTGGGTTTGGCATCCACTTATGGTTTAAATGCAGTTGTCTACCCCAAGGGAAAACAAGAAAAATAGTCAAAATATCCGGTCAAATAGTACTGGTATACATCAAAGTTAATACATCCACTTACTATTTGTATCAGTATTTTAAACATTTTAATTCAAAACTCTACTGATATTAAGATACATGATTTATTTACCTATCCTTTGAGCAATCACTAGTGCATAAAATTAAGCTAGAATTTTCTGTAAAATTTTAGAATTTTAAGAACAACAATAAAATTGACACAAACTAAAATCAAGAATTCGGCCTATAAATCTACCTCCTGTTGTGTATCTAGGCAAAAGAAACACAAAAATGTCAAACAAAGGCTGACCACTAACTAAAAGGGTAAATTCCAACAATGAATGGTGATTTTTGGAGCTTATTACATTCTCCCAGAAGCCAAAGTAAAAGGGTTTTATAGCTCTAATTCTACATCCTAACACCTACTTCAATCTGACAAGGGGAGTGGGAAAAATAAAGGTGAAGCCAAGACTTGCATCTTTGTAAGCCTTCAGCTCTAGAAGCTCTGCAGCAGATCTGGAAAGGAGTGCCTTTCTGAGTCAGATGTGCTGTTCTGTCACCTCTCTCGTGTCACCTCTTACATTCCAGTTCCCACCACCATCTGTCTCAGCTGGAGGGATAGTCGGCTTGTCTGGCAACAGTGGCTCGATCTGCCAAAGGTCACTCTGAGACTGGCAACCTGTCAGTTCTGGCAGCGACTTTAGATGTCTGGAGGTTCCACATTTTGGATCACGTACAAAGCTAGGTGTATATGAAGGGAAAAGCACTTAAAATAAATTAGATGGTGAAGCTAAGCAGATGCCAAAGGTATCAAAAAAAAAAGAGATTGAACAAAACCCTGAATTCTAAGGTTTAGTCTGAGGCGAACAGGAGTCATCACAAGGGCTTCTGAACCAATCGGATGCAGACTTTGGATAACTTGAGAGCAATCTTGCATTAGACAGGCAATAACTGACTACTCTCTGGGTGTTTTTGTAACCCTTTAGGCATGAGAGAGACTTCTAGGTTCTGGGGTTGTCACTATACAAAGACATGCTTGCTCAGTATGAGGGATTGCTGAAGGATTGCTGTGGTTGGAAAGTCTGCATCAACGGGGCCCAACCTCACGCCAATGACTGACGCAATCTGCTGGGATTCCTTAAATAGGAAACTTTTTAACTGATTGGAATGTTTGTATAAATGTATTGAAATGACTTCTTGTTAAGTGCCTTGAGATGACATCTGTTGTGAATTGGCGCGATATAAATAAACTGAATTGAATTGAATTGAATTTCTAACTCAATACTGATAATGCTTCATGCCATATTCGGTACCACTGCAACATTTTTTGAAGTAACAGTGTTCTTCCTAGTTAAGTATAAAAAATACGATTAATTAATATGACAATATTTTAACTTCCTATAATTAGGGCAGAACTAATTGCAGGGGACAATTCAGCCCTTGTTTAGAAAAATATATAATTTAATAGTGCCACTTCCCTGTTTGGTCAGTTGCATGAACAACATGACACTTAATATAGTTGTTAATAACCATGATAGAAGTGTGCACCTTAATTCTACAATTATTTTAATTTATTACAATGGCTAAACTTTAGTGCGCTGCTGTGTGCTTATGCTTGCCTGTCAATTTCCGGTTGACACAAGTTTTACTACTAAAGTCCATATGATAATCTTACGCTAAAATAATTTTTTTTTAAACAAACATGGATTTGTTGCATACAAAACATATTTTTGACAGTGTAAACAGGGATGTCGTCTACTGAGCAGCAGGCTTGTACAATTTCTGTCTTTCTGGTAATTTTGCATATTTTTTTGTGATCAACTCCAGCAGCAGGGTAGGTTGCTATGGATTCCTGTTTTACTCTTTAATTCTCAGCTTTAGTCTGGCTCCAATTTAACCATATCAGCAATATTTGCCTCCAATGCCTTTCATACAGCAGTACAACTGAGCGGTTCTGAACTGCGCACAAGCAGTCCATCACTATAGTCAGAATTACCTTTCAAATGGGGCTGTTAACTGGTTACTATCTTTCTAAAACATGCAATCAATTAATTGAATCAAAGACAAGCTGACATTCAAGGTTTAACACTGTCAACAATATTCAAAATTACGACAAATGTAGCATTTTTTCTGATCGTTAATATTAATTTCCACACTTCTGATTTCCTCTTGTCTTGACCAAAATAATCTTTTAATCACTGACTTTTGTGCAAATCAGTGAACAATGGCAATGTACAATACCAATCCAGAGATTTTGAATATGTCCTAAAGGGTCTTTGAAGTGCAATAGGTTATTCCTTGCACAGCCTTTGAAGTTTCTGAAGCTCTGAATAACTTTCAGACCTTTCCTAAACCTCATTATTGGTAACTGATGAAACTGCCACAACAAAATAATTGCCTCTTAGCTTTTTAGATTGCCAGACCAACTGCTTGTTGTATCCTTTTCCAATACATGGAGCAAGAGTAGAGTATTTAAAAAACCTTACGAAACCATCTCCCCCCTAAATATAATTGCTAATCTCTTACTGTGAAATATTACACAAACTATATAAATATATTTTTGAAATATTTAAATATTTTTCAAATTTTGTCATAGCAGTAATTATACTTCCTTTTGATCTCTTATGGCATAGGTTCAGTAACATACATTGTAGTTTTAAAGTTCCCTATATTACATCTAGTGTTTAATTTTGCCAATCAAGTATTTATCAGTGTTTACATTTTCTCTGCGGAGAAATTATTTTCGGAACACAGCATGTGTGAAACTTGCAAATTATGCACCTCATCTTTATGTGAAGTCTCACTGTTGTTGAGGAAACAAAGTGGTATATAAATGAATACAAATAATTATCTTTTTTGCAGGATATGACATCAGAAGCACAACTGCTCCCTCAAATTAGAAAAGAAAAAAAAAGTTATCATAGAATAGAGTAATTCAGCCTTCGTGGAAGCTGTCATTCCTGTTATTGTTGTTACTATTTCCATCTGGAACACATTCAGAGGTTGTCACAACTCTAGTGATGGCAGCAATGTGTTAATTGGTTTGGGAGACTCCAACTTCTTTAGGAGCAACAAGCTTTTACTTTTCTGCATTTCATCAGACTGCTGTCTTGTAGCTCCTACAATTGGTTCTCTGGGAAGATTCAATGGCATACACCTGTTTGGAGGTTTGCTTCATCTGTGCAAGCATACATCTCCTCGAGAGAGAGAGAGAGAGAGAGAGAGAGAGAGAGAGAGAGAGAGAGAGAGAGAGAGAGAGAGAGAGAGAGAGAGAGAGAGAGAGAGAGAGAGAGAGAGAGAGAGAGAGAGAGAGAGAGAGAGAGAGAGAGAGAGAGAGAGAGAGAGAGAGAGAGAGAGAGAGAGAGAGAGAGAGAGAGAGAGAGAGAGAGAGAGAGAGAGAGAGAGAGAGAGAGAGAGAGAGAGAGAGAGAGAGAGAGAGAGAGAGAGAGAGAGAGAGAGAGAGAGAGAGAGAGAGAGAGAGAGAGAGAGAGAGAGAGAGAGAGAGAGAGAGAGAGAGAGAGATTTTTTTTTTCTGGTTTAATATATATACATTACCTACTTCTGGAACAGATGCAGTAAGAAATCTGTAAGGGGGCGCATACTTTCTTTCACTTTTTTCATTGCCATAGCTCAAAATTTCAACTTGCTCAGTTGTTGAGGTAGACACAATGAGGTGCACTGACTTTCCCTCTGGTGACAAGCTTTATGGTGATATAGATTAAATCAGCTCACACAAAAAAAGTTTAAAAGTAAAGCAAAAAACCTAAGGAGGATTTTCTTGGTCAGGAACCATGTTTCTTTTTTTTTTCTTTTTTTTTATGTGTCCTGTTTGGCAGTGTGGAGCTCAGAGACCCCCATCAACATCTCCTCTCATAATCATCAACAGGCCAGTCCCCACAGTGGAGTCTTTCAGGTTCCTAGGATCCACCATCACACGGGACCTGAAGTGGACCTCCCACATTAACTGTATAAGAAAGAAGGCCCAGCAAAGGCTGTACTTTCTGCGTCAGCTCAGAAAGTTCAACCTGCCTCAGGAACTGCTGACCATCTTCTACACAGCAATAGTCCAGAGTGTCCTGACCTCATCCATCTCTGTCTGGTTCGGATCCGCCACCAGAAAAGATAAGGACAGACTGCAGAGAACAGTCAGGTCCTCAGAGAGGATCATAGGTACTGATCTTCCCTCCATTCAGGACCTGTACAAGTCCAGGGTCAAGAAGCGGGCCAGAAAAATCACCACAGACCCCTCACACCCTGGCCACAATATGTTTAGGCTCCTCCCGTCAGGCCGGCGTTACAGAGCGTTGCACGCCAAAACCACCCGACACAAGAACAGTTTTTTCCCCCAGGCTGTCGCTCTGATGAACTCTGTGTAGTCACAGAGTGTGAGTCCATTCACATAACAATAAACTATAACTCTGCACTGCTGTACATACTCACTGTAAAATAACCCCGGTTTGGTGTATATATTATCCTTTATTACTTATTTGTATTTATTTCTCTATTTCACTTATTTAAGTTCTGTACTGGAGAGAAAAGTTGCGGGAGTCAAATTCCTTGTATGTGTCATACTTGGCCATTAAAGCTGATTCTGATTCTGATTCTGAATTGGTGTCTGAGTACCAAGTAGAAGCCCAACAGATTTACTTTCACAAGCGGAGCAGTACAGCTTTTGCTATAGTACCCCACTTGATATATGTGTGAAAAATCTTTATTATGAATTGTTGGGGTTTTTATTTCCTGATGTTATGGACACGGAGAGGGAAAATTAAGGAGAAGAAAGAAGGAAGATGAAGAAGAGAGGTAGGAAACAAAAAGTCAAGAGAGAGGGTGAGTTGAAAATACAAGAGAGGAAGGGGAACAAAGAAAACACAGGAAGACATTGAAGTCTGCCTCCATACCCACAGGATGGCAGAGAGAGGGGGAAAAACAAAAAACACGAAAAAGGAACATCGACAAAACCAACCAAACATTCTGAACTAAGAATTACACAACCACATCACACAAAAATAGATATAAAAATACAACAACAATGTCACAGAAAAACTCATGGTACCGATTAATCAAGCTCTAGTAATGATAACCTCAGCCCAAGAATATTTCCTTAAACACCAGAGACCCCACATCTATGTGTGTGTGTTAGCATGCTGGTGCATATAAGGTTTCTCAATAAGAGTGTTCGATAGTTGGTGTGAGCAGACATCAATCTGTCTCCCAGGAATCGATGCAGACATGAAGGAGATCGGAGCAAAGACGTACAAAGGACCGCCAGAGCTCCAGGCGGACCTGGGCGGGGCCGAACGCATCCCCCAAGAGTGGAGCAAAGGAGAACCCCAGGGGAACATCCAGCGGCCACTATGCAGGGGCCCGGGGGGCAGCAGTGACGAGCCCACGGGCCCCGCCGGCAACCAGCCGCACCGGGGCGGGCCGGTCAATGGACCAGGAGAGCCGGGGCCGAGGGGCACCCCACCACCCAGCAGGGACCCGACAAGGGACCGGCCGACGTGGGGCCCCCAGCACTGCAGGGCCCGCGGCCGGCCGCCGGCCACCACGCGCCGCCTCCACCCTAGGCCAATCCCCCCCGCCAACATCCCAGCGCCCCACCGATAGCCGCAGGGGACGGACAGCATCCCCAGGCCGGGCTCAGCCAGCATCTGGACACCAAGTTGTACCAGCTCCCGGGTCCTGATCCCGCACAACGGAAGGCACTGAGACCAGGCATCCAACGAGGGCAAGGGCCGGTCCAACCCGCCAATGAACCCGCCACACACGGTAGGCACAGAACAGGTGATCAAACGAGCAGAGACTCCGGATCCGCATCCCGCCGAGCCACCGAGCAGGCACCACCCAGCAATCCCAAACCTGGCACCTCTAAAAGAGGTGCCCCAACCAACCAAAGGAAGATATCGGCCCAGCGCATCGGCCGACCAACACACCGGCCCCCCCAGGCCCCTGCCAGGCACGCACCAGGTCCGAACCGGATTGACCACAGATGCCCCGGCAGGCAGGGGCCCCCGTCACCGGCGGGGAGTGACGGAGGGGAAATAGGCCCCCCTTTAAGTGTAAGGCCTGAGGTGCGCCAGGCGAGGGGGCAGACCAAGATCCAACCTGACAGGTAGACAAGATATACAGACACAGTCATACGCTCCCTCCCTCTTAAACCCATACATTCTCACTGACTCACCAAGACACCCAAAAAAATGACGCTGTACCCTCACTCACACACCCCATGCACACTTTATGCTCCCAGGTCCAGGTACCGATGCCCCAGTAGAGCCACCAGCCCCCGGACCCGGGAGGTGGACCCCCTACTTTCTAGGACGGAGACAAGCAGACCGCCAAGGGCCCCACAGTGGCAAAGCAGCCCGACAGCCCAGGAACCATGTTTCTACAGCTCTTTTGCTTGAGGTCTGTTTTAACAATGCTCATAAATTTTTCAGATGACACGATTCACACACTGGTCTTCTTTCCCTTCCATATGTTAAGTTCTGCCCTCCTCCAAACACATTCACTTGCTCCCTCATTAATTCTTAAATTTTATTTTGTGCCAAACACGCTGAACTTAAAAAAAAATATTTTCAATTTTTCCACATTTTTGATCCCTTTCTCTGTCCTTTTGTGTTATCAATTTGATCAAAAGTCAAACCTTGCTTCCTATATACTTTGTCTCAATGTCTTCCTCACCCCTGCTGCTTTTTGACTTTCTGGACATTATTATTGCTTTGCTGGTCTGTCAACAGTTGATGTGACTGGCACTTAACGATGGAGGTGATTGGGGGGGGGGGGGGGGCAAGCTGTGACAAAAGCACTTTTACCTTTTACACTTCAGTCAGGAGAGGTAAAAAAAACAAAAACTAAAATATGTTTTAATATTTGAACCCTCACTGCGAACAGTCCCCTTATAGCTTCATACTTAGTACTTCATCTACCTATTGGGTAAAGGGGAAGATTATTATCAGCCGTTATTCAGAATATTGTTACAGAGGTTTGCAGTAATTATCTAAAGCTTTACTCCTTTATTAATACAGATTTAAGTGAATTCAACAATGCAATTGTGCAGAACCTAATAATCTTTCAAAAATTCCAATGTGTTTCAATTCAATTCAATTCAATCCTGTTACGGTCTGTATTGCAGTGAAACTGAAGAAGCCTCCGACTGAAGACGCTCTGTTATTGTATGACTGTCTCATGAAGCGGATGCTCAGGGTTGTCCATATTTTTTTTGATTTTATGAAGAATCCTTCTTTGCATCATCATCTCCAGATGTTCCACAGTTGTCCCAAGATCAGAACCAGCCTTCTTTATCAGGTTGTTCAGCCTATTTAAATCCCTGGCTCTGATGCTGCTACCCCAACAGATGACGGCTGAAGAGATTACACTCTCCACAACAGACTTGTAGAAGATCTGCAGCATCTTGCTACAAACCATGAAGGACCTAAGCTTCCTCAAGAAGTACAGTCTGCTCTGTCCCTTCTTGTAGACGGTTTCACTGTTGCGCCTCCAGTCCAGTCTGTTATCAAGGTGAACTCCGAGGTATTTATACACCTCAACCACCTCCACTTCTTCTCCCATGATGGAAACCGTTTTTGACTTATCCCTGTTTCTTCTGAAATCTACAATTATCTCCTTTGTTTTGTTCACATTCATGGTGAGATGATTGTTTCCACACCATGTCACAAAGCGGTCCACCAGCTCTCTGTATTCAGGTTCTTGTCCATCTCTTTTTTCTGGTATGCCATACCCTGTTCTTGCTGGTTGTCAGTGTGTGTGTTTCAATATACATCTGCTCTCTTTTACAGAAACAGAGTGTCAGTCACAGACCAAAGCATTAAACCCATTGGCGGCTGAGAATCTGTTCCTGACTGTCTCGTTTTGTCATTTAGTCAGTGTTATGAATACAAATAAATGCAGATATACTTGTATGTGTCTTAAAATAAAGATAAGATAAGAGATACTTTAATAATCCCCGTGGGGAAATTAAGTTTCGGTACAACCAATCCAAGATCATACAAACAATTACAAACATTAACACATTACAGGATTTGGAAGACCGCGGTAGCAGCCGGCTTTACCAGCGCCCCTTTTAGCAGATAGAAATGATTCACAATAGGAGGGGGGGTGAACAGGGGAAAAAAAAAAAGGCAACTCAGCCCAGCCCCCTACAGGGAGCCGAGCCGAGGTGCTGAAAAAAACCACTGCAAAAACATATAAGCACATGTATCGGTCATAACATATGAGAACACAAATGGGACGGGGGGGGAGGTTCGGGAACCCTCCGTACAGAGAAACCGGTCGCGGCCATCCAAAGCACGCGCCCATCATTTCGCTGTCTGAAGAGTGGGCAGGAGTCTTAGGGTACCGCGATTATGTTGAAATCCAGGACTGCGTGCATGTCTGTAGCTGTGGCGTGAGCGTGCGTGCATGAATGTGTGCATTAATGAGAGACAATGAAACTCCTCTCAGTTCAATCCCAGAGTCTGTCGCCTGTGATGTAATATACAACCTTGGGGCTGAGTCAGGGAGCTCACAGGCTCATGTGGGGGATGGGGGAGTGGGGTGGGATGGAGCGTCCTTTTGCACACACATCCAAGGGAGTTTTTGTTTGGTCTACCAAGACCAGGGAGTCGAATTCCAGTAGATAAGAAGTTGTTGTTTTAGAGCCAGGCGAAGATCACTTTTTCTCTTGCCTTAGAGTCTGTCAGTGGTCCGAGTTCAGTCCAAATGGCCAAATCGTGGGTCAGATTACCTTCCCGCCGGCTGAGAACTTCTCCAAGTTATTACCCAAGCAGTGAAACGAGTCCAATTTTGCTCGCACATCACAAATAGTCTGAGTGTTGACAGCACAGCAACCTTCCTGTAGCCCAGGCAGCCTGCCAATTGCTGCCTTTAAGCTTGAAGTTTACGATACCTCAGAAAATCCACCTGCGATAATCAGCAGATATCCGGTTATCATGAATCCAATTATATAAATGTTTCCAACGTCCTCGATGGCCAAAAGTGAGAGACACAAGATCCTCCACGATGTTCCATCGGAACAACTCGGCTCTCCCTTTTAGCCGTTCTCCGGGAAAAAAATTGATTAATTGTATCAAGAGACCAGCTGACCAGAACCAGAACCATAGTTGTTCTTTCCGGAGGAGAATGCAAAGAGAGGCTCCAAAAATAGTTGACAAGACAAAAGAATGCAGAAGTAGACAACAGTAGGGAGTACACACACACTTTCACTGAAGGTAGATGGATGATTGAGTGTCCAAGGTAGGCATGTTGAATAAACAGTTATTTTTCTGGCTAACTAGGTTGATCTTTGGGAGTCGTGTCCTGGGTGCAGCAGGGAGCCCTAAGTAGTTGTAAAGTTTTCTTAAACATTGGGCCAGCTCTGCCCGATTACTGTATTGTACCATATATCAGGACTGATTTTACTTCTAGATGTACTTGAAACAGGTTTATGAAAGGTCCGTTTGTGCTCAATTCTTTTGGCTTTAGAGCCCTAAAAACTTTTATTTCAAGCCTTGGCCTTTTCAACGTTGAGGGTTTTATTAAATTAAAGCCAAAGGTTTAAACAGGCCCCTCATTCACCTCCTTCCAAGCCACCTTATCTGATGGCCAGTGGTTTTTCACCTTGTTGGTTAACTCACTTTATTTTAAAGAGACATATTATTCTTGTCTTATCTTACATCCATTGCCTTCATTTTATTGTACAATTTAATAAACAAGAGTGTTAAAGTCATGTCTTAATATGTGAATTTTAAGGTTGCTGGTTCAGTTCTGCAATGTTCTGGTTGCAATGAAAGGGGGGCCTAAAACAGACATCATCTGAAACTGTGCTTTAAATAAAATGAGATAAAAGATCAAGATAGATTGTTACAAAGCAAAACATAAAGAAGTATGGTTTCTACAGATGAAGCCCCAATCTCTTATTCCATCTTCTGCACATTAGTAAAATCCATAATGTTGGCACCAGTCAGCTCAAAAACTTTTAGAAACTAATACTGATCTCCTGATTCTGTGATTGGGCCCAAAAGTTAGATTTAGTCTGTTTTAGAATGTATTTTAGTATTACTGAATGCATGTTTAACTTTACAAAGATTCCTGTACTATAGTTAAGTATGTTTCTGGCAAACCAACCGTTTATAAATTGGTTGAAACACCCCATATCTGGAGGATAAATTAAAAAAAATCTTTTTTAATTTCTTTTTTTAAGTAAACGCAAAATCAATTCAGTTTATTTATATAGTACTAATTCACAACACATGTAATCTCAAAGCACTAACAAGTCATTTCAATTCAATTCTTTACTTTTTCTCATTAAAGGTCAAAGAGTCAGTTTATGTGTGGTTAAAAAATCTGGGAGAAGTGAGGACAGCAACACCACCTACTAAAATACAACAAGCACAGTTTTCTAAATGCATTATTGGAGCTGGAGGATAAACTTAGACTTTGATTCTAACCCAATGCTTCACAGACTAACACTCTCCTGGGTGTAGTTTTCCGAGTCTTTATTTAAGGAAAGGACATTCAGTGTATTATGATGCCATTGCACCTGGTTAGCCACAGAAGTTAAACTAGTGAATATTTTCAGAAGAAATTTCCCAAGTGGAACACGACCTGGACAAACGGGGAGCGGCTGGTCAGCTAAAGGTTCACAAACCAGGAGGCGCAGTAAAGAAAAGTGGCAATTATCAGCAACAAACCTGTCGACATGATTTATAACGTTCTGCTGTTGGGAGTAACGGTTTAAACTTTTGCTTTGAGACCTGTGTGCACCTTGAGCAGACATAGCCACAAGGAGAAACAGAAAGCCACGTAAATATAACTGTTTCTGACTTTGAAAAACTTTTGAAAAATAATTGATCAGCTAGAGAACAAAAATATCAGTTTAATTGAAGCTATAACTTGACGTGACTCTAAAGTTCCAATTTTTTAAATGTTTATTTTATTTTAAGTCCTCTGTAAAGGCAAAACTCACCAACTTGCTGGTAGAGGTACATGTAGAGATGTTAAAACCTGATCAGTGGGTTTCTCTTTATCCATTAGCATGAGTTTAAGAAAACATGAGCAAAAGTTTAATCTCTTAACCAAATAATTAAACTAGCATACCACCGTATTAGTTGGTTCTTAACATCAGGTGCTAATGTGACTTAACACTTGCTAACATCTAAAGCAGATGCCCAAATACCTGCTCCAGATGCTGACGTTGGTGTTATTTTCACCCTATGGCAATCTTAGAGACGGGGAGTATTTTAAATTGTTTCTTTCATTTCAAGAAAAAAACATGTGAAACACAGAATTCCCAAAACGCAAAGTACACCAACAGAAAATATGTTTTAGCATGATTGTATGTTAAAATAACTTAGGAAGGCCTCAGCACAGAGAAAACAAAATCAATTCAAGAGAGTCTGAACAACAAAAAGCTCCACAGAGTGCAAAAGCAACAATAGGAAATGACGCAATATGGCTTACCAATCACCAACAGCGGTCTACACACCTACAGGATTCCTATTTAACCTGGCGAAATAATCTACTGCTGTATAAAAAGGCAGTTCGACAAGGTAGAACTGCATATTTTTCCTCATTAATAGAGGCGAATAAGAACAATCCTAGGTTTCCTTTTGGTACAGTTGCCAAACTTACACAGTCATAGCTCTGTTGAGCCAACTACTACCCTGGCTGTCAGTAGTGATGGCTTAATGGGATTCATAATAAATGTAATTAATTGTATTAAAAATAAAATAATTGGCATTCTCCCAGACATAATTACATCTCTCTCAGTAAGTGAGGCAGCATCGGAGAGGACTGTATAACCTCATTTGTGCTTGAACAGTTTTGATTCAGTCAAGCTTTCGGAATTATCAAAAATATTGGCCTCATCTAAACCTTCAACTTGTATGACCCAATTCCAACCAAATTATTTAAGGAAGTGTTTCCTTTGGTTCCTGGCCCCATTTTAGATATGATGATGAATCTATCTTTTTTTTTTTTTTTTTACTTGTCCTGTTTGGCAGTGTGGAGCTCAGAATTGGTGTCTGAGTACCAAGTAGAAGCCCAACAGATTTACTTTCACAAGCGGAGCAGTACAGCTTTTGCTATAGTCCTCCACTTGATATATGTGTGAAAAATCTTTATTATGAATTGTTGGGGTTTTTATTTCCTGATGTTATGGACACGGAGACGGAAAATTAAGGAGAAGAAAGAAGGAAGATGAAGAAGCGAAGGTAGGAAACAAAAAGTCAAGAGAGAGGGTGAGTTGAAAATACAAGAGAGGAAGGGGAACAAAGAAAACACAGGAAGACATTGAAGTCCGCCTCCATACCCACAGGACAGCAGAGAGAGGGGGAAAAACAAAACAAAACACGAAAAAGGAACATTGACAAAACCAACCAAACATTGTGAACTAAGAATTACACAACCACATCACACAAAAATAGATATAAAAATACAACAACAATGTCACAGAAAAACTCATGGTACCGATTAATCAAGCTCTAGTAATGATAACAATCAGCCCAAAAATATATCCTTAAACACCAGAGACCCCACATCTATGTGTGTGTGTTAGCATGCTGGTGCATATAACGTTTCTCCATAAGAGTGTTCGATAGTTGGTGTGAGCAGGCATCAATCCGTCTCCCAGGAATCGATGCAGACATGAAGGAGATCGGAGCAGAGACGTCCAAAGGACCCCCAGAGCCCCAGGCGGACCCTGGGCGGGGCCGACTGCATCCCCCAAGAGTGGAGCAAAAGAGAACTCCAGGGGAACGTCCAGCAGCTACTGTGCAGGGGCCCGGGGGTCAGCAGTGATGAGCCCACGGGCCCCGCCGGCAACCAGCCGCGCCAGGGCGGGCCGGTCAATGGACCAGGAGAGCCGGGGCCCAGGGGCACCCCACCCCCCAGCAGGGACCCGACAAGGGATCGGCCGACGTGGGGCCCCCGGCATTGCAGGGGCCGCGGCTGGCCACGCGCCGCCACCACCCTAGGCCAATCCCTACCGCCAACATCCCAACGCCCCACCCATGCCCTACGTCGGGGCGCCCCACCGATAGCCTCAGGGGATGGACAGCATCCCCAGGCCGGGCTCAGCCAGTATCTGGACACCAAGTTGTACCAGCTCCCGGGTCCTGATCCCACGCAACGCAAAGCGCCGAGACCAGGCATCCAACGAGGGCCAGGGCCGGTCCAACCCGCCAATGAACCAACCACGCACAGTGCACACAGAACAGGTGATCAAACGAGCAGAGACGCCGGATCCGCATCCCGCCGAGCCACCGAGCAGGCACCACCCAACAATCCCAAACCTGGCACCCCTACAAGAGGTGCGCCAACCAACCAAAGGAAGATATCGGCCCAGCGCATCGGCCGACCAACACACCGGCCCCCCCAGGCCCGGCCAGGCAAGCACCAGGTCCGAACCGCATTGACCACCGATGCACCGGCAGGCAGAGGCCCCCGTCACCGGTGGGGAGTGACGGAGGGGAAATAGACCCCCCAATAAGTGTAAGGGCTGAGGTTCGCCAAGCGAGGAGGCAGACCAACATCCAACATGACAGGTAGACAAAGACATACAGACACAGTCATACGTTCCCTCCCTCTTAAACCCATACATTCTCACTGACTCACCAAGACACCCAAAAAAATGACGCTGTACCCTCACTCACACACCCCATACACACTTTATGCTCCCAGGTCCAGGTACCGATGCCCCAGTAGAGTCACTAGCCCCCGGACCCGGGAGATGGACCCCCTACCTTCTAGGACGGAGACAAGCAGACCGCCAAGGGCCCCACAGTGGCAAAGCAACTCGACAGCCCAGAACCCCGACCAGACCGCCTGTTCCTCCTCCGGACCCCAACCCCTGATGGATGAATCTATCCTTAGTAAATGGATATGTACTAAGGGAATTTAGGTTGCTGTAATTAAACCTTTTCTTAAGAAACCTTCCCTCGGTCAAGATGACTTAGTTTATTATAGACCTATATCTAACCTTCCTTTCTCATCCAAAATCATTGGGAAAATAGTTGCTGATCAAGTGTGTAAGCATTTAAACAGTAATGGCCTCTTTGAAGAGTTTCAGTCAGCTTTTAGAGCTCATCATAGCACTGAAACAGCACCAGTGAAAGTTACAAATAATTTTCTCATGGCCTCAGATAATGGACTTGTTACTGTTCTGGGGTCTCATTTATAAACGTTGCGTACGCACAAAACGGGGCCTGAAACTGGCGTGCGCTACTTTCAAAGCAAAAGTTGTGATTTTTAAAAAACAGACTTGACGGGAAAATGTGCGCACCTGTACGCCAACTCTGACCCGTGCGGACGGACATTTTGGAGACGGGGGGGAATCGACGACGCAGTTGGTGAGGTGGTGAACTGCAGCCAGACTGCATATTACTCCTCTCACACATATCATTTCACCTCACACCAAACATAAATTATGGATTCATGTTATTATAAACATCCAAACCAGCAATGATATCTATATAGGAGCTTTGCAGTGAGCTATAGCTCTTCTAAAAACATTTTTCAATATTAAAATAAATACATAAAATTCATCTCAAAACCTTAAACTCAGATAAAAGGGCCGGGACTGTATGCCAATTAATAAATTGAATCATCTGTACCATATATCATTGATTGGCACGTTCATTGTGCCAAGGAAGGAAGCAATCAGTCTTATTGCTGCCAATAGAAATACCCCAACTACTTTCAAGCGTAATATTTGAGATGGATGCACTGGCGTTGCTAGAAGATTTTGCAAATGGAAGGATTAGGAGAGAACGCGTGTTCAGGGATCATGCGGACCTCCTTGCCCATGATGATGACTGGCTAATAAGCAGATTCCGATTCACTAGAGCTGGGCTCTTGGATCTCTGTGCTGAATTGGGCCCGGTTTTGGAGAGACCGTCCAGGCGGAACCGTGCCTTTCCGGTCCAGCTGCAGGTGCTCACCACTCTGAGGTTTCTTGCAACTGGTTGTTACCAGCGGGAATTAGCCGACAGGTATGTATCTGAGTGACATGATTCTTACTATTCTGCCCAAAGTCCCTTTTTTGAAATAATGCCTTCAAATTATGTTATTTATTTACTGGGTCTGGGATATCACAGCCGTCCCTGACTGCAATAATGCCTGCAGTCTTGGATGGGATCATTAAAATGAGCAGGCGATACATCACATTTCCATATACTGCGTGGGAGCAGGCCGAAATTAAGATGCAATTTGCAGCAATGTCCGGTTTCCCAAACATAATCGGCGCAATTGACTGCACCCATATTGCCATAAGGGCCCCGTCCGAGGATGAATTTGTTTTCGTCAATCGGAAACATGTACACAGTATTGATCTGCAAATCATATTTGATTCACACATGATGATCACTAATATGGTGGCACGATGGCCTGGGTCAACACACGACTCCTTTATCTTGACACACAGCAGTGTAGGGAACAGACTGCAGGCAGGCGCTGTGCATGATGGCTGGCTGCTCGGTACGTCCTCACCGTCATTAGAAATGCTGGTTGTTGACCCCTGAATTAAACGTATTATCACTTGCAGGTGATAGTGGCTACCCTCTCAGGAGCTGGCTTCTGACCCCGTTCCCAGACCCACAGACAGCAGAGGAAATGCGCTACAACTCCTGTCACACGCGTGCGTGCTCAGTCGGGGAGCGTGCCATAAGCCTGTTAAAATGTAGGTGGCGGTCATTGGATGCCTCGGGTGGCAGACTATTATACCACCCTACAAAGGTCTGTAAGATCGTGAGGGCATGTGGAATTCTTCATAACATGGCACTGAGAATTAGAATTCCCCTCCCTCCTGGCCTACCCCCTCCCCAGCATGAGAACCCCGACCCCCAGCCGCCTCCTCCTCGACAAGAAGCCTTCACCCAGGGAGCAAGGATGCACCAGGATGTAATGCGGCATTTGAGATAACAACGACGAGGTTCATTTATTAAAATTATTTAAAATTTATTGTATCATTTAAGGTACCAATGGCTGTCACTATGTCGCACAGCACACTCTTTATTTCCTTTAACTCATTTGTCACAGAATTGATGGCGCTGATAGTGTCTCTGTGTCTGCATCACAGCTTCAGTCAGAACCCGACCACTGCTGGATGCACCACGGGCACCGGCAGCACTGGTGCTGGCGGCAGCCGGACGCTGGGGAACCTCATCTTCCTCAGGCTCCTCATCCTCGCCACCTACCGACTGTGGAAGAGCTGAAAAGACAAGGCATATTAGTCTGTCTCCTTAAAATATGCTCAAATTTGTTAACATAGCCACGTAATAAAATACATACAAAAGGTGCTTTACCGGGTTCATCTGTCATTTCTGCCAGGTCGGTGTCGCCCTCCTTCACTGACACGGGTACCGTCCTGTCAGTTGCACTGACAGTCTGCACTGCAGACGCCACATGCTGCCACTTGCAGTTCTTCCTTTTATTTGTGACACCACGGCTGTGTCCACCAAATAAAATGTCTCTTTTAGCCTCCACTTCACCCACTAGCACTTCAATCTCCATCTCCATAAAGTTTCTCTTCTTGGTTTTTTTTGTTGTTGCCATATTTCCCCTCTTCTTCATATGCATCAATATTCATGTCCTGCTTTGCATTGACCTTTTATAGCCGGATTTGGGCGTGTTCAGGGCGGGATATGAGCCAATTTCACGTGCTCTAACTTTCAAGAAGACGGTGATTTATAAAGGGGAAATAGCTTACACCTGTGCGTAGGCATGGTTTTATAAATCAGAAATCTTTTTGGCGTACGCAAACTTTTTGTTTTGGTCGTACGTACACTTTTAGTAGGGATTCTACGCAATGTTTTATAAATGAGACCCCTGGTCTTGATAGATCTCCGCACTGCTTTTGATACAGTCGACCATAATATTCTCTAAGAAAGGCTTGAACTTGTTGCCAAATTTCGACAGCTATGCCGATATTACACAACTATATTTATCCATAAATCCTGATGAATCAGTTAGGTGAATAAAAACATGGATGACTCTAAACTTTCTGCTTTTAAATTCTGATAAGACAGAGGTTGTGGTCTTTGGACCAGAAGCTCTAAAAAGGAAACTACTCAGTCAATCACTTCATATGGATGTCATTAAATTGGCCTCCAGTAATAACGTAAAGAACCTTGGAGTTATTTTTGACTAAGACATGACATTCAAATCACATATTAAGCAGGTCTCTAGGATGTCCTTCTTTCAAATCTGGAATATTGCTAAAATTAGAAACATTCTGTCCATTAGTGATGCTGAGAAACTATACAATGCATTTGTTACTTCAAGTCTGGACTACTGTAATTCTTTACTTTCAGGAAGTCCACAAAATGCAATTAAAAGCCTTGAGTTGATCCAAAATGCTTTAGCAAGATTTCTGATGAATATTAAAAAGAGAGATCACTTTTAGAATTTAAGATCCTCCGTCTTACATATAAAGCCCTTAAAAATCAAGCTCAAGCTGGTCCCTATGATTTTTAAAAGTAGAATGGGAGGCAGATCTTTTAGTCATCAGACTCCTCTCCTGTGGAACCAGCTCCCACTTTTAGTGCGTGAGGCAGACACTCTGTTTACTTTTAAGACCAGGCTTAAAACTTTCCATTTTGATTTAGTTTGTAGTTAGACTGGCTTAGGTCATCCTGAGTTATCTCTGTAGTTATGCTGCTATAATCTTAGACTGTTGGAGGACAGACTGACCACTTTTCTTCACTCTGCTAATTTTCTCTTACTCCCCAGTTGTATTTCTTTTTGCTGTTATTTCGACTGTTAACTTTGTTTTTTCTCAGTGTTTTTCTTTTCATAGAAGCTACACCTGGTCTGGTATCCTGCTTAGCCCTGTTGAACAGGGGGCGTCGACTGGGATGATGCTCCTAGTAACTGAACATCTTCCGTGTCCTGTTATCAACTTTTTATATTCTCTAATATAGAAAGTACTTTTACATCAGTTCTTTTTGTTTTTTTCTGTCTCTTCTCTGTCTTCTCGAACCCCACACTGTTAGCAATTGCTGTAATTTCTACAGTAAAATCTTACAAGAACTTGTTGTATTTGTGTTTTTACTGTAAGTGGCAAGGCATCATGGGAAATTCATAAACAGTTTTGTATAATTATTGTAACTTTACTGTAAACGCGTGATTATACAGCCATCGCGTTGCATTATGGGATCGCTGCAGTTTTTTTTTCTCCAGAATTTTGAAATTTTGGCGGAAACGAAGATTCTGGGACGAAGGTAACGTAACGTTATTTCCTAATATATTATATATTTCGTAACATTATTAAGCATAATGTGTATTTTATAAAATAGATATGTTAGTTACGCTTATCCGAGTGGGTGGTGACAGTTTCGTATACTTTGATTAGCGGACATTAGCGATTGCGATCAGGAGAAGTCAGTATTCTGTTAGCTAGCCCTGCCTGTCAGCATTGAGTCAATGCGGTGAACTAAAGATTGTAACTGGGGTGTTAGTTCGGGGGCAATTGTTTCTGCTCTGTTAATCGTAAATTATTCACAAGAACTGGCTGAGTGGAATATTTAATATCTCTTGTTCTGACGCGTTGCCAAGGTAACCGGCTCTCGCCACAGAACCTTCAGCTTGGTCTGCAGCTGCTGTTATATTAAGCCTAATCAGCGGTGGGAAATAAGATGAATGCTTAATGTTATGTTTAAGTGGAGGTGTGAAAGTCTTTTTACACTTGAACATCAATGAATTCATGTTGGTTTTAGTTGGTAGTGTAGCTTTTAGTTATCAAATTGTTTATGGGTTTCAGGAGAGATACTATGTGGCACAGACAAGTGGATTATGTCTATGGAAGGAGCATGTGTGATGGGGCCCCACAGCAACCTCCTGCATGGATTGGTGGCAGTCTTTGCTGCCTACTATGTCTTCAACTTGCAGTATCCAGAGGAAGCCGCAAGGACACTTGAGTTCATCCAGAGGTGTGTTTAAATATGACACTGTTATGAAAATAATTATAGTGATGACTTGGCATATGTATAATCTTAATTAGTGTTTATGATTTTCCTGTATTTGACATTTTTGCTGGTTTTGCTAGCTGATTAATACAAAAACATCTCTTAGGAGACATTGGTATGTCAAACGCATCTCAGGCATGATAACGCTACCAAGCATCATAGTGCCAGGTTCACACCAGACACGGAATGGCCGCGCTGTCCACCTGTTCACACACGTGTTTCTCTGCGACGGACGGCGAGCGCTTCTGCTCAGCTGTTGTCCTTTTAGAACATGAGCTGGGGGTCAGACACCTCCTTGTACTTCTCCACTTCTAAGATTCATTTTACGTCGTCCATCTTAACTTTTCACCAACTCCTTTCTGCCTCTCTCTCTCGCTTTCCCCGTTTGTTAGTGTGTTTAGATACCCAAACCGTCGCTCTGTAGTCAGCCCACTTTGTTGCTCTCTGTTTGTTTGTGTGTTTATGTCACAAAGGCACTGTGACTGCTAGAAGTACGTTGGTAAACCTCACTCCCCGAAGCCTCATAGGACACAATGGCTGCTCAACCATTAGCTGGCATTTGGCCGAGTGGTTAGAGTGTCTGCCTCCCACGCCAGAGATCCAGGTTCCAGTCCAGCGCTAGGCGCAGTACCAGGGGTCTATCCATACACACTGGTTATGTTAAGACCCCCCTTCCCCCCAACAGTCAGCTTGCTCTGTGTGTATTTGTTTTCATCTCTCTAGTCTGTTTAGATACAAAAATAGGATCACATTTGTGAAATTGTGGTATTTTATTTTGAAAATTTATTTTATTTAAAAAATTTACCAGATTCACCAGAACGCGAATCGCTTGCGGCTCACGCAAAAAATAGACCAGACGCCCAAACTGGCGCATCACTGCGCGCACCGCCCGCGGAGGATCGCGGCGCATCGCATCTGGTGTGAACTACACCGTAGGTTAACAAGGACGCCGAAAGGAAGCAAGCTCTGTTCCGCACCGCTTCGGTGTGAACCAGGCGTAAAACACGCATACTCGCATACTGACTCTATGTCTCACACACACAGACACACAGTCATCATACAGATCCATTAATGTTCCATGTCGTGGTTATGACCAATCTTAAATGTTACCTCTGAGTATTTGTTTTGTTTTTCTTCTGTTTTCAGAGCCTTTTGTGGCATAAATTCCCACACCGGCAGCAAGGCAGAAAGAAGAAGAGGACTGAACGCACCAGTTTGGACACTTCTTAGGAAACTGTTGGATTTTGAATTAGTGGGTAGGGGACAAACCTGATCACATAATGGTATTTATGTGCTTGAGAAGACTAAATATACCTCTTTTGTTATATTACATGTGCAGTACTTGGATTTTTTTAAATATGTTTATGTATGCTTTTGGTTGCTTTTCTCAAAAGTGCATCTTGATCATCTTAATCTTGTTTTAATGCTATCCTCTAATTTTCTTTCCATCTGTTCAAATTGTCACTTAATAAGGAACTAGTCTTACAGGTCAGGTTATTCCTCGGTTCCTTCTTGTATTTTGTATTGCAATATTGAAAATTTTATATTTTTCTATTGCAATGTTGAACATTTTATATTTTTGTATTGCAATGTTGAAAAGTTAATATTTTTGTATTGCAATATTGAAAAGTTTAGATTTTTGTATTGCAATGTTGAATTGCATATAAATGATTTTGCACTGTGTGCTTTGTTTTTTCTTGAATTGTAAGAGAATTAAAAAACAACAAATACCACTCTTTGTTTTTCTTTGCAGATGTCTTAAAGAGGACATTTATCCAAGTTAAATCATTTAATTGTAATATTTACAAAATTCTATCCTGTAAAATTACAGCAAATTCTTGGCTACAATGTTGCTGTAATTATAACCTTTTGCTGTAGTATTTACAGTATTCTATCCTGTGAAAATACAGGAAACTCCTGCCAAGTTCCAGTAAATTTGCGTTTATATACTGTAATTAATTACAGTAGAATGTTGTACTAACTACAGTACCTTGCTGTAATTATTTACAGTATCGGTCCTGTATACTTTTTACAGTAAATTTACGGCAACTATTAGCCAGGAATTTCCTGTAAAATTACAAGAAAAGTTTAACAGTGCAGGCGGTCGTGGCAGATGGCTCCCTCGAACTGAGCCAGGTTCTGCTGGAGGTTTCTTTCTGTCAAAAGGGAGTTTTTCCTCTCCACTGTCGCTACATGCTTGCTCAGTATGAGGGATTGCTGAGGGATTTCTGTGGTTGGAGTATGCATGAATGAGGCACAACCTCTAGTCAATGACTTGATGCAATCTGCTTGGATTCCTTAAATAGAAAACTAACTAAACAAGCATCTTCTGATTTCTCAAAGCGAATTTAAATCCAGTGCCTTATTCCAGTGTTTGCTGACCTCTTTTTCTTTTATCTTTTACACAGATGTTGGTAATGATAGGATGGAGCAGTCTTGCCTCAAGTCCAGGATGTAAAAGCAAAAAACACAGCTTTTGAAAATTGAGGTACTTTGAAAAGTGAATAACACATTGAGAGTCAAACAGATAAAATAACAAGCCTTATTGTGGGAAACTAAATGCTTGTGAACCACAGTTATTGTGTTCCTTAGGCTTTAAAAATGCATACCAAGAAGAATCGGCTCTTAAAACTGTGCAGCTGAGCAATTGGTGTCTGACACAGTTTGGGCACATTTGAGTTAGTCATTATAAAGGCTTTTGAAAAGCCTACCTATATGCCCAATATTTAGCTAGACAGCAACCGTCTCAAAAAAACGATTAATTTTGTCAGAATGTGAAGGTAATTATTGCAAGTACTTGGTTACACTTAGTTTACCCATGAGAAGAAAAAAATCCTCCCTGATACAATGAGATGTTCTTCCCACAGTTTGAGGTCTACCTAAATCTTGGCAGACCCAGTCGCTCTCAGTTGTCAATTTCTTTCGTGGGTCCTGCATCTTTTCTGTACTTGCTGGGCTTATAGCTGATTTGAGAACAACTCTGACCTCAAAACTACATGTTGCAACGACATTCAACTTGGAGCCGTCTGCTTTTTTGGTGGATGTGAGTTGTCCCTGAAGTCAGACCTCAATTCCTGGAACTATTAAGATCTATTCATCCATCCCTCCATCTGTCCGTCTTCTGCTTATCTAGGATTGGATAGCCGGGGCAGCAGCTTAAGCAGGGAGACCCAGACTTCCCACTTTCCAGCAACTTGGGCAAGCTCTTCAGGGGAAAACCCAAGGTGTTTCCAGGCCACTTGAGAAACATAGTCCCTCCAGCGTGTCCTGGGTCTTCCTCTGGGTCTCCTCCCTGTGGGACGGGCTCAGAACACATCACAAAGGAGGCTTCCAAGAGACATCCTAACCAGATACCTGAGCCACCTCAATGGGCTCCTCTCGATGTTGAGGAGCTGCGGCTCTACTCTGACTGAGCTTCTTACCCTATCTTCAATGGAGAGCCCAGACAACCTGCGGATTACACTCATTTCAGCCCCTTGTATCCCTGATCTTGTTTTCTGTGTCATTACCCAAAGCCCGTGAAGATAGATGAGGATAGGAACATAGATCAACCGGTAAATCGAGTGCTTCGCCTTTTAGGCTCAGCTCTCTTCGCTGCGACAGACCGGTAACGCGCCTGCATCACTGCAGACGCAGCACCAATCCATTTTTCTCTCTCCATCTAACTCCAGAGAAGGCACTCTACCCTTTTCCGATTTAAGACCATGGTCTTGGATTTGGAGGTGCTGATTCTCATCCCAGCTGCTTCCCTCTCGGCTGCAAACTGCTCCAGCAAAAGTTGTAGATCAGGTCTGATAAAGCCAACAAGACCACATTGTCTGCAAAACGCAGAGGCCTGATCCTTTGGCCACCAAAACGGGTTCCCTTTACACCTTGAGTGCGCCTTGAACTCCTGTCCATACAAATTATGAACAGAATCTGTGACAAAAGGCAATCTTGGTGGAGTCCAACTCTCACTGGAAATGAGCCCGACTTGCTGCCAGCAATGCGAACCAAGCTCTGACACTGTTCGTACAGGGACCTAACATCCAGTATAAAGGTCCCTGGTACCCCATATGTCTGGAGTACCCCCAAAGGACTACCTGAGGGACACAGTGGACCTGAATAGACCAAGGAGGATCAAAAGTGTGACGAAGGAGTGGCTACGTAAAATAAATTTCAATGTTCTGGAGTGGCCTAGCCAGTCTCCAGACCTCAATCCAATAATGAATCTGTGGAGGGAGTTGAAAATCTGTGTTGCCCAGTGACAGCCCCAAAACATATCAGCTTTAGAGAAGATCTGCATGGAGGAATTGACCAAAATACCAGCTACAGTGTGTGCAAACTTGGTGACGACCTACAGGAAACGTTTGGCCTCTGTCTTTGCCAACCAAGGTTGCATTACAAAGTATTGAGGCAAACCATGTGTTATTGACCAAATACTTATTTTCTGCACCATTATACAAGTACATTGTCAAACCTTATTATACATAGACTTAAACGTTTAAGTCTATGTATAATAAGGTTTGTAATAAGGCAAACCGCTTGTAAATACGTTAATATTTCATCGAGTTAAGAGTATTTTTATTCAACCTGATCAGCCTTCATAACACACAAATAGACGGAACAGAACTATAGTTCACAATCAAGTCATTTTTTGAGAGCAAAAGCGGTAATTTCAATATGTACAATTATCCTGTATCAAGGCTACGTATAGTAACGTTTGTAATAAGGCAAACCGCTTGTAAATCTGTTAATATTTTACCGAGTTAAGAGTATTTTTATTTAAGCTGATCACTCACCTTCCAACTGCTAGTATAGATGACAGAACGTCACTTGACTGAAGTAAGATGGCCGCTGTTTAGCTACGCTGTCGAATCCCGCTTGCGTCATCTAGTGTTTATATATGTCTATGCTATTAAGACCAAGACAACCTAATGACAATATATTAATCTCCATTTTATGCAATCAGTTTTCTAAAGGAGCATGTTGACAAACGGCCATTTTACATTACCATGCACCAATATTTTTAAAAAGATACAAAATGTCAGAACTGCTAATAAATAGTTTATATCTGCCACTTTCAATTTGCTGTTTTTATGCTTGACAGCCCTATTGAATACTGAACTCGAGGCTGCCTTGCAATGCTACACTTTCTCTATCGCAATTCCAAATTTAGGGGTCGTTCTTGTTGCATTTCTAACTAGGAAAGAAGGATAGATCAAAAAGTGTGTGCAATAGATAAGCTAAAAATGTAGTTTAAGGAGTAGCTTTGTAAATTTGTTTGCAGGATACAGATACATGCTGTAAATAGAAAAAAATCAGTTGCACAGTTTCAAAGACATTTATTAATAATTTTACATCTAAACTGATACACTTTAGTCCTGAAGAAGTTGTGTGGGAAAAAACACAAAACTCAATAATCCTCAGTTGGACTGACGAGTACTTCATTAGAGTCAAGATGTGTGTTCCTTCCAGGCCCCGACAAACTTGAACACAGTGCCTGTCAAACTGAATGACATGATACTAAAGCACAGATGTGATTGATCATAAGATTCGCCAGTGAACGGATGTGGTCTGGATCTAACAGATCCATTCTAAGCCAACATATGAATCATAATGTTGTAGTCAGACTTTTAAAACATGACCATCTGTCCTTTCAAAGCAATGAGTTTCCAGATGGATAAACCTGACTTACACACTTCCTTTTACCTTTTCTTTTACTCTGCCTGTTGTTGATGAAAGAGCACCATCAGACTGCCCACAAAACATCCTATTTGTTGTCCCTGTACCACAATGCAAGCTGTCTTTGTTTGAAAGTGGTCTTTCCATCAGTGCTACACAAAAGATTCCTTTACAATGCACTGAAGGAAGAAGATCAAGATTTAAAGAAGAAAAAGCCAAAGAGAATGAAAGGTCAAGAAAGCGTAAGAGAAAAACTGAGAGGCAAGATTGGGGCCCTATGGCACTCGGGGTGGAAACCGCTTTTTGTTATCATTGGTCTGGGTCTGAACAAAGGAGCAAGGAGAACAAGTTGTCACCAGAACTGAGTTTTATATAACACTGAGCTTCAGATTCCGGATCTAACCCAAAAAGAACAGGAGACCAAAACATCTATTTCCTTCTTTTCTCTGCTGGTAAAATAATGTCTCACTTTCTCTGATTTATAGAGCCACATTCAAGCTGGTGTTTAATATAAGTACCCAGTCAAATAAGTCTTTTAGATCCATGTACAATAAATCGAGGAGCATAGGAGTTATAGGAATTTTATAATTTGTTTGAACCAGAGATCTGCGATCTTTTATAATCCAAAGAGCCATTTTTCCCTTAAATTCAGCTAAATAAAATTAGAGCTGCAAATGTAACATGACCTTTTGAAAAATAATTTTTTGTACAATTTTCTATTTATATCTAATATAGGATATTTTAGATTTTAAAATAAGGAAAAATATTAATGGATACTTTTTTTTACCATGGGATATTTATTTGTGAAATGTTATGTAAAAATAATCTTATTGTTTTCCATCCGAATCGCAAGAAAATAGTTCTAAATAAATAATTCTGGTACTTTGGTTACATTCTGTTGTGGAAATTCAGTGTAGTAATTCCATGACAATAATTCTCAAAACCTGCATTTATTATATCTATATTTAAAAGTATTACTTGGTTCTTTATCATTTTTAGTAAAAGTTTTTAGGATCCATTGTGGAAGGTCCAACAAGCCACTTGCAGGTCCAAACCTGCGGGTTACAGACATTGGTTAAACAAAGAATAAAAAAAAAAGAAATTGTGATCTTTATCCTCCAAGTTTGGTTTGTTCCGTCTATCACTTTGGTGCAATGATTTGGATTTCATTAGTTTGCTTTCGTGCTAGTATACATTTTAGACTCTTATGTTGAGATACTTTAATTTGTAAATATTTGGATTTAAAGTTAGTTGGAGGATGTTATGTTTTCTGTTTCTATACTCAGAAAACAATTCATAGCTAATACAGCTGCACCTAGCTTTTAAATCACCGGCAATCAGATATCAATCCTAATGCTGTTAAAAGTTAAAGGTGGGGTAGGAGATCTTGTGAAAGCTGTTCAGCAAGCTGTATTTTGAAGAAAAAGTCCAACTCCCTTTTTTCAGGCTCCCTCCCTAAGCCAAGGCTCCAGAATACAGGAACACGCAATGCTTGTTCCCGAGGGTTGACACGTGGACTAGCACTGCGCAGTTTCGATTGGCTAACAGTTTCATGGCTCATTCACAGGTAATAAAAAAATCTGACAACATAAACAATGAATGTGATTGTAAAGTTATATTTATGTGTATGTTACAAGTTTGACTTTCCACTGTTAGTTTGATGTGTTCAAAGTAAGCGGATTGTAGTTATACTGATGACAAGCTAGCAGCCCACTAGCCAAAGTAGGCTACAGATTGCCACATTTTGGTTTAGCTCTATTCTAAACCATTTTTTATATATTTAGAGCTTGCCTGACAAGAGTCCTTCTTTCTGTGATTTTGAATATA
>OY747715.1:15167738-15225238 GCA_963556495.2 Valencia hispanica
CTGAGCGTCGGGAAGGAGCAAGTTGGGTCTCTAAAATGCAGGAAATATCGGTGACAAAGTTTCACAGAAAGTAGCTAAGGGTGGTCAGAAATGTCGCTAAGCGCTTTTTGGAAAAAATAGGCCTTATATATGTATATAAATGCATTCAGATTTTTGGGTGTGCCAGCTGGCTCTGTGGGTGGCACTGGCACACCCGTGGCTACGCCAATGCCATGCTGAGGAGGTGGTTGGACCATTTGAATCCGCTGTGTTGGAGCAGAAACTCCTCTAAAACTGGCAGGAAACAAGCCCTGGAGGACTGGAGCTGGACACCCCTGCTCAAGACTTTCAAGAGTCACATAAATAGAACCTTTAAGGTAACAGTTGTGTACCTAAATATAATTTTACCAGTCAAATTAAACCAATGTTTATTTGAACAGTACATATTACACCATTGTGAAAAAATTTTCTGTATTATTTAATTTTAAGAAGTACTCATTAAATGCAGAAAAGGATATTTCTTACTTTAAGAGTTTGTTAAAGGTAGTTTTATCAATACTTTCTGCCACAAGCTGTGCGTTGAGGACTTTCATGATTTTGATGTGGTCTGAAATAGAAATTAGTTTGACACCCCTGCTCTAAGCAAAACGTTCTCTGACAAAATGATTTAATTTATTTTAAAAGAAAAAAGAAAAAAAAAAGGTTAGTTGTCAAAGCCATAATCCTGTCAACATAAAGTTCAGCGACTCACACATCAGAGGAGGATTCCAGAGACAATTGTGGATGCATGTGGAGGAGGAGTCTCAGCAAGAAACCTGGTTTACTGGTGTAGAAGCCCAGGTTATGGCCACCTTCTTATAGCTGACAAAAACAACAAATGAGTCCTCATTCTAGCAGCATAAAATATATCATATGAACAACGTTGTCATGAGTGTAATACAGCTAACGTGAGTCAGCAAGTAACACACCTTATTTTTAGCCAACTTGGCAAACCTACTGCAGTATGAAAATGCGACAAAAATTGCGTTGAGCATTCATTTCATTTTAGCCTCAACTACTCAGATACGTGTTAAAAGGAAAACACAATGGAGGGTATAGTCAAACAACCATAAAACATAACATCTTATGATCACTGAGATATAGAGCCTCTATGGCATCAGTCTTTCTGTTCCTTTAACTGACGCCATAGCTCTAATTCAGTACCGATGAACAATCTGCTTTTCCCTTGTTCTGCTCTTCATTTGCTTTTTCTTTGGCCATAGCCTTTGCAAATACAGTTTTATGCTTTCGACCCGTTGTAGGCAAAATTTCCCACCATAATTTATAACATAACACACCTACTTATACGTATACCAATTTAGCTGAAATTGCTAACCCAACTGTGACTTTGCTTTACTTCCTTTTTACTGCTCCAAGCCGAGAACGACCGTGTGTGCACAAAGAGAGAAGCGCGCATCAAGGGGAGGGGAGTTTAATGGAGGGCTCAGGAGCCAATTGTCTTGAACGGGCCGGTTAAGGCTATTGAATGAGGTTTTTGATAAAATACCTAATTTATTGGTTGCCTTCGGTATGAGAAGAGCATTTCAAGCAGTATTGGAAAAACTGTTTCAGAAAAAATTACCTACTCCACCTTTAATGCCAGGCTTATTGCATTAAAGTGTAAAAGATTTGATGCTGTTACAGATGTAAGTGATTTCTTAGGAAAAAGAAAAAAACAACAACAATGAAAACTAAACCATTTGGCATACCATTAAATGCAAATTCTGCTTAGATGTAAAAGTGGAAAATATCCTGGACATGTTGCTGATCCATCAAAAGACTAGCATCAAATAAAAGCCTGAGGTCTAAGGGAGAAAACCAGTGTAACCACTGATGCAAATATTTGTTCACTTAAAATGTGTTTTTACAGCTGGTTGCATTAATCAAAATTAGAAAAACAAGACTGCCTTATTTGATTAAGGAATAAGTAAACAATACCTGGCATGGTAGGAGCTCTTATTTTACAGTTGTTCTGTTCTGCCTGTTAATTTTATTAGTAATGACCTTCATTCTTACTATCCTCACACGAATATCAATTATGTCTCCTTCATTTGAAAGCCGTTATTTCCCTGAATTGCTGACACTAATTAGAACGTGCTCCACAAATCCTGCAGGCCAGTCTGTCTGTCTGTTTGTCAGATGGTCCGCCATCTATAACTAGCTCCTAGATTTATCAGCTATTTAGAAAATTGTACTTCCACTCAAGTAAAAAATCAGGGTAAAGATCCATCTGGAACCATCAACAAAGGGCATCTTTCAAATATAGTCTGAGTTTCCCTTTCCTTTGAATCACCCAGTCCAAATCAATGAAGGGATACTTAATACACCAGAATAGTGCATGGATTAGTGAAGGTATTTAAACATTGGCTTTAATTAGACATCTACCTTTAATGATTTGTGTATTGGGTCCACGGCTGCTCCTGTCCAGTCTATGGAAGGCACAGATGACATGATGGAGAGATTTAGGAGATGAAAGAAAAACTGGAAGGAAGTCTGACGGTGATAGATCAAAGTCACCTTGGGGAGCTCTGACCACTCATTAGACTCAAAGAATGTAACATGTTTGGCATTACCCTTTTTTACTTCAATACATGTTTTTCCAGTTGCCTCAATAATTAAACAGCTCATCAAGTTCAGCTATAACCTGATCTCTTTATAGCTAAGCTATAAATGGAGGGCTGGTTTTTTGCTGAGATGCGTTTTTGAACAAACTGAGGTCAAACACAAAAGATAAAACTTCAGATTGTAACTTTGATAATACAACATTCAAATTATGAAGATTATTCTCTGCACTTTTACAAAGTAAACCTGCCAATTCCTTTAAATCCTAAAATATAAAACTTCAAACAATTGTAAATCTTTTAATTTATTTATAATTTATAAATTTAAATTTTAGGTTGATGGTCTGAGTTAAAATTTAAGGGCCTGATTTATCAAGATTCCAAATAAAGACAGCAAAGTTGCGTGCTCAGTAAAAAAAAAAATAGCGTTCCTGATTTGCGGGTGATCTACCAGGATTGTGTGTGCAAATCATAACAGGTGCAAAGAGCAGCATTCAAATGAGGACTTGGTGTCCCCTGCTGTGTGTGCCAGCCTTTCTGCCCCATGCACTGCGCCACAGCAAGAATGAGGAAAAATAGGCGCAGTGGATTCATCATAATGCGTCTTTGGCAAAAAAGGGGGAAAAAAACAACATACCTGTAAGGTCAGTGGCTGTTAGAGAGTTAATTACTATTATGCTTGAATGTCTGTGAATGTTCTTTTTGTTTCTCATTGATAAACGTAATGTGTGCAATGTACATGCGCCACTCTCTCCTCCATGCAAGGGCTGTATTCCAGAGACACCAGGTGCAGATGCGTTGAGTGTGGAGTGAGTTATGATGCGTCTTTGGAAAATAAGGGAAAAAATACACATAGCTGTCAGGTTTATGGGGATTAGAGTGTTAATTACTATTAGGTTAGAATGTGTATAAAATTATATTTTTCATTTGTCAGTTATAAACTTATGTTGAACTGTGGTGGCGCAAAGTTAAGACATGCCTTTCAGAGGCGGTAAAATTAGGCACCAAGCAGCCGGTACAAACAGCTTAATGTTTGATAAATCACACTGCGCATGGAACGCCTACTTATTTGCCTGTTCTCCTCCCAATATTTGTGCCTTGTGACAGAAATGCCCATATTAAATATTCATGAAGGGCATAATCGCAAAATGGATTGCATACATCTTGTTGCACGTTTAACAGGTGCAGTCCTCCTTGCGCCTGCTTAGTAAATCACCTGCTGCATAATTTTGCGCCCACAGTGAGGTTTGTGCATGTTTTAGCAAGCATAAACCTTTGATAAATCAGGGCCTAAGTATTTATGGGAGGTCCCTATTGGTTATGGGGCCCTAAGCAATCGCTTAGTTTGCTTTTGTCTTGGGCTGGCTCTAAATTTACTGAAAACCTAAATTAAAAACTTTTCAGTTTGTATATCTGTTTAAAACCTCTCAAGAGTCAATGTAACATGGGTAGAAAGTTATGTCCCCTGTGATACAGAGGCTTTGGTTAAACATGGCAGAGAACCATTTCCTCAAAAAGTACCTTAGGACCACGGGATGATGCTCCCCACTGGCAACACATTGATCCTGCCACCAGTCAAGACCTTCCCTTATGGGCCTGTCTGCCTTTATTTAAATAACCTCTATAAAGCATCTACATCTAATCTTAATTAGATATTGAAGTCCGTTAATTAAAACATTATCTCTGGCGAAACACAGCTGGCCACTCTGACAAGTTAATCAATGAGGATGAGAGGAAGCTGTCGGCTGAACGGTGTGAGGGAAAGAATCCAAAACCTCTTTAGGCTCAAGTGAGTCAAATTAAATCGTTAAGAGGATTTTACATACATGTCTTGCATTTCTTAGCACTCATGCAGTACAATATTATCTGACTTATTCTCCATGTTGTTCAATGTCACAAATACATGATTAGCAAAGGATGATTCAAGTACTTTGATGTATTACAAATTGACATTTTCATCAATGTTGCTTTATTAATGCAGTGTGAAGAAATCTGATCTATAAAAATTGTCCATAATTTTAAATCAAACATTTCGACAGTGTAAAGCAAAAAACTGAGCTGAAGTGAAGGCAGGAATTACAACAGCAAAGCAATAACCAGAATCTGACGAAATAAAAATCTAATTACCAATTCAAATAAAGAAATAAACACACAAAGACATACGATTTATGGACCTTAACAACAGTTGTTGTAGCCAGAGCTTGAGATCCGGTGTGTAATGTGGAAGAAAGTGAAACCAACTCTATGGTGAGAATAACACAAAGTGAGAAAATACATGGAAATGCTGTGATGTTTTCATTTGACACATACATCTGTCAGATTTTTTTGGAAAGCCCAATTTCTTTAACAATACATGGTTTATATTGGCTTAGATGATAATGTTGTGATGTAAGGGGAGAATGGTAAAATTCTCAGATTTGTTTCTTTTATTTTGTTTAGTTTACTTTATTGTATGGTGAAAGCAGAAATAATTTGGGAAAATGGTTGTCATTATCTTCAATAACTAAGAGGAACCATTGACCTTTTTTAAAGTTGGATTTAAAAAGTAACAATTATAGGGATCTCTGATGTTAAGTTTGCATGGTTTCTGTAGTTGTTTTTTTCTGTTTTTGGTAAGCGCTTGTCATAGAACCCACATGGTAGATTTTAGGTTTGCACTGGTACCTCATGAAAAGGCTCAAAGTTCAGCACTGGAAATTCTGTCTGAGTTTGACTTACTGCATTGATTAGTTTTCTTTGGGTAGTCCAACTTTTTCCTTTTACCCCAAAACATACATGTGACAAGGGAATTCAGCCATTTAATTCAGGTGTGTTGGACTAGGGACACATCTAAATGTTGTACAACATTGGCCCACAATGTAAATAACAAGGCTTAGGAGAACATGATTGGAAATTTTTACCCAGGTACATAGACAAGGAGTTTATCATGATTCCTTTTAAATTGTAATGCTTTATTGCACCTGGGTAGCTTTGTATTTGGTGTACTCCTGTATTTCTGTTGTGTAATTTGTTGTATAAAGAGAATATATGGTCCTCTTGCTGTTGTCCTGGTATTTTATGCAGTAGATAAATCAGAAAAAGGGTGTCTGTACAAACGGTGAAAAAATAGAAAATAATGCAGCATGTCTGTTTTCAGAGATGCAAATTTTATTGGATCTTCAAGGTGATTTGCCACAAGTTTTCTCAATACAGTCGCAATCACTTTCTTTTGATGACCAACAATTGAACGTGGGGAGCCCTCGAGCTGGAGAAAAACAGCCTCAAATAATCAACTTAAATTGAACCGCAGTCTGATACTGAAGTGTATTCTTTAAAGCAATCACTTTTGGAGCCAGCCAAATGCAACAGGTGAACAAAAAACTGAATTTCATTTAAACACATTGCCCTTTTATATTCCTCTGCTGCAGCATCTGCAATCAAAGTTACATGGAAAAATTAGAATGAGGAAATTTTGATGGGTACTATGAAAATGTGCCCACTTGTTTTGGGGGGAAAACATAGTCACTTTTAGGTACTCCTTCTTTTACAACCAGAGTAATGCAGAAAGGAAATAGCAACCCTATAATTCACCGGTTAAGACATGGGATTAAAACTCTTGATTATTAAATAAATTGTACAATAAAGTAAAGGCAGAGGATGCAAGATGAGAAAAGAAAAATGTTTCTCTTGAAAAAGTGAGTGAATCCACAAGGTGAATAACCATTGGCCTTCACATCAAGTAGCTTGGATGGAGGTGAACAAAGTGCTCGGTTAAAGCTTTAGCTTTAATTTATTAAAATTCCTCCAAACCCTTGAAGCCTAAAAGCCCAAGGCTTTAAATGCAGTTCCTAGAGTTGTAAAATCAAAAGAACTGAGCACAAGGGACACTTTGAAGAATAGAGCTTCATCAAGGTCTTTTAAAAGTAAAATCTATTTTTGATATAGAATACTAAGGCTGCACAGTGGGGCAGTTGAGGTTGCACTGTTGCCTTGCAGCAATAAGGTCCTGGGTTCGAATCCCAGTCTGGGCTCTTTAAGCATGGACTTTGCATGTTCGCCCCTTGCATGTGTGGGTTCTCTCCTGGTACTCTGGCATCCTCCCACAGTCAAAAACATGACCTGTTAATTGGTCTCTCTATATTGTCCTTAGGTGTGAGTGTATCTATGCAAGGGTGTGGCAATGGACTGGCAACCTGTCCAGGATGTACCTCACCCTTGCCCGATGACCCCTGGAGATAGGCATCAGTTACCCTGCGAGGATAAGCTGTATAGATAACTGGATATATAGAACCATACAATAATTGGCAGGGCTGGCTCAAAACATAAACTTTGATCCCTCCATCCTGACTTAGTCTGTGTGGAAGCCTGCTTCCATGACAAGACTGCCAAAGATCAACTGAGCTAGCCAGAGAAATAAGTTTATTCATTATGGTCACCTACAAAAGAGACACTCATCAAAATCTAAATCCGAATTGTGTTAATGTTTGTCTCATAACTATGCCAATATAAAAATAGAGAAAGTCAGACAAAAAAGTGACTTAATGTAATTGTTAAGCATTTATTTTTTTTAGGCTGTGTTAGATGCAGAATAATGGTAAATGGAAAGATAAACGGCAACCACAAAGCCTAAACTTACCCTTCTTGCCACATTAAACTCAATGGTTTCAAAAGTACAGGCCACACTCTCTCAAACATGTACAAATGCAACATCATGGGCTTTGGGTTCTTGTAACATTGTTTTTTGCTGTGCTTTTATTGAATAGAAATGTACCGTTCTGAGATTCTGTTGACCTTTCACTCCCTCTGTGTTTTTGTAGCCCTTTGAATTTAGTTGTTGGTTCTTTCTTTACCATCTAGTTTGCACTGTGTTTTCTCTCCCTCTTGTCAACCTGCTTGTGTATACAATTAGATAAATCTCCGTTTTTCACTTTAGAGGAAAATCTCTCTCTCTTGCATAGGCTTCTAACTGAAAAAGACTGCTATTAGAGCTGGTGGATGCCATAAAGGAAAACATAGCAAGGTCATTTGGAGAAACATTTGCAGACAAGTGTCCTAGTGTTCTCTGCAGAGAACACTAGGTACTGAAGGAAATAAAATCAGAGAAATCTTTGGAGGCAAAAATACAGAGCTAAAATTTTCGACAAATCTTGACAAAAACTTATTTTCTCCAGAAAGTTAAGAAACCTTAAAACTGTTATCTCAAATTGACTAAGACAAGAGCTTCACCATATAAACTCTGTTACAGTGGACCCCGACAGTCACTGGGGTTAGGGACCACGTGGTCCACGTATAGTTAAATTCCACACAATTTGAAAGCTGAATTCCACAAATACTCAAGACCCCATCCAAAAATTTATATTTGTGCATTATTACACATCGTGGAAACCATCCTGGATCTACTACAGAAGCTAACATCTACATTCATACTTATCTCTGCTTTTGGGGTTGAGGCCAATCAGGAGCATACAAAATCAATGGCGCTCCTGGATTGGCTGCTTTGGAAACACCACCCAATAACGTGTCAATTGAGTAACAGGATGCCTATGTATTTCAGCTTCCAAAATTACATTTTCATACAAATATTTTATAATTTGCAAATTTGCCACAAATATTTTGAAGTTACATTCCACAGAATAGATACAGTGATGGGATCAGACACTGGTAAATTAGCTTTTTTTTGAATGCATGGACAGATTTTACCTCAGAATTTTTTGCACCATAACTGTGCATTATCTGATGCTTGACATTTACGCCTGATTCTCACCGGGTGCTGTCTGGATGCAGTGTGGACTCCGTACGGCAAAGGCAAAAAAACATTGAGCCCAATCAGAGGATTCTTACTGGCTGCAGTGCTACTGTGGTGCAGATAAGGAGCTCTGTTAACTTTCCGCATGAAGTTATAGAAATTACATGTGCCAGACCGGAAGTGAGATTTGAGCCAAGGAGTATCTGGTATATTTCAAAATAACACTCGTGTTGCTTTTTTTTTTTCCGGGGGGGGTGTTCTTTGGTTCTTTTATTATCACAGATAGGGACATCAGTTCACAGTGTTTGATAGTTCCTGTTATTTTTAATAAGTATATCTTTAATCGTATTTTGTCAAACTTTGTCAGTCAAACTATTGCTAAACATTCATTGCTTTCACTCAGTGCTTTCTGGAGACATTCTGCACACCAACCACAGTCTGTGTGAATGGCAGTCTGTACGGCAGCCCTACGGAAACCAGACCGCATCTGCATCGCTCCGCCCCCTTACCGCACCCGGTGTGAATCAGGCGTTAGCATGTTGTGTGCATCAGACAAGAGGAAAGTATTGAGATTTTCCCAAAGGTCCTTAAACATTTTTGTGCTACTTTTTTGTTCATAGCCTGAATGTAATTGATGTAGCTCATAGCAAACACTCTTACCCTACCTGTAAAGACAAAACTAAGAAATAAAAATTATGCTCTACAAAAAAAACATGTAGGAATCTACAGTCCAAATGTGAACTTCAAACAGAAAAGGAACAATTATTCCTACTGCTGCCAAACATTGTAGCCTGCTATTAGTCTTATAAGAAATTTTACCTGTAACATTTATTTTTATATAGAAACTTAAGAATACTTGCTAAATTTAGTGGTTTTCAAGTAATCACAGTTATTGAGTTGTGTATACTTTAAAAAAATTATCTGTAATACTTGTGTCATTCTGTTATGTATTAATGGAAGTGATGGGTAGTGCTATTTAAAGTTTTTCTTTTTGCAATTTTTAATATTTAACCAACTTGCCAGAATTGATTTATCTTATAAGCTAGAGAAAATCTGCTTAGGCTTTTTCAACCAGCTGACTGACCATGTGCAGCAACATGTGGGGAGGGACAGTGGTGTGCTGCTTTATGCTCTTTAATCAAATCAAATCAATCAAATCAAACTTTATATAGCGCTTTTCAAACCACAACAAAGCTTCTCAAAGTGCTTTACAGTAAGACAAAACAATGGTCTCTCTGGCATTTTCTCAGCAATTTAGCTAAAATGACCTTTGAACCATAGGAATGGAGTAATGGAAAATTCAGAACATTGGAAGCAGCTACTTTTTAAAACCTATTTATACCAAGAACTTGATTCATCCCTAAAAACAAAAGGTGAGAAGGTATTATGATTTATGACTGAGGTCATGTGTGCTGAGCAGGTATGCAAGGCAATTTTATTTGTATAGCACACTTTCAACAACAGGGTAATTCAAGGTGCTTTACATGATTTGGTGAAAATACAACAAAAACTGACAAGAAGCGTTTTGTTAAAATGTATCATATCTTGTAATTTATTTTGTGAAAATGTTAAGCAGTTATGGCAACTGCAAAACCACAAACACCTTTTCCTCCTATACTTTCAGATCTAAAAGTATTTAAAATACAGAAGTCCATTGTGCTTCTCATGTTCTGGCATAAGCTGTGATCCCCTGTTTGCTGCCAGGTGGTTGAATGCCCATTAGTCTCCCTATCTGCTCTGCTCTGCCAGCTTCAGGCTCAACAGGCGTACGGAGAGAATAAATTATGATCCACCCACGGGCTATCAGCCTTCTCTGGCCCTGATTCACCTATTTACACTAGGCCTGCACTCAGGGCAAATTCAATTTTCCCTTCAAATATTTGCCTTTATTAAGGCTGTGCAGCATGGTAATTAAGCTCCCCAACAAAGGAACCATCTGCCTGAGCTAAAAAAAATTGCAATTATGCTTTGCTGTTCTGTGATTAAGATGAACGTCACATGTAAGATAGTAAAACACATTTAAGAGAGAGAACACTTGTTGAAATAAGCCAGGACTTCTTAGCCTGTCCGTTTACTTCACTACCTCCTCTCTTCCACATTTTGTGGGCTGCTTCTTCACCTCTCTTCTGAAGGTTTTCAAGAAAACTACTGCACTGCGGCATAAAGGAAAGTGGGAAGAGCTTAAACTACATTAATTCAATTTAATAGTGCCTCTTTGAGCATGATATGGTTCCATTATTAACTTCACTTGTCAGAGACAGGGCGTTTGGCCCCAGGATGAGTTTTGCTTGGCTTTTGTTTGGTCTTTTGAGGTAAAAAATATATATATACTAGCACTAGCTGATCTATCTGTACAGCTTGACTCCATCAAAGTGTCACTTTTTCTGTTCTATCTTCTATTGCAGTCTCACTTGTCAAAATAACCAAAATTCTTGCTAATAATTAATTTCTTTTTAATTAAATTTTTGTCTGCTATTTCTCATAGTTTCTAATTACTACCCAAAGATAAGCTATAAATGAGAATGTGTTTCATGTTGGTATATTAAGGTTAGGATATGTTTTTCATGAGTGGTGACTCTCTACATGTTTGAAGACATTTAGACCAATTAAAGCTGTACTCAATTCTTACTGTAATAACTAAATAGAATATTTTGTTCAACCAAGGTTTTGCTTAACAGTAGACAAAAGGAAGGCTAATGGAATCACAGAAAGTTGGTTTATTTTATCCTATTGAGCTTTAAACTTCCATTTGCCTTAGAATATTTAGGATTATTTTAGGAGCGTTCAGACTGCAGGTTTTAATGCCCATTTTTGATTTCTCTGCTCAGATGTTTTGGATGGCTGTTTCCATAATGATTTTAATGTGGCTGCAGTCAGACTCCATTGTGAACAGTGTATGATCCTGAAGTACTCATGTGTTTACGCTGGCCAGTCCCTCTCTGTCCCTCGGTCCACCAGGTAATGCCTTCTTTTGGCACATTTTTCCAACAAAGTGTGGGCAGAGTTGGACTCTGGTAGCTGCACTTTTAATTCCATTGACTTACACATAAGGTTGGGTACCTTTTTTTTTTTTTTTGTACTTGTACTTTTTTTGGTACCTACGTTTGTAAGTCCGATTTAGGGGGTACTTGGATGTTTTTATGTTTTTTTAAACTAGGCAAAAACAAAGCAAACTTTTAATGCCAAAGGTGAACTATAATTCAACAAACATCTTTCTTTTTAGAGCAAAAATAAGACACAAATATAATATATAATATAATATATATTATAAAATATACATATATATACAAATATATAATAATATTTGTATAGTGCAAAACATAAGTAAACAGTATAAAGATAAAGTGCAAACTATTTATTCTTTGATGCAAGAACTATTAAATATCTACTCCAAAAACCTGAAATAAATATTTTTAGATGCAGCAAATGAGGAAGGTTGTGGACTCAGGTCTGCTTTTTTGCTGGGTTTTTTTCTTCTGCATGCTTCGGCTCCCAAATTGATGACGTGAATGACGAGGTGGTTTATTAAACTGCTGGTGTCCATATGTAGCGACGCAAATCTTATCAGAGATGTTACATTTAGCTCTGTTGCCATTTACTTTCACAACATGCAGCCAAACTTGTGTGTTGCTAACCAAGCAGGTGGAGTGTGAGCAGACATCCCCCAGTCACGTGACGCGCAGCAGCGTAAGGAACGGAGGTGTGCGGCTCATTAACTGACTTTTTAATGAGAAAGTACAGAAATTTAACACCAACAAATATTTTTTTATTTCTTTTTTTTTTTGGCGCTATCAGTGGCTACTAAATGTATTTAGTCGCTACTAAAGAGGTAATGAGTTTCGGTACCCAATCGTACTAACACACCATTACATGATGGGTGTCCAGCTCCAGTCCTCAAGGGCCAGTGTCCTACTATTTTTGGATGCTTCTCTGCTCCAACACAGCTGATTCAAACAGTCCATCTACCTCCTCAGCACGTCAAAGCTCTGCAGAGACCTGCTAATGATTCAGGTGTGTTGAAACACAGAACTAAATCAGGCAGGATACCAGCCCTTGAGGATTGACTTTGGACACCAGTGCTTTATAGTAAACATGCTTACTAATCAAACTTTCATAGTCAAGATGTGTGCATACTTTTCCTGCTTTTTATGTTCGTTTTTACTATTTTTGCTAAGAGATGGATATATTCAATAATGCCAGGTACCTCATGGTTAAAATATTTGGAAATTAGTTCAGTTAGATTTAGTTTGAAAATTGTCCTTTGGAAGCTGAAACTATGTGAACCTAGGAGTGTATGTTTGCATAATTCATGCTGCAGACTAGTTAAGAGAAGATTAAAATAGTTCAGTTTGCTTTGGTACTATCTTTAATTATATCTTTTTTTTTGTCACAGTTGCGATATTGGCTTGGTTGTCTAACATTCTCCCTCTACGTTTCTCTGTAAGCTTTATGATGACAAAGGTGACGGCTCCAACTGCAAAGCTTTTTGTTTGTCAACATCTTCGTATGGTTTACTTTTTTTGGGGGTAAGCTCAGCTTAACCTACTGGTGCATCACCTATGCCTGACAGTAAACATATGGAGTCTAGTCAAACGTGCATGAGGCATACATTTCCTTCCTTTTTTTATACCGCTATTGCAAAGTCAGCGACACTCAATGCCAGCAGCCTTATGGTTGCAATGTTTGGAAATTACTTTACAGTTAGATTTAGTTTAAAAATGGTCATTAAGATTTAGAAACTATGAGGAGGGAGGACTTTGTTGCATGTGTTTGCATACCACATACTGCAGGCTATACTCTTCCTGAACAGTTTGATTCCTTGCAAAGCTTTTCTGGTTTTCACCAGAATGTATTCGTTGTACCTGTTATTACTATGACTGCAAAATGTCTGACTAGACAGTGATATGAAGCAACTGTTATTTTCATATAAGAAAATGGCATGTATGGTGAGTTGGACTGAAGGAGGTGAAGGAGAGTGGTGAAGGAGAGTGAGGCTTAAAATTTAGCATGTATTTCTAATATTTTGTCCTTTGTTGCTTTTAAAAAAAGTGTATGATGTTATTTTTTAGGGTAATATTGACTCACCTGTCCCTTACTCACTCAATTTTTCTCCATATTTTTATAATCTAGTTTTTTGTTGTTCCTTGTTGGTTTCTACTGTTCTTCATGGTTTCTGGTCCAACCTCAAAGTTTTGTTTCATAACTTGTCTCCTTGTTTACTCAAATAACTATTAAAATGATTTCCCTCACTCTCATCTGCATTCGAGTCCTCATGATCTTGAAATTCGCAATAATCTGTGATTTAAAAAAAATTGATTGTTCATGGCCAAAAGGTTAGGTTAGTAATTTTTGCACTGCTTGCTGACTACTTGACAAAGTTTTGATCATACCAGCACATCTTACACACCGAACCTGTTTGAACGTTTTACAGAAAACAGGCTCAGCTGTTTAATTTACTCTATCTAAGTTAGGTTTATTAGAAAGATGCAGTCATTGTGTAGACATTTATACTTAAAATAACTCTTAATATAACCACCAGGACAAAATAAATAATAATACAACTTTATAGTTTAAGAGGTTTAAATAAACTTTTGTTTTTCAATGAGAGCCTTCACCTTAAAAGGGTTGAAGATGACATTGGGGGTAAGAGAATAAATGGGATGGAGCAGTTGTTGCTAACTGTTGCCTCACTGAAATCTTACTCTCTACTTTCACTCCTGTCTCAATTTGTGTCACTTTTTTCCTTCATTTGCGGCGCATGTATCATTTGGTAATGAAAAAGCCTCTCCGTATGACTTTCATTTTTCTCATTTTGTCTGGTGGTTCCTTTCATCTTCTGTCTTCCACTCTCTTATTCCCTCCCTTGTCTTTACCCTGACATTTGAACCTCTTTAAGCAGCTGAGAGGGACTTCTAAAGCTCTTGTTACTCATCATCTTGGTCTAAAAACACAAAAACCTCCAGAATGCAGCGAAAGATCAAAGTTGGCGAATGTATAAAAGCACTCAAAGGTATTGAACTGAGGCACATGGTTTCGTTCATTAGTAATATTCAAACTCCACAGATCTGTGGGGTGCTGTGTTTAAACCTACAATGGATGATGTAAACCAATTACACAATTTTACATAGAACAGTTGAAACTTAGCATGCTTATAATGAACTATATGCAGATTTACACATCCTGATGTTAATCATATGCAAAAAACTTTAATCACGTTTAGCGGAGTGATACAATCCTTTTCCTTTAGCTATAATCTACACCCTGGTGTAGTTAATTTATGCACACACAAATACCCAGCTATGCCCACTTTCATCACGTTCTACTAACAGCAGGGATTTCATCATGAATCCACAATACCAAGGGGAAGCATTAGTGCATTTACTGGAATCACACATGCACGCATATCTGTTAGATTTGCTGGAAACCATCCCACCCACCAACTTACCACCTCTTTAAGTAGCTCCAAGCACCTCAACAGATCTCTGAAGTCTTGTTAATAATTGAAAATACACAAATCATTCATGGAGCAGTTGCTTAGGCTTTCAAACCACTAGTGGAAAAACACAGCTCTGGTCTTGGCCTCCCCCCATGTTGTTGTTTGCCTGTAAAGTGACTTCAAATGACATTGTGCTTGACAGAGAGGGATGTATTGAGGAATGTCGGCGTCAGCAAGTAGCCTGGGTTTGACCCCAGCCAAGAGAGGAAGGAAAATTCTTCCAGACAAACTAGAAAGGGTTGCTTTTAATGTTTCTTTTCTCAAAAGTATAAAACAAAAGAGTATAAATATCAAAGGCCGCTGAAAATCGATGTATGTATTTAACGTATGTTCTCGAAATGCTTTTGTGTAGTTTGTGTTGGTATGTTGAGAAGGAGGAAAAGAACATCTGCCCACAGTGGGTCGGGTCTCATACTTGAATGCCTCCAGCAGTGATGCTAATGGGAATGGGCAGAAATCTGGGGCAGACACTACTAATGGTGCTCTCAAACTGGGAGGACTGGTGACCCCTGTATTACAATTCTTTATCTCTCGCTGTGTTCTTTGTGATAATTTCTCCTTTCTATGTCTGTCTCACAGCTCATTGAGCTTTGGGGTTTCCTTTTTTTGGAGGTTATTTATTTCATTCATCAATTTTTTTTGTCTTGTTTTTAACATCTGTGTCCAAATTTCTTAAGTTGGCATTTTCTCTATCATCCTACTGTTGTTGTTTTCTTTTTTGCATCAGCAGTAGGCCTATTTTTTACCTAGTCTTAATTTGCTGATTTTTGTTTTTATTTGTCTGTATTATAAATTGGATTGTTATAACCCAGCTCAACCAGGGGGAAAGGGAAGTAAAAAAACAGTTAAAGGTTTTAAAGTAAAGTGGTTTATTCATTGGTTTGATACTAAAAGGTGAGAATGAACAAAATTCAGGGGTTCAACGTCAAAATTTTAAAATAACCAAGCCTCTGAATAAAAAAGGAATGACCAAACAATGATTTAGGTATTTACAAATTATACTAACCTAGAGCTCTTGAAATAAAATACTATTAGCCACAACCTAAAAAAAACCTTGGCTAGTGACGTGTCCTTTGAGTCAAGGCTTCGAAGCGTGTGTCAGGTAATCCAGGAAGATTTTTTTGAAGCACGTATCGAGGCTTGTGTTGATTACGTATGTAGTGATGTTCGAGGCCTCGCTGGCAGTCCGTGCCACGTGTTCGATTCAGGAACTGGCTCGTCGACATGCGCGGGATTCGAAATATAAGAGGGCGCAAAACGCTCCTGATTTCCCCCGTCACATTTTGTTGTCATGGAATTGTATTGCTAGCGTGAAAGCTATTTAGTTGAGTCTTTTTGTGCGATGGAACCAGCAAGGAAGATTGTCACTGTCTTTTAAATCCTTCTTTACAAATGAAGAACCTGGTCGTGATTTTTGACTCTAAGGTGAGTTTTATCCCTCACAATAAAAACATTACTAAAATAGGTTTTTATCATCGAAAGTACATTGTCAGAGTCCGCCCCATTCTCTCTCGGGCCAACATGGAGACACTGATGCATGCTTTTATCACCAATAGAATTGATTGCTGTAATGCCCTGCTTTCTGGTCTTCCCAAAAAGAGTATATCAGGTTCACAACTTCTACAAAATTCAGCAGCACGTGTCCTGACGAAGACCAGGAGGCAGGAGCATATTACACCTGTTTTATACTCATTGCACAGGCTCCCCGTAGGTTTTAGGATAGATTTTACAGTCATTTTAATGGTATTAAAGTGTTTTAATGGTCTTGGGCCTTCTTATCTTTCAGAACTGCTTTTACCATATGAACCTTTGCGGTCTCTGCGCTCCTTTTGGCAGCTGTCTCCTTGTCATCCCAAAAGTCAGGACACACACTCACGATGAGGCGTCTTTTAAGTATTATGGCCCTCACCTTTGGAACAGGCTGCTGGAGAACCTCAGGGCTGTAGAGAACGTTCATGTTTTTAAAAGCAAGTTCAAGACTCATCTTTTTAGCCTTGCTTTTCACTGATTATTTATTATTGTCTGTTTAATTGCTTTGTATGTTTTAATTGATTAAATTTGATCAATGTTTTGCTATTTTATCTTATTACTTTTATGCCAGTTATTTTAATATTCCTTCCAGTATTTCCTCTATGGGAGCCCTCTGCCTCGGGAGCGGTGGTCGGCTGTGGCTGCCTGGGTGCTCTCCAGGTAGTGCTTGGGTGGAGGTGGGGGTCTTGGCCTTGCCACCACTAGGTGCCCTATATCGGTGCCTCCGCTGCTGCTGTTGATGTGCTGCTGCCGATGCAGATGGCTCCTCTAATGGTGTTTCCTTTCTTGGCTCATCTGTACTTGGCCCTATGTCCTTTTTTATTGTTGCTTTTAAGTGTATGTGCATGAGGGTTGGTTTGGGGGGAGGGGGGTATAACTGTGATCATGTTTTTAATTCTGTGGGGGAGGGATGGGAATGTGGTTTTATGTGGGGTAGTAAATCTGTAAAGCACTTTGAGATGCAATTTTGTATGAAACGCGCTTTATAAATAAAGATTGATTAGATATACCCCTGTGAAATGTTGCCAGACAGGGGCCTTGTCTGGCAACATTTCGATCTTCTCAGAAAGTTAGTTATCCCAACTTGTACAAACTTGTGGTTTTTCTGGCTGCCCCTGCTTCATCTGTCCCCCTGTGACAGAGTATTTTCTAACCAGGTGAAATACTCTCAAAAAAAAAGAAACCATGTGAAGCCCAGCACAGTGGAGAAGTTATTTTTTTTAATATTAACAAATGCAAAACTCTAAAAATCACTCAAGCACTTTCGTATCACAACCCCCTCCTGATATTTTTCCCCATGTACTTTCCTGTGTCAAGCAGCCATTGCATTATAACAAATAATATAATATTGAGATCATATTCAGAGTTTAGTTATTGGCATCAGAAACATAAGTCATTTCTTTTTTTATTCAACTTAAAGCTTCTCACACCAAAATAGTGTCATTATTGTTCTACCTGTTTTACATTTCTTACACTTGTTCTAACATACGCATCATTATGCAGAAATGTATATATTGTCATCAGAAACATCCCTAATTTATTTATCCAGTTTAAAGGTTCCTCATTATAATCACTGTGCCTGTTTTACTTATATTGTCCACTTGATGTTGCAGTAGAGTAAATTAATTACCACGGTGCCTCAAATCATTAGTCGACCAATTGGCGGGAAAGCTTCAGTGCATCATGAGGCGTCATCTCACTATCACAACCAGCTACAGAGTAGCTGCTATAGAAAACAGAATACAAACCAAAGCTAACCAAGAAACTTAAACCGAAATACAGGTCACTTCCACAAACTGGTCGCTTCAATAAAAGTTACTTACCAAAGCTAACAGCAAAACCTAACAGCTAAATCTTAACGGCTCAGTCAACACCAAACACCGAGCAAAGTGGCAAGCTGCTCAAACAAAGACACAGGCACGCCTTCCTATCAGGAAGTCAGGGTTTAAATAAGGAGGCCTTTTCTGTGATTGGATGATCAGCTGCTGCATTGCCCAATCTCCTCTGGTGGAAGCTTCAAGCAAGAAGTGCCAATCAGGATGAGGTCTTCTCCTGATTCCACAGTGGAGCCATCAGGCAGGAAGCTGCAATTTCACCAACCCCTACAACTAAACAGAATAGAAAAACAGAACACTCCTATTAAATTAGTAATTTCAGTTTGATCTTAGTTGTAATGCAGTGTAGTCAGTTTTTTTTTTTTTTATCCTGTCTGAAACTTGTGCTGCTCCTGTTTGAAGCACATTACAACTGCAAATGTGAACTCCAAAACCGATTGTTTAAAACATTAATAGGTGATTTTAATCAGACAAGTGTTTGCAAGGATACTAAAATTAATAATGGAATATGTGTAGCATAATGTGCATAATTATATTCATTCAGAACATAACCCAGAGACGCTAAACCATTTACTAAAAATGGACACAACTTTGAGACATTTATTGTTTAATCCAATCTCATCTAATCTTTTCACTGAGCACCTCAAAGCCTGTGCAGACATTTAAAGATGACACAGGGCTGGTAGTTCTTTTATAGAGCCAGTTGAGAACTGGCTCCAGCACCAGCCCTGGATAACAGTGGTTTGGTGGTTAAACCCTATGGGTAGTGTGTTTTGTATATAGTAGTTTGTATGCTGCATTAATTAGAAAAGGGGTATATAGATCTTCGTTCTAAAAAGGATTTTGTTGCTTTGTTGTCGAGTTCCCTTAAGAAGCTCAACTGGGAAGGGTAAAAGAGGCGATGAAAAGTGGAACTGACACAAATACTTTAAAGGATCTGGACAGGTGAAAATGAACAGGGCATCAGATTAGACACATAACAGTTTGTCTTTGTTCAAAAGCAGCACTTGTCACGCAAGAGAAACAAACTCTGAGACAATGGTCTCTACTTAAGATGGTGTTTGTACCATTTTTCTAGCATACGATATTGATGTCAAAACTCATGATTCTCATTTTCTTTGCTACTTCCTATATATAAAACAGGTAAATAACTAACTCTACTTGTGATTTTCTTGTTTCTTATTTAAGAAATATATAAACTTTCCTCCTAAATATGCTGGAATTTGATAAAAATTAGGATAAATTGAATTTGACGTTGCATCAAAAACCAAAACAAATCTTGTTTTATAGCACACAAACTTGAAAGATTTATTTCATTTTGGTGTTTCACTTTATACTTTATGACCAGACGGATTTAAAATTGTATTCACAAAAGAGTCAAGATGACAGCAGTTTAGAACAAAACTGACATACCACAAATGCAGGCCTTGCTCCCTTCTTTGTCCTTCTATTTTCCCTTCCTATCTTGCCTTTCTGTCCTTCCTTCATCTCTTTTTTTCTTCCTTTCTTCCTCCTTTGTGTCTTTCCTTCTGCCCTACCTTTGCTTCATTTAAGTTTCTGTTTTTTCCAGGGTCTATATTTACACCCTGCCCACTATAGAAATATATACCATAAATTCTTGGTGAACTTTAGAGTTTTATATTTTAAAATGAAAGTAAAGGACTGAGAATGTTTGGAAGAAGAAGCTGAAAAACTCATTTTATGTGAAAAACATGTATGAAACCTGAATTAAGGAAAAGAAAAACAGTTAAACTACCTTTCAGTTTTAGCAGTGATAAAACAATTAAAAAAATGAATATGCATATCAGAAAGAAGCTGACAGCTCAACTGGGAAGGGTAAAAGAGGCAATGAAAAGTGGAGCTGACACAGTACTTTAAATGTTTTAAGGTAAACTGAGATTTAATCTTTATTTCTAGATCCCAGCCACAAAAAGGTTTTTAATGTGCTTCAAAACCTAAGTAAACAGTGATTGAATACTGTAGCAGATAGGACCAGATGGAGGTCTCCCTCTGTTGCATTTGGATGATGCACCTGAATCAACTCTTGCAATGCATAAAAATGGATTTTCTTATCCTAATCAATGCAGTTTAAGAATCTGCCAACCGGAGCGGGACGGAGGTGAATCAATCAACAGAGCTGTGTGGAATACCAGAGTAAGTGGTTTGTTCACACTGACAAATAAATTCCACCACCTCCCAGCAGAAATGATGCTCATCAGTAAAGGCAGCATCAGACACTGGAGCCCCATCTTGAACAGAACCAAAGGGGATGCCTGATTGTGTTGTAAAAAGGAGGAGAAAAATTTGAAAGATCACAAATCCACCGAACAATCTTATCAAGAACATTGAGATGGATGCATCAGGAAATGATTAGTGAAAGTTATTTTCTTAAATTTAAATAACATTCTTAAGCATACATCAGGGACAATTAACAGATTTGTCATCTATCCTTAAGATCCTATATTTGCAAAAACTTAAGGGAACAGCACTGTTTTTGTTTAATCCAACTATGGTTATTATACAATACAGTACTAAAGTAGTTGGGGTTATATTAAAAGACCCTTCATAATTTTCTAAATATCTGATTTTACCTGCTGCTGTTATTTCTTGTCTTTCAAACAATTAGTGTTGAGTTTTCAATAATAAATTTTAATATTGATGTTAATTTGTTACTCAAAACAGATTTAAAATGGAAAAACCCGTTGGCATAGTGCACATTTTACAAATGCTTTATTTCTAAGTGTTGTTTTTTTTTAGATGATTTGACATTTCATGTTTTGTAATCATTTCATTTATTATTTGTAATTATTGTATTCTTTTCGATGTTGTATCCGTCAATAGGACTGCAGACTGGAATTAGATGGAAAAAAGCAATAATCTGGTGCATTCTCTTTAAGCCGTTTTCTGCACGTGCTCCTATATGAAAATAAAGTAAAATTCAGTTGTTTTATCAACATTGCTAAATAGTTTTGCACTGTGGATGCTTAGCCCCTACCCTTTCTACAGAGAGCCAGCAACCCTACAGCATTTGGAGGCTATGGCTAGTAAAATGAGAAATGTTAAAGAAAATGGCATCTTTGCTACACATTAGTAACAGATATGTCCTTATCCTAAAATGTCAGATTTCAGGAAGGTAAACATAAAACCAACCTGACAATTCTTCTGTTGAAGAGCACACCAAGAAATGATGTGATTACACAATCCTACCATTTATTTTAAGTCTGTTAGTTTTTTTCTTGATTTTTTTTTATACAAATCATATCTTCTTAAAAAGGGAAGTGGTTTCAAAATGGATACATAAAAGTTTGACTTAGATAAAAGGACCTTGATGTTTTTTTAGACCTTTTAATACAAATCGAACATTATAGAATCGTTTAAACAACACAAAAACTGACACAAATGTCTAAAAAACAAACACAAAACACCCAAATACATAGATGTTAAAATAATTTTTTTTTTTCCAGGACCTTTTGTCTACCCTTACTTCATCTTCCCCTGCTCCTCTCCTCCCACTCTGTAAAAATCTTAGATGATAAAACAGTGTCCTTTCTCTCACATGGCTAGTTTTGGATTACTTACCTGGGCCTCCCTGCAGGCCTATTAGGCCCCTCTACAGGCATGGCTGCTGCCTGGCTAGGTCTGCATTCATAATGGTCATTAACTTCTGGATCAAAAATGAATAGTGGAATAATACAATTCAGAGAAATTTGAAACTGCCTTTTACCAAGGGGCCCTATATGGATAGCAGGCAATTTCACATCTCATTCGCCAGAAGTGGTCTTATTGAATATGAGACGACTGGGAGAAGAGAATAGCAATGTGGTTCCTTTACATTTCACCTGGATAGACGGAGGCCGTGATATCTTTCAGGTCTGTGCGGTCCTCCCCATGTATCACACATTGCCTTGGGTGGATCCATTGTTGGAGATAATATGCTCTTAAAAGCTTCCTTTCTCTCATGGACTGAAAACAGAATCTCCCATTCAGAGCAAGTCCTTTAACTCCCTCCACCAACGACACAGTCTCGTTATTTAATTTTTCAGGAGGACCCGCGACATTGTGCTCCCGCTCGTTTCAATCTTAGCTGACAAGAAATCTCTGTCCTTTTTAGGCTCTTTTCTCAATTCTGTTTCCATCAATAAAAACAGGGTTAGGTAATGGCATATAATCCTTTCAATCCTTCCCTGACCTTATCTCTGAGATCCATTGCAATAAGCTTACACACCAGGGCTATTTTCTCCATATGAAATTGTTTTCTGTGAACATAAAATCCTGAGCAAAGGCAAAAGGTTCTACTTTTCAAAAAAGCCGAATTGGGAACATTTTTAATTTGGCTTTAAATCTATGGAGCCACAAATGATGAATAACCTTGAAGCTTCTGAGTTCAGGTTTATTTCAGAAAATTATTTTAAAGGTGGCATTGAGGCAACATTTATACAGGACTAAATTGTGACATTTTAGAATAGTTGGGAGACGGATTAGTTTTTTTAAATCAATTTCTTTTGTCAAGAGTGGCTGCTTTTCTAAAGTAACCTAAAAAGACAAAGTATTACTAAGCTTTTTACTGAAAAAAATCAAATTCAAATAAACTGCTTTAAAAAGCAATTGAATTAAGTTTATCCAAGTTAGTTACGTTTAAGTTGTCAAGTTAAACAAACCTAATAAACCTGAATAAACATAATTCAATTACTTGGTATGAATTGAAGCAATTTACATTGTATCAACAATCCCCCCCCCCCCCCAGACGGTCGTGGCAGATGGCCGCTCCTACTGAGCCTGGTTCTGTTTGAGGTTTTTCCTGTTAAAGGGGAGTTTTTCCTCTCCACCGTCGCTACATGCTTGCTCAGTATGAGGGATTGCTGAAGGATTGCTGTGGTTGGCAATTCTCACGCCAATGAATGACGCAATCTGCTGGGATTCCTTAAATAGGAAACTTTTTGAACTGATTGGAATGTTTGTATAAATGTGTTGAAATGACTTCTTGTTAAGTGCCTTGAGATGACATCTGTTGTGAATCGACGCTATATAAATAAACTGAATTGAATTGAATTCAATTAAATTCTCTTTCTTCAGTAATTCATCTTTATGGGCAGGAAAGCAGTATTATTGTCATGAATTAGGTTTCACAATTAAAACAGACTATTTTACCTAATCATACTGTTGAGAATTTAATTAAATTCAATTAGACCTTAGTGTCATTTGACATAAAGTTACACTTCCATGAGATTTTCTTTTTCCCACATCTACCTTTGTATAACCCCCCACCCTCCAAAAATTAAATACGACATTTATGTCTTTAAGAAGCTATCATATGCTCTGGGATAAAGCAAAATACACCAAAGTTTGTTCAAAATGTATAAGTCTGTTAACATTGATCCATAGCTGCTTGAGTGGTGACAGGGACAGAGAAGGAAAGCATTTAAATCCTATTATGTTTGGCCCTTATTTGGTTACCTGTCAACATCCATATTGATTTTTGCCTTTTGTTATATATATAAAATCCGTGACATGTTTCCAGTCCATGAACCTGGACAGGTGCATCAAGTTCTCTGGAGATTTTGTTTTGAACAAGTAGGACAAAACTAATAACTCAGACTTCAGTTTTTTTGCTGCTGGGTCTGAGGAATATAATTTGGGAAAACAACCAGAGTGCTGATGTCTCTAAATGTCTCAAATACAGTAATGTTATTTATCTTAATTAAAATATACTTTCAGGTTTTACTTTTTACATTTATGCCCACTAAAATTAACATATGGCGGTACAAAAATTTATCCATGACATTGACAATGACTATGCCACTATCAATGTGTAATAGCTACAATGAATTCCTATTTAAAAGTAAATGTACTATGAATAAATATTGAATCATAATTAACTTGACTATTGATATGAAAACCAAATAAATACCTTTCATCAATGTGTGCAGTTTAAATTGGGCTCATGCTAGAGTAAACAATACATGCTGACAGCTTGTATCCTAGCAACACAGACTCCAGCAGTCAAGGCTTGATCCTTACTCAAAATAATTTTGCACTCAGATGAAATGAGATGCAACAACTTGTTGAAATAGAATACTTGTTTAGTAATGTACATTGCAGACCACATACTGAATGACAAATACTGCAGCTGGCTATTTATGGGTGTAGTAAAAAGTGCATGGTTCTTTGACACTTGGGAGTCTGAGGAGTTGTATGGCTGCAAGAATAGTCTAAGAAGGTTAGCAGGGAAACATATCTCTTTGTTGGTTTCTGAACATTTTCAGCTGAAAAATATACGTTTGTTGGGCCCAAACTTGTTTTTTCCCTGACATATGAAGGTTTTAATTAGGAAAAGTCAAAGGATAAGTTGACTCAAAGTAAAAAAATAATAATAAATGTATAGAAAGTTAAATCTTTTAAGTTGTTTTTCCAATGCTAGCTTTGTCCTATTACTTTCTTGGCCACTTTAATTTTAGTCCATTGACTAAATTACTTTTGTTAGAATACTTGTGAATTCTGTTATTTTCCCTCAATGCTTTCTTTGTCCACTCATCTCAGGGCTCTAGAGTGTGACCGGTTTGGTTGCAAATGGGGACACCATTTCTCAATAGTGAAACAGAAGACAATCTGAGGTTGCATCATTGTGACCAGTCATTTGAGGGGGCAAAAAAGTCTCCAACACTGAAAATCTTACACACACAGTAGACCCATACTCTGGTCTAAATCAATCAGATAGAAAAAGGGTGGGAACACCCCTCTGATTGACTGTGATCCAGGTATTCCCATACATGTGTATGATGTGTGTTACAGAGAGGTCAGTAGGCTAGGCTAGTCAGATAAATAGTGTATGTAGCACGGGTGACTTATAAATCCAGTTATCTACTGCTGTACTAACCGGTGCGTTCTGTGTTTCCACTTTCTTCCTGATGAGTCTCCTCTTAAGTTTCCTCGAAATGCCCGCTGGCTGTGCTGTAATGTTACCTTTCCTAACATGACCATCCATGTTCTTGCATGTTTCCAAAGCAGAACCCCCCCCCCCCCTCTGTAAATCACTGACCTTAATATGCTGGCTCCCCCCCTCCATCATGCGAATGGGTTCTCATCCGCCACTTTTCCTCAAACACTTCTTGTTTTCAGAAGCTGCCCCACAATGCCACAATGTGCACTCATTTACACCCAAAGCTTGCCAGTATTCTTCAGGGAAGCATCTCGGCTTTCAATTGTCTCATTCCTGTTGTATTGTAGGTATACCTACTTCTGCCACGTCTTTACCCAACTCTCTGATGCTTTCTTTTTATCCAACACTTGCATCTTTTAGAGCCATTTCTTTTCTTTCTTTTTTCCTAAATAGTTGTCGTTTTCGAGGTGGTATTTGAGCAGTGCAAAAATAAAGAATAGATAAGTGGTAAAACAGGAAAGTCACACTGTGGGGCAGGAGCTTTATGAAGCGCTGAAATGATGTTGAAAAAGAGCCAAATTCTGGGTCATTGTTTCAATTCTCTGAGTGCAATACAATGGACAGAAAATCAATTAGATTAACCTTTTAAATGGAGGTACTAAATGATAACAAGATGTTGTGCCCATACCTGAAAAGAGAATCAAAACTTTAGTGCTCATATAAACATTTTAATATTAGCTCACATCACCATAAATGTACAGCGTTTTGATTTAGAGCTAAATTGACTTGCAGCAAATAATAATACAGCATAGGAAGGGAGTTATATGTTTTCTCCTCTAGAACAGAGATAAAAGTACAATGCACAGTCATCCTGTGGTTCTGAAGTCGTAGTTTTGTGACAGGCAGTTAATGGTCTTCAATATCAGTAATGGACGGGAACATTCTGGGGTAGTTTGAATATCTAAAAGATAGTGTCTGTCATGTTACACTGAGACTTTCAGTAATGTACTCCAACAGCAGAAATCCGAGCTAAGCTGTGTTTATACTCTTATCTTTTTGACATGTTTTTCACAGAGCAAATTATAAACAGTAATTATACCAATGCTTCTGTTCCATTTTATTATCATGTCATGTGAAATAATCCGCAGCAGAGACAATAATTTAATCACAAAACCTTGCACTTGCCGAGACTACTCTCATACTCAAAAATGCTGTGTATTTTAGCAAACCCTGAAATATTTCCGTTTCTCTCTTATTGGGGAAACTGGACTGAATTTCAATCTTAGTGGGTATGAGCCCAATTAAAAGACTTTTTTGACTTGGGTCTAATCACAAAAGAATATGAAAACTTGTTAGTGAGCAATTTTGTTAATGTGGTTCATATGCTGGGGAACAAAGAGAGACGATTGACTCAACCTGTTCCAGTGCCTGAATTTTGATAACCAATGGCTTAAGGAAATGCTCTAAAATCTTACCTCTGCATTTACAACACAGCTCTTTTGTTATGGTGACATTTAGTACTAAAGATTCCTCTGAAAAATATGGGATAAGATTTGTGCCAAAAGGATCAGCCAAAAAAATATAGTCTATATAGTCAAATCTACCAGAATAAAGCAACCAAACAGAACATTTCAGAAGCAAAACTGTGAAATTCACAAACATAAAAATCACTCTGAAACAAAATAAACTTATTCATGAGTAAATATTTTTACTTCAAAACCAAAAATGTATTTTTACTTCCTAACTATTCTTATTTTATTTCTTTGACACAACTTTTTGGTTCTTCACTATTTAGGCTTTTATTATGAAGAGCATGTTTTCGTTCTGCCGACAAGCTCTCTGCTTCTGTTCCACTGGCTTTTGCTTCTGCTTTAAGTTTTTGCTTTTACATTTTGGACAGAAAGTCTCAGTGGGAGGGGCTTATCAGCGCTCCGATCTCCTTGGTTATGAGAGTTTGGAGTGAGTGGCTCGCTGTTTGTTAGACACCATTTCATGGAAGAAGAAGAGTGTTACCTGGATGTTGTTTATTCAAACACAGTTTTACGGTGACCATGAAGGACCGACCGAGAAAAATGTCAATCTTGAGCGTAAGATTGTAAAGGTAAGCAATGATGTTCTTTAGATATATATATTATAGCTACTTTCGTGACTCCGATTGGCTCGTAGCAAGGGTAGAAGCAGAACTCGGCTAAGAAGAGCAACAGAGCTTACTCTTGCCTCCTACACCGCATGAGCCCGAGTAGCTTGATGAAAGGCAAGCTTAAATAACAGAGCCAAGTTATAACTTTGTACAACAAATAAAGCAATAAAACAATAAGCAATAAAACAGTTATATAAGTAGTAGTTTCATAACTAGGGTTTAGGTAAGCTTTGCTCCTTTATGGTTGTAAGAATTATCTTAATTTCACTCCTGGTTAGACAGGTTTTATGAAGCTGGGCACTTGTAGATACAAATCCATGCTTGTTAACACGAGAAGGCAGACCGCCTTGCGCTAACGACTCCATGCTACGCTAACAATGCACATATGTGGCCATTTCTAATGTAAAGTCGACATTTAAGGCTTTAAATATACTTCAAATGTAATGTAAATCACGTCAAAGCATAATATATATCTAAAGAACTTAATTGCTCACCTTTACAATCTTATTCTCAAGATTGATATTTTTCCCGGTCGGACCTTCTTGGTCACCGTAAAACTGAGTTTGAATAAACAACATCCGGGTAACGCTTTTCTTCTTCTTCTTTTAAATGGCGTCTGGCAAACGGCGAGCCACTCACTCCAAACTCTCATAACCAAGAGATCGGAGCGCTGATGAGCCCCTCCCACTGAGACTTTCTGTCCAAAATGCAAAAGCAAAAACTTAAAGCAGAAGCAAAATCCAGTGGAACAGAAGCAGAGAGCTTGTAGGCAGAACCAAAACATGCTCCTCAGAATAAAAAGCCTAAATTGTGAAGAACCAAAAAGTTGTGTCAAAGAAATAAAATATGAATAGTTAGGAAGTAAAAATAAATTTTTGGTTTTGAAATATAAATATTTACTTATGAATTAGTTTATTTTGTTTCAGAGTGATTTTTTTGTTTGTGAATTTCACAGTTTTGCTTCTGAAATGTTCTATTTGGTTGCTTTATTCTGGTAGATTTTGCGTGAGACTGTGTTTTTTGGTTGATCCTTTTGGCACAAATCTTATCCCATAGAAAAATGTATGATTTCATAGAGACCTGCACACGTGTAGACTGGAAAAGATGCAGTAAAGCACGTGCTGGCTCTCAGAACTGGAAGGGCGGCAACAAAAATCGATTCAAATAATCATTGACCTGTTGACTAATCACGAAAATGTTGATTGATAAATTGACTATAAGTAACTCTGAAAGGGAGTAGGAGAAGACTGCTGTCCTGTTGACAAAGCGAGGGTTTCTTTTTCAATTCTTCACAGGAGATTAAACAAAATTACTTATCACTTCAGTAGCATAAAGATTTCTTATACATCTTTAGCGAAGTTACCAAAAAGTATAGATGGTGCTGTATCATGATGAAAGAAACATTTTTGATTTCTTTCACTTTGTTTGTGGACCACTAATGATTATAAGTGTTAGTTTATGGAAACACGTTCAGACTTATTAGAAATTGGTAAATCACAGATCCTCTTAGTTAATTTACAGTAGCTAGCCTCTAATCCTTAACCACACTTTTATATTGGCACTGATTTTAAACTTCTGGTTATGGTTCCTTTGGTAAACTCTGTAAGCTGAGACTCTCACACTTTGTTTTTGATTTGCAAATCTATTTGGAAAACAATTCCTTTCTTTTCTTTTTTTACTATTCTAAAGTCATCAAACCTCCAAGATCATCCTGAATCCACCAATCCCTTAATCTACACCTCAGCTATCTCCCAATCAATAAACCATGGCCCTCATTTAATCTGACAAGCATCTACATGGGGAGAAAGGCATTTACTTAGCACTGGCAGGTATATGATATTGATTGGGATGAGATAAAGCTTGTCCTCTTCAGTCATGCAGGGGAGATTGGGCCTGTGCGGTCTAGGGCTATAGAGCCCAATCCAGTGTGTGCACAGCCACTCAAGTAAAAAGCTGCGATAATGAAGAGTGTGGAAGAAAAAAGGAGCAAATAAACAGACAAATTTGTCTTTCATATTATCAGCATGAGATGCAGAATAGGATGCACTACATTGATTTTCTGTGGGAGGACTGGATAGTCCCTGCAGGGTGGGGATATTAAATGGATGTGTTCCTGCAGGATCTTTAAGGCAAAATGTTTAACCATATTAATATCTGAAAATTTACAGTGAGTTAATGTTTGTTAACACCATTTAATAACGACATGATCCATGATCTTCAACTTATGCCTTTGGGGAAGTTTCTTAGAAAAGTTGTGGTCGAAGGAATCTTAATATGCTAAGCTTAGGCCAAAAGCTTGTTGATGTTGTGGCAGCAGCCAGTAGTCCTGCTGCTAGACACAACTGGTGATGGAAGCTTATGAAGAGAAAACAGTCTCAAAAGAACTGCATGTGTGTAATACTTTTGTAGCTTGTCAGCCTTTTGGTGTGTGACTTTGGGTAGTTGTATGTCTAAAACATGATTTTTTACCCGTAAAAAACATTTTGTGTGTAACTTCGAGTACTTGCAGTTGTTGTCATGATCTTGGGTGTTTGTGTTTTTGTTAGTTATTTTTTTAATTGGGGCCTGCCATTGCAATGCAGGGAGAAGCAGAGCATTGCATTGCAATGGCAGAGATCATTAAAGTTCATTCCAACTCTATTTGAACATTGGTTTAGGCCTTCAGATGTACCATAGAAGCTGTAGATTACTTTCTATTAATTCTGATTAGTGTGGAGTGCTCTTATTTGTCTTGAAACTGACTTTTGACCCACAAAATAAGACTGAAACAATCTTTTCAAAACAAAAGCCCTCAGATTTTCAATACAATATCACAGCACACTATTGTTTTACACTACAATTACATAGAGGTTCTTTCTGTCTGTCTGTCTGTCAGCGACTGACTCTGAAGGACTCCATGTCTGTCTCTCAGCAGAGGGTCTGAAAGAACTGAGACATCAGCTGTCTGTGTGACGATCTGTCAGTGGCAGCTGCGCTGCGGAAGCAGCGCTCTCCTAGAACTTTTCTGCCTGTCTCTCTCTCTCTGTCTGCCTGTCTCTGTCTCTCTGTCAGCGTAAACCTGAACATTAAGCATGGTGTGACATTTTGAAGATGCAGCTTGTGACAAGACATTTTTCTCTCGTTTGTTCTTGGACTGTGAAACATGTAGAGAGTTGTGCTTTTCCATGATCGAAGACGAAACCCGTCTGTCACTGACGCTTCAAGAATTTTTTCGATACCTCGCACGGTTTTCGAACAGCGGCAATTTGTTCGGACCCCTTTTTGGGGTCAGAGATGGATTTGGAGCCTCAAAGTGGCTGACATGTCAGAGACAAATTAGTCACGGTAAATTAGTCACGGCCATTAGTTGCCAAGCAACGGCACACCTGCACTTCTCAGGAGAGCCAGAGGTCATTAGAGTTCATTCCAACTCTATTTGAACATTGGTTTAGGCCTTCAGATGTACCATAGAAGCTGTAGATTACTTGCTATTAATTCTGATTACTGTGGAGTGCTTTTACATGTCTTAAAACTGACTTTTGACCCACACTGTCTGGGGCTATGTGGAGAACAGCTCATTAAAGGTCACTAAAGGTCATCATAACACTCTATGGACATGAATTTAAGGTCTGATAGAACAGTTGATTACCATTGGTGGTAGCGCAACATATGAATAAAGAGACTGAATCAGCCTCAACTGACATCCATGCTGGACTTTCAAAATAAGACTCAAATAATCTCTTCAAAATAAAAGCCCCCAGATCTTCAATAGAAGATCATAGCAGCTAATTGTTTTACACAACTGCAGTCTGTCTGTCTGTCTGTCTGTCAGTCTGTCAGCAGCTGGTCGGCTGCTTATGCAGCACATCTATAGCACACTGTCTCGCTGTCTCTGTCTTTCTGTCTGTCTCTCTCTGTCTGTCTGTCTGACTGTCTGTTAGCCGAGCATCAGCTGATTGTGTCACACACACATGCACCTGTCACTTTGCTGTTACTTAGCAACAGCACAGATGGCTTCTGAGAACAAAATGTCACTTAGAGTCATTAGAACTCTATTTGGACATGGAGTTAAGGCCTGATTCTGTTTAGTGTGGAGTGCTCTAACATGTCTTGAAACTGACCTTTCGTAGCTGTAGACTAAAACAAGCTCTTCAAAATAAAAGCCCTCAGATGTTCAATAGAAGATCTTTCTGCCTGTGTCTGTCTGTCTGTCTGTCTGTCTGTCTGTCTCCCTGTCTCTGTCTGTCTGTCAGCAACTGTCGAGCTGCAAATTGAGTGGTCCTAAAGGACTTTTTGTCCTTTTCTCTGTCTCCCTGTCTCCCTCTCTCTTTCTGTCTATAAGTTAGTTGACTTAATAGGCACATTCTTTATTCTTGCCACAACTCCATTTCCCATAATGCTTCAGCAATGACATTGTCCATTCATTTCTAAGCACATTGCTGCCTGTGCTTTTAAAGCAGACCTCTTATCTGACTTAGGAGAGTGTTCTACCACATAGAAAAGTATTCACACCCCTTACCTAATATTATGCTACTTAGCATTATTAAGCTAGTTAGCATTAGCATACTAGCTCTTTCTACCATTTTAGCTAAATTTTGTTTTTTGACAAACTTTTTGTACTGATTCCTCAATTGCTAGTGATAACATGTTAGCTAGCATTAGCATGCTAGTTAGCATTAGCATGCTAGCTCATGTTAGCATTTTAGCTAATTTTGGAATTTTGCTTAACTTTTTTCACTCATTGCTTCAAGGCTATTAATAACATGCTAGCTAGCATTAGCATGCTAGTTAGCATTAGCATGCTAGCTCATGTTAGCATTTTAGCTAATTTTTGAATTTTGCTTAACTTTTTTCACTCATTGCTCCAAGGCTATTAATAACATGCTAGCTAGCATTAGCATGCTAGTTAGCATTAGCATGCTAGCTCATGTTAGCATTTTAGCTAATTTTTGAATTTTGCTTAACTTTTTTCACTCATTGCTTCATGGCTATTAATAACATGCTAGCTAGCATTAGCATGCTAGTTAGCATTAGCATGCTAGCTCATGTTAGCATTTTTGCTAATTTTTGAATTTTGCTTAACTTTTTTTACTTATTGCTTCGAGACTATTGATAACATGATAACATTAGCTTGCTAGCTCATGTTAGCATTTTAGCTATTTTTAAAATTTGGCATTAGCATGCTAGGCCAGGCAACAGAACCTCTGATTGGGGGTGTGTGACTGATTACGCACCACGTGGCAGGCCCCGTTTATATTTCCTGAAATTTTCTAGTTTAGTTTTATTATCATGTTAGGTTATTCCTTGTCTTAGTTATTTCTGGCACTTTCTTATTTCCGTATTTCTGCTTGCTCTTAGATATTTTCACCCTTTTGCTTCTGTGTCCACCTTCTCATTTGTGTTTCTCTAGTTAAGTAATCTTTGTTAACTTGCTTATTCCTCCAGTTTTGGTTTCCTCTTGCTCTCCAGCATTCTCTTGAGTTTTCATCTAGATTTTTAGTTTCTTTATAGTTTATTCTTATGTAGCATTATTATCTGTGTCATCTTCTGTCCTCTCATTCCTCCATTCTGCATTCCTTCCCAGCTGCTGATTGTTTCACCTGCTCTCTGCCTCTCACCTGCAACTGTTTCTTTTAATTGGTCCTCAGCCTTTTCTCTGTCATTTCCTCCTCAGTATAAATTTTGCTCTCACTCACTCACTACTTGCAGGTTCGTCATCTTACTTCCCTGTTTGGTTCCTGTCTTCCCCGTCTGGTTCCTGTTGCTGCATTTTTGATCCTCCCGAGTTTATGTAAGTCTCTAGTTCCTTTATTTGTCATTAAATCATTCTTCTTTTGATACTTTGCTGCATTTGGGTCCTTTAATCAAACCAAACATGACAGTTGTGTGTTGAAATGTACACACAAATATCTAGAAAGTACGAGTACAAAATACATTTACACACGCACAATTTCAAATTACACGAATTTAAAACTAACTACGAATTCAAAATGGCTCCTACACATACAAATTGTTAAATACATATACACCAATCACTTGATTCTCTGTGAAAGAGAATATGTCACCACTGCTTAGTTGTAACACATAGACCAACATTTTTTTAAATTCCAAAATGGAGGAAGAAATACTTTCCAATGCCCCCTGAATGCAGCACAGGTGTGGATGTCGCCAGCCTCGGCTCAGAGTCAACAACGCAATTTTATTTGTATAGCACACTTTCAACAACAAGGTGATTCACATGTGCTTTACATGATTAAGAAGTAAAATAAAATTAGCAGTAAAACACAGACAAAGCATATCATGTTAAAACGGCAAGCATACATAAAAAATTATACATCACAGTATTACTCAAAGGCCGCTCTAAACAGATATGTTTTTAGTTCTGATTCAAAAGAACTTTTTCAGCAGCTTTGCAGTTGTCTGGAAGTTTGTTCCAGATTAGAGGAGCATAGAAACTGAAAGCTGCTTCAACATGTTTGGTTTTGATTCTAGGGATGTTGAGTAGACTGGAATTAGAGGACCTAAGTGGTCTGGGGGGGTCGGTATAGTAACAGTAGAACTTCATACTCTTGTGCTTAGCATTCACTGATTTTTAAACTAGTAAAAGTATTTTGAAGTCTATTCTCTGAGCTACAGGGAGCCAGCTTAACAACTGGGGGGATGTGCTCTACTTTCCTGGTTCTAGTGAGGACACGAGGAGCAGCGTTCTGGATCAGCTGCAGCTGTCTAATTGACTTTTTAGGCATACCTGTGAAGACGCTGTTGCAGTAATCTATCCAACTAAAGATAAACACTTGTGTGTGTACATGTATAGCTATACTTGTGAGGACCAACCTTTGACAGCCCACCACCCTTGTGTGGACATTTGTAGTTGTGAGGACATTTTGCCTGGTCCCCACAATGTTTAACAAGCTATTAAACTCTACTAGTTAGGTTTAGAGGTATGGTGTGAATTAGGTTAGGGTTAGGCATGTATCAGTAATGGTTAGGTTTAGGGAAAGTGTCTGGGTTAGGCATAGTAAAATCAATGGAAGTCAACACAAGGATAGCAAGACGTGTGTGTATGTATGTGTGTGTGTGTGTGTGTGTGTGTGTGTATATATATATATATATATATATATATATATATATATTAGGGGTGCACCAATTGCAGTATTCTGGCCAATCACTGATCTTTAGACAAACTTGACCTGCCAATCTCAGTTTTTGCCGATATCGATTTTATTTTTTCATAACTAAAAGTAGATTACTTCAGTGTTTCAAATTTTCTTTTGAGAAAATCGATACGACTACTCATGACACAATACCAGTTTCAACAGGACAATAGTAGCGTTCTCAAACATAAATTAACATTTTTAGTATTGCTGTTTGAACTACAAAATCGTATTTGTTCCTGTAGTCTTTCACTTTTCTAATTTTGAAAAAAACTTATACCTGTTTTGACACACTTGTCCAAAAGAAATTTCCATAGGAATGTTTTGCTTTCACATTACCACTAGGTTTTCAAGTACTTAATAAAATAAATAACGGGACAAACAAAACAACATGAACTCTATCGTGGTTAATTTCCTAGTGATCCAACATCGTCTTAAACTCTCCCGATAAGTTAGCAGCAGTGTGAGACCCCAACATTTCTTTAGTGTAAAAATACTTGATGGCATTCAAATTGTTCGTCTACCTACTGCATTGTAAGACTCAAAATGGACATCAAAATTACTTTAGAAGTCCAGATGTCGGTTGTGAAGCTGATGGTGTTTGCACTGGCTCCTAGCAGGCTACGACTGTTTGAAACTTGGTCGAATAACGCAACATTCAAAAAGTATCTCCGGCTCGGCAAATTATATCGTGGGCTCAGGTGCTGCATCAGGATTTTGAAACCTTGGTCTTCAACAACTGAAAATGGTTGGTCATCCAATGCCATGAACCTAAGTTTTCTCGTAGTAGCTTTGCTGTTTTCATTGCTCATTAGAGCCATAGTCAGCTTCGTGGTGGTTTTTCAAATACCGAATAAAGTTTGTTGTATTGAACCCTTTGGTAGCGGATCCAACACTGATTATTTCGGCCTCGCATGACCTGCAAATTGCGTTTCTTTGCTCGTTCTCTTTTATAGTATAAAACTTCCAAACTGACGACATGTTGGCTCGAACTCCTTCTTCTTAGTCTGTTGTTAACCCTTGCACAGATGTGACACGGTGGGTGGGACTGTCAGTTAGTCTGCACCTTTGAGGAGTGGGAGACAATGGCTGATATAAATGCATATAACTAAGATTGGTGATAAGATCAATTTCACATGGAAATATAGGCTGATTTCCGATCTGACCAAATTACTCTCACGTACTCTCACCATTCCTTTTCACTCTGTAAACCTCAGACTTCCAGTCCAAATCAGAGACCTGTCATCTACAGAAATACTCAAATGATTCTGCAATTGTCGGGTGTATCGGAGATGGACAAGAAGCTGAATACAGAGAGCTGGTGGACCGCTTTGTGACATGGTGTGGAAACAATCGTCTCACCTTGAATGTGAACAAAACAAAGGAGATGATTGTAGATTTCAGAAGAAACAGGGATAAGTCAAAAACTGTTTCCATCATGGGAGAAGTGGAGGTGGTTGAGGAGTATAAATACCTCGGAGTTCACCTTGACAACAGACTGGACTGGAGGCACAACAGTGAAACCGTCTACAAGAAGGGACATAGCAGACTGTACTTCTTGAGGAAGCTTAGGTCCTTCAAGGTTTGCAGCAAGATGCTGCAGATCTTCAAGGCTGTTGTGGAGAGTGTAATCTCTTCAGCCGTCATCTGTTGGAGTAGCAGCATCAGAGCCAGGGATTTCAGAGCCCCCATTTTGGATATGATGAATCTAGTCTGTGAGCATCTAAACAGTAACAAGCTGTTTGAAGAGTTTCAGTCAGGTTTTAGAGCTCATCATAGCACTGAGACAGCACTGGTGAAGGTTATTAATGATATTCTCATGGCCTCAGATAATATACTTGTGTCTGTTCTGGTTTTGTTAGATCTCAGTGCTGCTTTTGACACAGTTGATCATAATATTCTCTTAGAAAGGCTTGAACATGTTGCAGGGATCAAAAGAACAGCACTAGGCTGGTTTAAATCATATTTGTCTGCGAGATTCCAGTTTGTTCATCTAAATGATAAATCTTCTTCACTCTCAAGGGTTACTTGTGGAGTTCCACAGGGTTCTGTGCTTGGACCAATTCTGTTCACCATATATATGCTCCCAATTGGTAGAATCATTAGACAGCATGGGATAAATTTCCACAGCTATGCAGATGATACACAACTATATTTATCCATAAATCCTGATGAACCCAGTCAGTTAGGTAGATTACAGGCATGTCTGGAAGACATAAAACATGGATGACCCTAAACCTTTTGCTTTCAAATTCTGACAAGACAGAAGTTGCTGTCTTTGGACCAGAAGTTCTTAAACAGAAACTGATTAGTCAATCATTTCATCTGGATGGCATTAAATTGGCCCCCAGTAATAACGTCAAGAACCTCAGCGTTATTTTTGACCGAGACTTGACATTTAAACCCCATATTAAACAGGTTTCTAGGATTTCTTTCTTTCACCTCCGGAATATTGCTAAAATTAGAAACATCCTGTCCAGGAGTGATGCTGAGAAACTAGTACATACATTTGATACCTCAAGGCTGGACCACTGTAATTCTTTACTATCAGGAAGTCAACAAAATGCCATTAAAAGCCTTCAGTTGATCCAAAATGCGGCAGCAAGAGTTCTGATGAATATTTAAAAGAGAGCTCTCATTTCTCCTGTTTTTAGCTTCCCTTCATTGGCTCCCTGTTAAATCCAGAATAGAATTTAAGATCCTTCTTCTTACATACAAAGCCCTTAATAATCAAGCTCCATCATACATCAGATCTAATTGTTCCATATGTTCCTAACAGAGCACTTCGCTCTCAGACTGCAGGTTTACTTGTAGTTCCTAGGATTTCTAAAAGTAGAATGGGAGGCAGATCTTTTAGTTATCAGGCTCCTCTCCTGTGGAACCAGCTCCCAGTTTTAGTCCGTGAGGCACACACTCTGTTTACTTTTAAGGCCAGGCTTAAAACTTTCCTTTTTGATTAAGCTTATAGTTAGAGTGGCTAAGGTCATCCTGAGCTATCTCTGTAGTTATGCTGCTATAGGCTTAGACTGCTGGAGGACAGACTTACCAATTTTCTTCACTCTGCTACTTCCTTTTCTTCTACGACTCTTCAGTTGTATTACAGTACATTCTGTTATTTCGACTGTTAACTTTGTTTTCTCTGTGTTTTTTCTCTCCATAGAAGATGTATCTGGTCTGGTATCCTGCTTGGCTGCAATGCCCTGTTGGACGGGGGGCATCGACTGGGATGATCCTCCCAGTAACTGAACATCCACTGTGTCCTGTTATCAACTTTTTACTTTCTGTAACATAGAAAGTTCTCTTATAACAGATCTTCTGTTCCTTCTGTGTCTCTGCTCTGTCTTCTCAACCCCCCGGACGGTCGTGGCAGATGGCCACTCCTACTGAGCCTGGTTCTGTTGGAGGTTTCTTCCTGTTAAAGGGGAGTTTTTCCTCTCCACCATAGCTACATGCTTGCTCAGTATGAGGGATTGCTGTGGTTGGAAAGTATGCATCAACGGGGCCCAACCTCACGCCAATGACTGACGCAATCTGCTGGGATTCCTTAAATAGGAAACTTTTTAACTGATTGGAATGTTTGTATAAATGTATTGAAATGACTTCTTGTTAAGTGCCTTGAGATGACATCTGTTGTGAATTGGCGCTATATAAATAAATTGAATTGATGTAAATAGGGTAAACAACCTGATAAAGAAAGCTGGTTCTGTTCTTAGGACAACTGTGGAAAATCTGGAGATGATAATGCAAAGAAGGATTCTTCATAAAATCAAAAAAATTATGGACAACCCTGAGCATCCTCTTCATGAGACAGTCATACAACAACAGAGCGTCTTCAGTCAGAGGCTTCTTCAGTTTCGCTGCAATACAGACCGCTACAGGAAATCCTTCCTGCCCACAGCCATCATCTATAACACCTCCTTAAATAATTAATTATATGAGCTATACTAACCCTTAATTTCCCTCTGGGATCAATAAAGTATTTTTGAATTGAATTAACGAGATCAAGGCCGATCGCTCAGCTGCTCAATCGGTTGCACCCTAATATATGTATACATACAGACCCTTTCCAAAAATTTAGAATATAATGGAAAGTTTATTTATTTCTGTAATTTCATTCAAAACATTAAACTTCCATAGATTATAGATTCAGGGCCCAGACCTTTAAACAATTTCAAGTATGTTTATTTGTACATAATTTGGGCTTCCAGCTCATAAAACACACGAAAACAGGAATTCAAAAAATTAGAATACTGTAAAGAAATCACCATTCTTCAGTTTTAGCGGAAAAAAAGAGAAATTAGAATCTAATCAAAATATGGTACTTTCAAAACGATATGTCAATCTTCAATACTTGGTAGGGAATCTCTTTGCCTTAATCACTGCCTTGTTGGCATTGAGGCAATCAGCCTGCGGCATTTCCCTGGAGTTATGGAAGCCCAGATTTCCTTGATGCTTGCTGTCAGGTCTTTGTTTTTTGGGTCTGGTGCCTCACATTTTCCTCTTGATAATACCTCATAGATTCTCAATGGGGTTTAAGTCCGGCGAGTACTCTGGCTAGTCAAGCACTATGATGGAATGGGCATCAAACCAGGTTTTGGTGCTTTTGGTGGTATGGGCAGGGGCCAGGTCCTGCTGGAAGATGAAATCTGCATCTCAATACAGATCCTCAGCAGAAGGAATCATAAGGTCCTCTAAAACATTCTGGTAGACTGATGCGGTGACCTTGGATTTCAGAAAGTAGAGTTTACCAACACCTGCACTGGACTTTGCATCCCAAATCATGACTGACTGTGGGTATTTCACACCGTACCTCAGCCGCTTGGGTTCTGTTCCTCACCCGTCTTCCTCCAAACCCTTGGACCTTGATTCCCAAATGAAAGTCACACTTTACTTTTGTCGGAAAAGAGGACCTTGGACCACTGGCAAACAGTCCAGTCCTTCTTCTCCTTGGCCCAGTTGAGACGCTTCTTGCATTGGCTCAGGCTCGGAAGTGGTTTGCCCTGAGGAACTCGACAGTTGTAGCCCATCCACTCTTTCTGGATCTCTGCCAGATTCATTAATCTTCTCTGTTTGATAATCCACTGAAGCCCACAGTCAGCTCTTGTGGTGGTGCGTCTTCTCCAGCCACATTTTGCCTTTCCACTAGACCTTCCATTGATATGCTTGGACACAGCACTCTCCCTAACTATGAACTTGTGGCTTACCCATCTTATGGTGGGTATTAATGACTTCCAGCCAGTTGTCAAGTCTGCAGTCTTCCCCATGTTGAACCTAACTGAGACAATTGAACTAAAGTGTTGTCTCCCAGTCCTTCCCTCCCCATCCCTGGACACCTCTGTCCACCCGCACAATCACTTTACCACTCATATAGGGTCTTGGGGCATGGGCACATCACTGGGGTGCGAGGAGGGGCTTCCCTCCTCGCTGTCCCGTGGTGTCCTGGGTCCCATTTTTAATATACAACTTAGACACTCCCACTTATAACATTTTCACACGACACATATGTAGGGACTTTGGGGTGGGCACACTTTTCGGCATCCAGAGGGGGAGCGGTACAATCAGCTTCACCTCTGGTGCCGGTGCCCACTGTTAAACCACATATAGACACTGAGGGCCCGGGGTGGGGGTTGGGGGATGTGTGGCTGCCTCCCCCACATCCCACCCCTCTGTTTTAAATGCACATTATAACAACACGCATCAACACCATACTCGAGCGGGAGGATGGAGGCTAGGGGTCTTTTCCCACCCCTGTTTGCTACGGGCCATCAGGGGTTGGGGTCCGGAGGAGGACAGGCGGTCTGGTCGGGGTCCTGGGCTGTCGGGCTGCTTTGCCACTGTGAGGCCCTTGGCGGTCTGCTTGTCTCCATCCTAGAAGGTAGGGGGTCCACCTCCCGGGTCCGGGGGCTGGTGGATCTACGGGGGCATCAGTACCTGGACCTGGGAGCATAAAGTGTGCATGGGGTGTGTGAGTGAGGGTCATTTTTTTGGGTGTCTTGGTGAGTCAGTGAGAATGTATGTGTTTAAGAGGGAGGGAACGTATGACTGTGTCTGTATGTCTTTGTCTACCTGTCAGGTTGGATCTTGGTCTGCCCTCAGGCCTTACACTTAATGGGGGGCCTATATCCCCTCCGTCACTCCCCGCCGGTGACGGGGGCCCCTGCCTGCCGGTGCGCCGGTGGTCAATCCGGTTCGGACCTGGTGCGTGCCTGGCCGGGCCTGGGGGGGCCGGTGTGTCGGCCGGCCGATGCGCTGGGCCGATATCTTCCTTTGGTTGGTTGGGGCACCTCTTTTAGAGGTGCCAGGTTTGGGATTGTTGGGTGGTGCCTGCTCGGTGGCTCGGCGGGATGCGGATCCGGCGTCTCTGCTCGTTTGATCACCTGTTCTGTGCGCACCGTGCGTGGCCGGTTCATTGGCGGGTTGGACCGGCCCTGGCCCTCGTTGGATGCCTGGTCTCGGCGCCCTGCGTTGCGCGGGATCAGGACCCGGGAGCTGGTACAACTTGGCGTCCAGATGCTGACTGAGCCCGGCCTGGGGATGCTGTCCGTCCCCTGCGGCTATTGGTGGGGCGCTGGGATGTTGGCGGTGGGGATTGGCCTAGGGTGGAGGTGTCGCGTGGCGGCCGGCGGCCGGTCCCTTGTCGGGTCCCTGCTGGGCGGTGGGGTGCCCCTGGGCCCTGGCTCCCCCGGTCCGTTGACCGGCCCGCCCCGGACGTCTTTGCTCCGATCTCCTTCATGTCTGCATCGATTCCTGGGAGACGGATTGATGTCTTCTCACACCAACTATCGAACACTCTTATGGATAAACCTTATATGCACCAGCATGCTAACACACACACATAGATGTGGGGTCTCTGGTGTTTAAGGATATATTCTTGGGCTGAGGTTATCATTACTAGAGCTTGATTAATCGGTACCATGAGTTTTTCTGTGACATTGTTGTTGTATTTTTATATCTATTTTTGTGTGATGTGGTTGTGTAATTCTTAGTTCACAATGTTTGGTTGGTTTTGTCGATGTTCCTTTTTCGTGTTTTGTTTTTCCCCCTCTCTCTGCCGTCCTGTGGGTATGGAGGCAGACTTCAATGTTTTCCTGTGTTTTCTTTGTTCCCCTTCCTCTCTTGTATTTTCAACTCACCCTCTCTCATGACATTTTGTTTCCTATCTCTCTTCTTCATCTTCCTTCTTTCTTCTCCTTAATTTTCCGTCTCCGTGTCCATAACATCAGGAAATAAAAACCCCAACAATTCATAATAAAGATTTTTCACATATAAATCAAGTGGAGTACTATAGCAAAAGCTGTACTGCTCCGCTTGTGAAAGTAAATCTGTTGGGCTTCTACTTGGTACTCAGACACCAATTCTGAGCTCCACACTGCCAAACAGGACACGTAAAAAAAAACAAAAAAAAACTAAAGTGAAGCCAAATTTTGATTCATTTGATGTGATCCTAATTTTTTTTTTTTCTGCAAAAACTGAGATGTAAATGGTTATTTCTTCACAGAATTAAAAAATTTTTAAATTCCTGTTTTCGTGGGTTTTATGAGCTGGAAGCCCAAATTTTGTTGTGTGTGTGTGTATATATATATATATATATATATATATACTGTATTTACTCTTTTTTTTTTCTCCTCAGCCATCCTGTAGCAACATTTCCTTGCCTTTCTGTAATTCAGGATGTGATTGTGATCTTAATCTCTTTGTCATGCCTGTGCAGACTTCTGTTCATGCTTTGCAACATCTGGCTCAGATCAGCCCACAGGACTGCTATGTAGATGACGCTCAGAACAGACTCGTGGGGTTTAAGCTCTGCTGAAGCAGTCCAGGAATTTATGATTTCATTGCTTATCTCTCATGTCGTCATTTAGCTTTTATATTCTAGGAGAAAGTCCTTTTCAAGTTTTCAAAATATTTTATTGCTGATCTTTTAGAGCCCACACCAGAACTCCACCTCCACCTTGCTAGAGTCGAAGTGGAGCTCTCTGCCGTTACTAATCCATCGAAAGACCCATCTGGTCCATCAAGAGTCACTTTTATTTAATCAGTTCATAAAACCTTTGACAAATCCATCTTCAGATATTTCTTGGCCCAGTCTTGACTTTTCAACTTTGCGTCTTAGCGTTCCTTACCCTGATCATGTCTCTGAGCCCTGAGCATCTTGTACCTCTGGGCACTCAGGTAGGTTACAGTCCTGGAATATGATGGCAGTGAAGCTGAATTGATTCCTGGTAGTAACACAACTGATTATTTTCAAATCATAAGTTAATTAGCATCTTCTTTTCTTTTTCTGGAAAAGTTTCTTGCGACCCAGTTAACGGTGTGCGACTAAACATTTGGTGATTCTGGGATTACAGCCCTAAGTCTTGCCATTTTAAAACTATTCAGAGTTAGTTAAATTTCTTTTATGGCCTATTTTGCCAGAGGAAGAGAAGCCACCTATTATTTGTGCACTATATATATATATATATATATATATATATATATAACTAGTGTTGATCTCGTTAGGCCACACCCTATCTTATTACACATTAATCACCTAATGTACTTAAATCCAACAACCATTGAGCTTGAAGTTTAAAAATATTAACATAACATGAAGCATGAAAATATTACATTGATGTATGTTTATAAACCATTCAGTCTCATAATACACCAAAGTCCAATAAGGAGAATTTGGCAAATTTTTCAGGATTCCAGTTACTGATCTACCGCTATCACTCCTTTTTGTTCTTCATGCATGTTACTTGTTTACTGCTTTCTATGATAGTGGGTTCATAATTTTTGCGCCTTTTATTTAACCTTATCTAAGAAATGCACACAGTGGAGTTGCCTATTCATTCCTTCTCTTCTTGACCAATAAATTTAAAACTGTCTCACAAAACAGCAGTTAAACAAATGAGTTTGTTTATTCAGTAATGGTCCAGCAAATTTGCTTAATATACATTTATTTGGTATAAAAATGTGTTGAATGTAATTTGAGTGCCAAGTGGCTGATTTAATACTCATGGGTCATTAATTTCTTCAACGAGAGAAAACAAGCGCAAAAAAATATATATATATATATATATATAATTTTAAATATTACCGTTTGTGTGAAATGCACCGGAGTACAATATTTTAAAGTTAAATTGCTGTGTGGACCAACTCATTATACATCATAAATACATTAACAGAGACTCCTTCTGGACACACGCAGTTATATGTACAATACTGCTTGGCTCTATATTATCTGCAAGATTCATGAAGTGCTTTATTCCACTTGGACTTGGATTGTGGAGTAGTGTGATAAGGTGACCCAGTTTGCTTCATGTATTTGTGGCCTTAGTTTGTTTTTATTTACATTTTTGATTATGTTCATTTAAATGCTAAAGAAGAGTGATAATTTCTACTGGGTAAATCTTGTAACAGGTATAGGTAATTTGTTCTCGCCGGTTTTTTTTCTTTTTCTTTCACAAATCTTAAAAAGCATACAGAAATAAATAAAAAATAAATTATTAAATTTTGTACATGGATGACTTCGGTTTTAAAACATGACCCACAAAGTTTCCTGTCTCCACATCTTTAGGCCTGATGACTATTTATCGTTCTTAAATTACTGAGAGCCTTTTCTCCTCATTGTAGTTGTTTTATCGGCTCTTTGCTGTTTCTTGATCCAGCCATACCAGCAGCATGTCTTATTGGACTCATGCCCCAGCAGTGTTCTCTAATCAAAGTAAGGCAATTACCTGCACCTGCTGGTATAAAATCGCTTCAAGTCTGTTTGTCGGAGCAGATGTGATATGGTGTAAGCAGCTTGCCACCATGCCTCTTTATTGTGTTTATGTGATCTTTGAATTAATGGCTGTAACCTTGCATCTTATATAGGAAAGGCTATAAACCTTTGAAATGGTACTCAGTCTTCTTAGAGCCATGACGTTTGTTAGCAGGAAGGTACTGTACATCTTTACATCTTTCACAATGTGTGACATTGAGTCTAGGTAGAACCTTCTGTGTGCTTTCTATACATTTTTGGTGTACAGATTAGGCTTTGGCTTGGTTGTAAAACTCACCCTGCTTCTTTTTGGTTAGATGTAAACATAATCAGATTGTATTTGATTTTTGTAAAAGGAAAAGGATCTATGGCTCATAATTTTTATTACAAATAAAACTCTAAAATGTGGCCTGCATGTTTATTCAACCCATATTACTCTTTTTATCCCTAAAAATCATCTTGATAGAGTTCACCTGTTTAATCTCAGTATAGCTGTAGAATTTCCCTCAGGGGTTTGTTTGAGATCATGAGTATACAAAAAACATCATGAAGACCAAGGAACACAGAAGGTATAAAGTTGCGGAGGAGTTTTCTTTTTTAAACAGGCAAATTTGTACGTCTTGTATGTAGCCCCTAAGGGGACATGTAAAAAAATAAAATAAAAAAAAAGTTAGTTTCTGGTGAACACCACATACTTTCCCGTGCGTACTAGATATCTCTGTCGTACCAGATAATATCTTGTATGCACCACATACTTGTGTTTTAAAGGTACAGTGTGTCATATTTTTACTTGTATACTTTCAAATTCTGTGTATCCCGTTCAAAAACTTGTCCTTTGTCTATTTCTCACCAACGTCTATTGTAAGTATACCTATTAACTTGAAATTTTAAATTTTTATATACATAAACTGTGATCGACCCTCGATAGTCATGGGCCGATCATAAAAATAATCCCAAAATTCTTTTTTCCACCATTGACAATTATTTTTATTTTTTTTACAGTGCTTCTAATACATTTCATAAAACCCCCTCATACGCTCTCTATAAGAGTTTGCAGACCACTTCAGAGGGAAGATAGACGCCATCAGATGTTATACTTTTTCTTCTCAAAGTAACATAGTTTTAGACAAATCTGATCATGTGTCTTTACCCGAGGAAACGCTGGACAATTTTGTCCTGGTAGAGGCTGGGACTCTTGATAAAGTTTTCTCCTCAGTGAGGCCCACCACATGTCTTTTGGACCCAATTCTCACATCATTTTTTAAGCCATTTTATGGATCTTTTAGAGATGAGAGTTTAACCTTGATGAATTGCTCCGCTCAGACAGGGTTCTTCCCTGCCGCCTTTAAAAGAAGTGTTGGTACGATCGAACGTATAGACAATAAGCGTAGAAGCTTGACATTGTAGAGGAATAAGGGAATATCATTTTCAGTCAGCTAAAGTACCACCATAAGTTAGCTTACGGCTAACGCACAGTGTGGATGAGTTTCGCCTGGAAATAAAGGCGTTCAACCTTGTGCAACTACGTAAACACGTCTAAAGCATTGTCTAACACATATATATAGGACTGTTATTATGGATAACTGGTAGTAAACTCTATAGAATATATATAAAATAACTTTTTATGATAACGGAGCGGTCACATTTAGCTTCCGGTTGAGCTGGTTGCTCATGATGACAGCTAATCTTTGGTAGCTTAGCTTCCGAACTGTATTTATTTGGCTCGGTTAAACAGTCATTCGAGTATTGATGGCGAAGTGTGGTTTGGTTGGAGGCATTTTGTTCTTGTCTTTGGTTGGTTTACTTATGAGTACGGTTTGTTAGGTTTAGCATCGTAGTGAAGAATTAGCCATCTGTGCACCGGCGTATTCATTCCGCGGTGTGACCTGGAAGTTTTATTGGGCCGGACTTTGATCTGTCAGTCCGGCGGAGTTTTTTTTTTTGGAGCAAACTGTTGACGATTTTGTGTTGCAAAGCGAGTTTTAAATGTATTTCTTTCGGTATATGTTTTAATGATAAATAAAAATTGCTTTATATTGGGAGAATTCTATTTCTTCGTGTGTTTCACCGAAGTGTGCGTCCCGAGTTTTGGCGCAGGCCGGACTCTATTAGGAATTCTTTGATTTTTAGATGAAACGGCAATAATCTCCGTATATAAATAAATTAATGATAAGATAAACAGTGCGTTATAAACCTTTTTAGCTTTCCTTCGTTTTGGCTTTGCCTAAAACATTATTAAGGTTAATGTTGCATGAATAAATAATATATAAACTCCTTCACTATAAAAAGAAATAAATTAAATAAATAAAAACTGTGCCTGCCTTTACTGTTAACTGCATTAATATTGGGATAAATTTGGGCCTACGAATTGATAGTTTATCAATTAAAATAAATAATTTATAGAGTTAATACAAATAACCTACTTTGTTAAATTTTAATCCATTTTGGATTTTTGTTACGAATATTCAATGGTAGCCGAATATAAATTACTTCCTGCTCCACAGGGACAAAACTGGCGTACTTTAGATGCGCAATTGTTAATATACATTTCTAAATTGTATTCTGTTTTAGTTGATAAGCCCGGTAAAAAAAGATAAAAACCAGTTCCAGGGCCTTATGACGGCCAGGTGGGCTCGTCATGGTGCCCGAGGGGATTATAAGAGAAGTCTCTCACAGAATGTGTTCTGGGGAGGAAAAGCGACAGCTACTAAATTTAGTTAGCAACAAATTAGAATGCACCGATAAATTGTTCTTGGCGTATAATGCTAAATTGATGGATGAGATGGAGCAGCACGAACACAGGTTAACTAAAGTTCAGCGACAGATGGATGGGGTGCTGCAGGATCAGGAAAGATTAGCATCTGTGGTAAGGGGTCAAGCTGCAGACCTTTCAGGGAGTGCCAGCCCCAGTCAACGTGATGAATGTGCAGCGGTTCTACAGGTCAAAAATATGCAGACGTTGGGAGACAAGGGGAGTGAGGGACCATTTAAGAATACCAGATCTCAGGTGCCACTGGGGGCAAGTGGAGGCCCTGATTTAATGCTTCCTTTAGTGGGAGCATCAGATGGTTCAGTAATTTACAAACCATGGAAGATGGCTGACATATCTGCCATCATTCTGCAACTCCCTGCTTTGACTGGTGGAGGAAACTGTTGGATAAAAAAATTAAATCAGCTGACTTCAGGGCAAACTCTAGCGGTGGGGGATTGGAAAGCTATTATGGGTAGAATGTTGACATTGACAGATTATAATGAGATGATGCTCCAGTGCCAGTTAGCATGTGTACTTGATGAAGCCCCATTCACGCATCATGCACATGATCTTGCCGAGTGGGTCAGAAGAAAATATCCTACTCCGCCTGCGTCTAAAATTTTGAAATTTCCCTGGTCAACTGATGTTACTCCCGCACAACATATGGCAAAATGTAAGGCCAAAGTTGGTCTGTGGCTTCGGGTCCATGCTTTGTGGGGAGGGAAGGTGTTGCACTGTATGCTGATCTGACTTCAGAGCAGCATAAATGGTATGTGATGGAAGCTGAAGCGCTTCCACACATATCGCTTTTGTTGCATCCGAAACATCAAGCTAAAGATTTGGGGGGAATGGTTAAGAGGGGAGTTGAATTAAAGGATTGGGTTCATACCCAGATACCTTCAGTCTCTTTTTCTCCTTCTACTCAGATGTACAAAATAGACACGCAGCTCTCTGATACTACCATTCTGGAACATTTGCAGCTTTCTAGAAATCATGGCAGAGAAAAAACAGATCATCCTGATGCAGTGGAGGCCTTAAAGGTCGTGCCTGACTCTTTGTGGTCAGATGGTCCCACTGATGTTGGTCTAGGGCAAACCACACCCATCACATTTGAGATGAAACATTCTGATCCAATCTGGCGTTCTCAGTACCCACATAAACCTCAGGCTGAGGAAGGTATTGCAGACACTATTGCAGGCTTACTTGAAGTTGGAGTTTTAGAACCATCAAACTCTTCATATAACACCCCTATTCTTCCTGTGGAAAAACAAGGTACTGGTAAATACAGAATGGCACATGATTTGCGTGCTATTAATGAGGCCCTTAGAACCCCTCCCATTTCTACACCGAATCCGTATACAGCTCTGGCATCACTGACTCCTGATTTAAAATGGTTTACCTGCATAGATTTGGCTAATGCATTTTTCTGTTTACCGCTCCATCCTTCTGTCAGGGATATTTTTTCATTTACATTCAGGGGCAGGAAGCTACGTTATAGTAGGCTTCCGCAGGGTTTTGCTTTATCTCCAGGTATTTTTAATCAGGTGTTGAAGCAGTCATTAAGCACTGTACAGCTCCCTCCAGGCTGTGTACTGACCCAATATGTGGACGATTTACTTTTAGCATCCCCTACTGTTGAAAAGTGCATAGCAGCGACTCTAGTTGTGTTGCAACATTTGGGAAAAGAGGGATTCAAAGTCTCCCGCGATAAGCTTCAGTTGGTCAGGCAGGAAGTCCAGTTCCTGGGGCGAAGGGTGACCCCTCAAGGGGCTGGACTGACGGACACCCACAAGAATGCTATTTTGGCCCATTCTAAACCTCTCACTGTTAAATCAATGCTGTCATTTCTGGGACTGACAAATTTTTCCAGACATTATGTGCCTAATTACACAAACCTTACCACACCGCTCAGGGCTCTTGTAAATGCTCATGGTATGAAAAATCTGCATGCTAAATTAGAATGGGACATACCAGCTGAGAAGGCATTTATTAAGTTGAAACAAGCTCTAGCACAAGCAGCTGATTTAGCCACTCCTGACTATACGTGTCCATTTTTTCTTAACACATCAGAAACAGATGGGGTGGTTAATGGGATTTTGTTTCAGAAAAAAGGTGGTCAGATACACATTCTTATGTATCTTAGCATAAAGCTGCAAGCTATTGAAATGAGACAGCCGCCTTGCACGAGACATGCAGCAGGAATTGCACATCTAGTGGAAAAAACATCACACATTTTCAGGGGTTATCCACTTAATATTTTGACATCTCATGGAGTCATGGCATTGGTTAATTCTGAGACGTTTACTCTTTCTACTTTGCGTCAGCAGCGGATTAGCAGAGTTTTGGAGGCACCAAACATTATTTTTACGCATGAAGGAATAAACATGGCTGACCAAATCACCGCCTCTGGGGAGCAGCATGACTGTGTCAGGCTGAATTCTGTTGCTCAAAAAATACGTCCTGATTTACGGTCTGATCCCTTATCTACAGGTTTTGTGCTCTATACAGATGGTTGTTGTTTCAGAGATGGACAGGGCCAGTTGATATCAGGTTTTGCAGTTGTTGAGCAGAATGGAGATTCACTACAGACTGTCGTTTCAGGGAAGCTGGACGGCAAGCAGAGTGCACAGCGTGCTGAGATAAGGGCTCTTATTGAAGCATGCAAATGGGGAAGAGATAAAGACGTCACGATTTACACTGATTCGAACTACGGGTTTTCTGTTATACATTATGAATTACCACAGTGGAAGAGAGCAGGTTTTGTTACTGCTACTGGTGAACCTGTACACCATCATGCAGATATTATGGAGTTTTTGGATGTTGTACAGTTACCAGCTAACCTCGCTGTTCTTAAGTGTAGGGGTCACAGCAAGGCTGACACCGTTGATGCGTGGGGAAATAGGGCGTCATCGAGCGGTCTAATTCAACTTTAAATTTACAGCTGGCAGAGATCCACAGGTTTCATCGCACCCTGACCCGGACCCTCGCAGTGATCATCAGCATCTGAAGGGCCTGGTCTCCTCCTTCCCCCCGACCCCTCTCCTGTCCCTCACGCTGCAGCAGCTCTCTGCTGACCTGGGAGAATCTCTTTGCAGCGGGTGGTGTCGGTTCTGACTACGCGGTGTCGACTGCCGAAGCCAGGAGGCGGGGCCTGACCCACCCAGAAGATTGGTTGAAGTTGCTGTAATCATCCAGTGTAATCTATATGTGCAAAAAAATTGGGCGAGATAAGCAATTTGGACTTGCTTTTCTCGAAGAGGGATTGTACCGAAGAGAAAAGATCGCAAGAAATCAAACACATTTCACAGCAGGTTTTGACCACCTCACAATCGGTGGGGGAAGCTATTGGAGGCGGGGCCTGTCTGTGCAATTGTGTTTATTGGGGGAAATGTTCAGTTAATGAAGTAACTGTCATTTCAGTGAGGGCAAACTGCATAAAAGACAGTAACTTTGGGAAAAAATAGAGTCCACTGTACTGAATCATTTCATCACTCTGGTAGCCACCTGCTGCCCGAGAAATAAACAAGAGCGAAGACTAGAGAACAAAATAATAAAGACTGAACACTTATTAATAATTTTTCTTGTATTTTACAGGTTGTTTAACCAATTTTTATTTACAGGTGCAGATTGCTAGACACTGCCTAAGAGGGTGTCAAAGAATTTTTTAAGTAGTCGATTTGTAAGATTTTTTTTCTTTATATTCAGTATTTACGGTTTTATAAAACTTTTTTAGTAATAAGATAAAACATTTTAAGGAGTGTTTAAAGTATAATCAGGTTGACTGACTACTAATTTTTGTTTTACTTATCCTTTTTTCATTATGATGTGGTTTTTGTAGGATGTTTTTGGGGTTGGTGACAATTGCTAGAGTTTGCTTTTACTAAAAGAATATTGAGAATTAGGTTAAAACATAAAAAACAATAATAAATTAAAAAATATATATATTGCTTAAAGGTAAAGATAAAGAAAAAAACAGACACTCTTCTCATTTTGAATAATCATGTTAGAAAGAAGGACGATTTGTTAAATAATATGTTTGGTAAATGTAAGACTCTGGCAATGTCTATAATGGTTTCTTTAGCAGTATTTGTGTCAACTATGGTGTTATGTGGATGTTGCTGTATTCCTTGTATACGTTCTTTGCTCACAAAGTGTATTGAAAAAGCTGTTGGTGATAATGTGCAAGGTCAATATCTGTTACTCCCTCACATGGAGCCTGAAGGAGAAGTACAGAGGAGTGGTCAATCTATTTGAAAAATAGATTGAAAGAGGGATTTGTTGTATTCTACTTTTTTGAGGCTAGTTTTTATTATGCAGTACATATGTTTTAATTATATCTTTTTTAAGCTTTAGAAGTAATAGGCCTGTTTATATTATTCAGGGTAGTAAAACATGACTCTGTTACCAGTATTTTATAGGGTTTAAGGTTTTAAGTAAACAAACTCTTGAGTAAAGATATGAACTGAAAGCAGGGAGGATCAGCTGTAACTCTAGTTCATGTTACAACCCAGTTCATGGTACTCATGGTACGGTCAGGAGATCTGGAGAAAATAAATGACCTGTCAAGATGTAGAAGGAGGAGAGAGGAGTCATGTGATATGTTCTTTGTTCATTTGGAAATAAAAATGGTACAGCCTTGTAGAAAAGGGAGTCAGATCTTGTCTGGCTCCCATCTGCAGGTGCGTGCTTTTTGAAACAGATATCTGTTGTGGTGTGTGTTGTGTTTACTCTCTGTCTCTCAGTTCTGGGTCTTATTTTGAAACAGTTCCCGCTGGGGTTTTGGAGTTCGGCGCCCCCGCCTCTATGAGTAAAAAAAAGCGAATTCCAGAGCACATTATGAGAAGAAGCCGACAAAGCCCAGTCCTTTTTAACCTTTATATGCTCCCTCTTGACAGTGTGATAAGAAGACTTGGAGTTAACATTCACAGTTTTGCTGATGATACACAGTTGTACATCTCTATGTCTCCTGATTACACACGGCCAATGGATGGTCTTTGTAACTGCATTTTAGACATCAAATCCTAGATGACAGAAAACTTTCACCAGCTCAACCAGGACAAAACTGAAGTTTTAGTAATTGGTCCTGAGGCTCAGAGAGAGAATCGTTTACCAAAACTACAATCTCTGTCATTTAATCTTTCTTTACAAGTGAAGAACCTGGGCATGATTTTTGATTATGAGCTGACTTTTATCTCTCAAGTTAAAAAAATTAAAAAAATAGGTTTTTATTATCTAAAGAACATTGCTAGAGTCCGCCCTATTCTCTATCAGGCTAATACGGAGACACTGATGAATGCCTTTATCACCAGTAAAATTGATTACTGTAATGCCCTGATATCTTGTCTTCCCAAAAATAGTATCACAGGTTTACAATTTCTACAAAATTTAGCAGTGCGTGTCCTGACGAAGACCAGGAGGCGGGAGCACATTACACCTGTCTTAAATTCCTTGCATTGGCTCCCCGTATGTTTTAGGATTGATTTTAAGGTCCTTTTAATGATTTTTAAGTGTCTTAATGGTCTTGGGCCTTCTTATCTTTCAGAACTGCTTTTACCATATGAACCTTTGTGGTCTCTGCGCTCCTCTGGCAGCCGTCTCCTTGTTATCCCTAAAGTCAGGACACACACTCACAGAGAGGTGTGTTTCTAGTACTATGGCCCTCACCTCTGGAACAGGCTGCCAGAGGACCTCAGTGCCACAGAGAACATTCATGTTTTTAAGAGCAGGCTTAAGACTCACCTTTTTAGCTTAGCTCATCAGTAAGATTATTGAAAAAGCTGTGTTTCAGCAGTTAAATGGCTTCATAACAATGACAAACCGTTTTGATGCTTTTCATTCTGGTTTCCACGCTCACCACAGCACCGAGACTGTCCTCGTCAAAGTATTTAATGACATCCGCATAAATACAGACTGTGGAAGAACCACAGTGCTGGTTCTGTTGGACCTCAGTGCAGCATTTGACACTGTTGATCATGATATTTTATTGGAACGACTGGAGAGCTGGGTCGGACTCTCTGGTACAGTACTTGGCTGGTTCGAGTCTTACCTAAAGAACAGGGACTTCTATGTTTCAATAGGAAACTTTTCATCAGAACGAACAGAAATCACATGTGGGGTGCCCCAGGGCTCCATCCTGGGCCCCCTCTTATTTAATATCTACATGCTCCCACTAGGCAAGATTATAGCGACCAATAACATTAGCTACCATAACTACGCAGATGACACTCAGCTCTACATTACAATGTCACCAGGTGACTCTGAACCCATTCAAACCCTAAATCAATGCATTGACCAAATAAATGGATGGATGTGGCATAACTTTCTCCAGCTGAATAGAAACAAAACTGAAGTGATTATTTTTGGACCCAAGGAGGAACGATCAAGAGTCAGCACACAGCTTCAATTAATACAGCTAGAAACTACTGATCAGGTTCGTAACCTAGGTGTAGTAATGGACTCAGACCTGAACCTCCAGGGTCACATAAAGGCAATAACAAGGTCAGCGTTCTATCACCTGAAGAACATCTCTAGGATTAAAGGACTGATTTTGCAACACGACCTAGAAAAACTCATCCATGCGTTTATCTTTAGTCGGATTGATTACTGCAACAGCATCTTCACAGGTCTGCCTAAAAAGTCAATCAGACAGCTGCAGCTGATCCAGAACGCTGCCGCTCGCGTACTCACTAGAACCAGGAAAGTAGAGCACATCACCCCAGTTCTAAAGTCCTTACACTGGCTCCCTGTAGCTCAGAGAATAGACTTTAAAATACTTTTACTAGTTTATAAATCATTACATGGCTTAGCACCAAAATATGTTGAAGACCTGTTGTCATGGTACCAACCACCAAGACCACTCAGGTCCTCCAACTCTAGCCTACTAAACATCCCTAGACTCAGAACTAAACATGGAGAAGCAGCTTTCAGTTTCTATGCTCCCCTTATCTGGAACAGACTTCCTGACGAGTGTAGAGCTGCTGAAACTCTGAACTGCTTTAAATCGAGACTAAAAACCCATCTGTTTAGAATTGCCTTTGAGTAAATGCTTGATGTTATATGTATGAAATGTGTTCATGCTCTCTTGCTTTTTTTAATTTTTTCTATTGTGTATTGTGTGTAATGTGTGTTTCTTTTATGTGTTTCTTTTAAATCACCAAATCATGTAAAGCACCTTGAGTTGCCCTGCTGTTGAAAGTGTGCTATACAAAATTGCCTTGCCTTGCCTTTTAACTGATTATTATTTATTATAGTCCGTTTATTGCTCTGCATGTTTTACTTATATTTTATCAGTGTTTTACCTCTTAGTCTTATCACATTTATCCATTATTTATTTCTATATACCTGTTATTTTAATCTTCCTTCCAGTGTTTCCGCTGTGTGGAGCCCTATGCCTTGGGAGCGGTGGTCGGCTGTGGCTGCTTGGGTGGAAGTGGGTGTCTTGGCCTCTCTTCTTCTTGGCGCCCCTTGGCTGCTGCTGTTGATGCACTGCTGCCAGTTCAGATGGCTCCTTTGATGGCATTTCCTTACCTTACTTGGAGGGGGGTATGATTGTGATCACATTTTTAAATATGTGGGAGAGGGATGGGAATGTGGTTTGTGGGGTCATTTTAATTTCTAAAACACTTTGAGTTGCAATGTTTGTATGAAAAGCGCTTTATAAATAAAGATTGGTTGGTTGAAGAATCTGATTGGTGTGGCATGCTCAGCACACCTTTTGAATAACTGTGTTTATCATGGGATAGACACAATCGATATTGACCTTGAGAACATCAAGTTCATAATCTACCAATATTTCCACAGTGTGCACTGAGAACCTGAAGGAGTACTGTGAACTTGTTGATATTGAATACAGAACAATGCTTTTTCACAGCAAGACAAACTGGCTGTCATTTTGTATAGGCATTGAGAGGATGATACAGATGTTTTTATCTTTAAAGGCATTCTTTCTCTCTCAGCAAAAGCCACCCATAGTGATCTTTTTTTTTTTTTTGTATGTCTTCAGTGAGATCTGCCTCTAGCACATGCACTCACTCACTCATGTCTGTGGTCCACACACTAACATTCAACAAATGGAAAAAGATAACCTTTCAATTATGGAGTTCAAAAAATATTGAACAGTATCCACACTATTCTTCTTGAACACAAGAGAAAAAACTTCAAGTACCTTCAAGTTAAGGGACTAGTGGCACTAAAGTGCAGGGATGGACTTTGTAAGGAATGTGAAGAGTTCTGTGCTGATGCCCAAGGTCTATACAGTGCATGTCTGGAGTATCTTGATAAGTGGATGGCTCCTTTTGAGGAATTTTCAACATTTATGTGGATGGATCTGAATGAGCCACTAGACTGGAATAATGTGAAGTTTGCAACAAGTACCTAGGAGAGAAAGGAGTAGCAATTGATCATGTCAAGCGATTGACCAAGTCACCAATCTGAAGGAATTTACAGAGGTGCAGCAGTGATAAGGACTTAAGTGGACTACCAGTGCACCAAAGTGGACCAAATATTTTGAGAAGCCCAAAAGCATTTTACTCAGAATTACTGAAGATGGCTCAGTTTGTCTTTGCACTTTTCTCACACTATACAAATGTTAAGGGTTTTCATACTAATGCAGAGCCAGTGGACTAAGGAGAGTAACCAGCTTGCTGTTGAGTCACTAAAGAGGATTCTGTTTGTGCAATATAATTTCAAAGACACTTGCAAAGACTTTTATTCTTATTTGTTGAGCAACCAAAAACTGCTGAGAAAGATGTCCTCCAAAGAAAAATATGGATTGGCCGGAAAGGATGATGAAGAAAGTTAGGATGAAGCAAAAATTCTTGTTAAATAGAGTTCATATGACTGCTGTTTTTGTTATTACTTTGAAAAGAAAGAATAGAATACTTATGTGGAAAAAATATTTCAGATTTTTGTCTATTTAGTAAAACTTCAAAGGAGAGAAATTGTTTTGTTACTGGTATTTTTTCCAATACAGATTTGGCATTATTTCTATATTACCATTTAATTCCAGAGGTTTTGAAGCTATGTTTGCACTTGTTGACTTGTAAAAGCCTATCTGACATTTTTATTTCACTTCTCATTAATCCCATAGAGAAGGCTTCGTTTAGATATATTAACATTTTCCTTAAGCAAACAGTATCAATAAAGTTCTGCATAACCGGGCCAAGCGTCCTCTTTTTTTGGAAATCAAAATATGGTCACCTTATTCAAACGTGGCCCGCCAACACAGCCAGATGGTGCACGTGGGCATGTAGTGCAAGAATTTGTGTGGAAAAATAAAAATCCTAAAATGGAAACTGATAGGTGAAACAAAAGTATTTGTAATTTATTCACCTCACTTCTTGTTTTTATTTTTAAATTTTGGAATAACTAGAACCACAGGTTTTCAGCAACCTTGACCCAAAATCAGGCTTGGGCACACCCAAATGTGCCCACTTCAAATATCTGACCAATCAAACATTCGTCAGAGACCACACAAGAAAATGTTCTTTCGCAATATGTCTAAAAGCACAAGCTGCAATAACTCCTAAACCAAGGCTGAAAGGACAGAACAAACTCCTTGTTCTTGCAGTGTTAGAAGAAGGAACAAGTTTGTCGTTTTGTAGAGTGTGTTTGGTTTACTTGACAGCAGGTGTACTAAACACCAAAAAGATCATGTTCAGAATCTGAGTTCTCATTATAGGTATTCAACTTAAAGGCAATGATTGTGTTTTACAAAAAATAATATTCTTAATACTTTGTTGCTTTTAAGTGACTGAGCAGGGATACCTTTGTGGCTTAGAAAAGGTGAAGGTATCCTAAAAAGCTTAACACCTTTCATTCCAGAGTTAAAAACACCTGAATTAAAAACGCATAAACAGTGTTGCTATCATAAATATTTTCCCCAGAACTGATTACATGTACAGCACGTCTTGAACTACATAATCTGTAAAGTCTTTGCATTGTTCCAGCTATTTAGCAAAGTTTTTCAAATTCCTGTCCTGAATGCAAATTGCTCGCTCTACCAAGAAGTAATTGGCCACTGCATTTGCTGCACACCACTAAAAGCACCATCCAATTGTTGAACAGAAAACTGATGTATGCTTCAAAGCCCTTCCTACATTCCTCTGCTGAGGTGAAGAGGTAGACTCATAATCATTGATATTACAGGTCAACCAGCAGACCACCGCTCATGACAAGAGCTTCACAGTGAACTCAGCAAGTTTTTCCACCAAGGATTTCATTTTGTTCCCTCCTTGAATAGTAAAAGGAAAACTTCAGAGCATCAAAGACAAGAAAATACAGTGGCTTGCAAAAGTATTTGGCCCCCTTGAACTTTTCCACATTTTGTCACATTACAGCCACAAACATGAATCAATTTTATTGGAATTCCACGTGAAAGACCAATACAAAGTGGTGTACACGTGAGAAGGGGAACAAAAATCATACATGATTCCAAACATTTTTTACAAATAAATAACTAAAAAATGGGGTGTGCATAATTATTCAGCCCCCCTGAGTCCATACTTTGCAGAACCACCTTTTGCTGCAATTCCAGCTGCCAGTGTTTTAGGGTATGTCTCTACCAGCTTTGCACATCTAGAGACTGAAATTCTTGCCCATTCCTCTTTGCAAAACAGCTCCAGCTCAGTCAGATTAGATGGACAGCGTTTGTGAACAGCAGTTTTAAGATATTGCCACAGATTCTCAAT
>OY747715.1:15230238-15377738 GCA_963556495.2 Valencia hispanica
AACTAATGCGGTAAGTTACACATTTCACGCAAAAAGTAATTCGAGTACTCTAACGCATTACTTTGTAACGCGTTATCCACAACACTGGTTGTTGTAAACTGCTTTACCACCAACTCTTCTTATTTTGACAAAGCCTGTTGTTTGGCGATGTCTGGTCATTTCCGTCTGAATTACAACCAATCAACAAGACTTAACCACAGCTCCCGCTGAGCGACTCGATCAGACCCTTCCGAGTGCATACCCCCATTCAGGCACTCCGTTGGTTCCTGAAATGGACCCAAAAATGGCCCTGTCAGCCCGGCCCGATGAAGTGGAGACACGCCGTATTGGAAAGTTCAGGTCAAATTACCCTGAAGTTCCAATAGTGGAAACGCGTCTATAGTCTCTGTCCCCAAGAAGCAAAGGATCACCAGACTCAATGACAACACATGTCATGGTCATGAAGTCATTTGAGTGTCTGGTTCTCTCCTACTTCAAGACCTTCACGGCCCCCCTCCTGGACCCCCTGCAGTTTGCCTACAGAGCCAACAGGTCTGTAGACGATGCCATCAACACGGCTCTACACTACATCCTGCAGAATCTGGACTCCCAGGGAACCTACGCCAGGATTCTATTTGTGCACTGACTTTTTGACTGACAGGAACCAGCATGTGAGACTGGGGAAGAATATTTCGGACTGTGTTCTTTCTCCTCTGCTCTTCTCACTGTACACCAACTGCTACACCTCCGACCACCAGTCTGTCAAGCTAATTAAGCTTGCAGATGACACCACCATAATTGGACTCATGTCGGACAGGGATGAGTCTGTCTACGGGATGGAGGCTGAACCTCTGGTGTCCTAGTACAGCCACAACAACCTGGTGCTGAACGCCCAGAAGACATTAGAGATTATTGTGGACTTTAGGAAGCACACAGCCCCACTCCCCTCCCCATCCTCCTGTCTGACACCCCCTTCACCACTGTGGACTCATTCCACTTACTGGGCACCACCATCACCCAGGACCTCAAGGGGGATCCCACCATCATCTTTTACATAAAGAACGCCATGCAAGGGAAGTACTTCCTGAGGTAGCTGAGGAAATTCAACCTGCCAGCACGAACAATGATGCAGTTCTACACAGCAGTCATCAAGTCCATCCTCATCTCCTCCATCACCGTGTGGTATGCTGGAGCTACCATCGGGGACAAACAGACTGCAGCTTGTTGTGCACTCTGCTGAGAAGGTGATTGACTGCAGACTCCCATCTCTACAGGACCTGTACACCTCCAAGACACTTGGGGGGGCAGGTCGGATCACAGCTGACCCTTCTTACCCTGGACACAGTCTTTTTCACCTGTTCCCCTCAGGGAGGAGGTTTCTGTCGTTTCGGACCAGAACTTCTGCAGATTTCAACAGTTTCTTCCCCTCTGCTGTTGGACTCATGAACAATAACGCTAAGAGTGTTCCCACTACCCGCTCTGTTTCAGTCACATAACCCTGTGTTGTGTTTGCACCTGCCTGATTTTTGCACTGATCATAACCTGCACTCATGTAATCCGTTTACCCTATTTTATTTTCATTTATTGCATGCTTAGAAGTGTTTATTTTATGTTGCACCAAGTACCGCAGCAATTTCCTAATGTTGTGAACCTGTTCACACTTATGGCAATAAAACCTTTCTGATTCCAATTCTTTTCTGTTTTTCCTGATAGGGTAGATGGAATAATGAAAATAATTTGTCTTTCTATTCTATTAGCAGACATCTGTCTTCTGGAGATGGCCTTCACTTTCCTCTTGAAGGTTGGATGTCATGGACTCAAAGTCCAGTTGACTCTAAATCTATGACTTCTGTGTGATTAGGGTGGGTCTGCCGGTATCATGGCTTAAACCTAATGGGAACATTGATTCATTACTTGAAAGCTTCTCTATGGTAAGATTACAACATCTTTAGAGGAAATAAATGTAATCAAGATCTTTGACGTTTTATCCATCTATTGATTAGGTAGAATACATAAAATGCACATAACTATGCAAAGCGACAATGAACACTGGGTTCCTCTATTGGATATTGTAAGAGTATTAAGTCAAACATAGTCCTCCATGAACCAACTAAGCTGAATGTACACTGCTTTAAATTAGTAGTTTATTAGAAGTACAAAGAAATCTGCTAAACTGACACAAGGACAATCAGAATAGGTGCTAAATGTCCACATGAGCCATGATGCTTTCATCTACAGCATTACCTTCTGAAAAAAGAGAAAAAGAATCACTGATGTAAAGAGGTATTTCAGTCAGTAAAGTGATTTGTCAAAATTATTTTTGAAAGCAGGATGATGCTTAAAATCTTTGTATGCATCCTTGAATTTGCTGTTTGTGCATCAACACATAAATAAAAACAGATGTCTGGTTTGGCTTAATAAATTATTGCTATTTAGTGGAAACAAGTGCTCCAGAAACATTACGTTTATTCTGTCTCCATGAATGTCTGTGCCAGGGGTGTTTTTAAAGGGTACCTTGAATGATGTTTGGAAGACAACTAAAGGTAAGAAATCCGGTGTACTTGGAGATGGTAGTACGAATGACAGTCAAGCACTGGCTTTATCTGATTTGCAGGAAACAACTGCACAATTTGCATGCTAATGCTGATAGTGGCCTTCAGGTAACTGGAAGGGCTATTTATAATTACAAGTACACATGCATCATGCAGATCTGCAAGTTAGAAACAGCTGTGTTTTTGTTTTTTGTCTGCCTCCATGGTAATGTTTCTGAATCCACCTAGATGTACTAGTCAAGGTACAAAATGGTGGCTTTGCTGAAACAATGACATTCTGATGCTGTGCCAAATATCTGAGGTAAAACTTGAAGAGGTGATTAAAGTGGTGGAAAAAAACACTAACCCTCAGCCAGTATGACTGTTGGCTACCATGGAGACAGAACTTGACTAGTGCACAGACGTTGCCAACCCAAAAGGTAACCCACTGATTTACTGCCGTTTTGGCATCATATCACAAGTATACTCCCCTCCCAGGTGCTGTTTGATCTTACACTTTTGAAGAAAGATTTTCCCCAGACAACAGAAATGATATTTTGTTTCTTTACATATTTTTCTATAAATATAATAATAATGGGAAATGATAATTGATTACTTGTCAATTGGGGCCTGACAAAGCAATGCAGGGAGAGGCAGTGCAGTGCATGGTAGGCACCTATTCTTCACCTGTACCTGACAGTAGTGTCCACAGCGCTTCTAAAGCTGTCTCGTTGTCTCTCTCTGACTCTGTTGGTCTGTGTCTCAGCGGCAGGTGAGTGAATCTGCTTAGTCAGAGGGACACATCAGCTAATAGAGCTCCGGGAGTTGACGTCACTTCTCCCAGCATGCAACAGTTAAAATCGAATGGGCGCCATTTTGGCAGTCTCCCGCAGTTATTTGCAGCGAACCCAAACTTAAAAACGGTAAATATGGTGGATACCTATTGTGCCCCAGGATGCCATAACAGACGGGGATGAGATAAGGGAAGAGCGTTCTATTGGATTCCCAAGGATCCAGAACGCAGAAAACGATTGATTATTGCCATGAAACGCCCGATCAGTGATCAGGCAGAAATTAAGCCGTTTCATTTAGGTTTTTTGAGTGATTCACCTGTAATTCAGATTTATTACCGTTTGTATGATAACTGCTCTTGTATCATTAAGTGAAGCAAATTATTTTTAAATAAAATACTTTATTTCCTGAGATGAACATACAAAATGTTGCACAAACACATAACCTAACTACAGCCCGTTGCTCATGGTAACCAAAATCAGTACAGGTCTCCCTCCCGCTGACAACAACACAATCCTTTGCAGGAAGATTCCAGATCTGGATCCCGATGACAAACCCCGATTGTGTCCATTTATATCTCTCCCGACTTTTATATACTTTAATTGATGCTCCGGAGTAGGACGAAGGAAAATTGATCAGGAAATGTCAGGGGATGGGCGTCATAACCCTGCTACAGCAGTTTAGGATTAATTTCGGGACAACACAGATCAATTATTATACGAAGTTCGTAAAATTTATCACCGACAATCATTTGACTCTGACACGTCGCGGTAATAACAGTCCGACTTTGTATCGACATTTCATACCTTCCCCAGTGATCAATCAGGACATATTTAGTATCAGTGGATTGCTCAGGATCTCAGGATTATAAAGATGCAACTGTCATCGCTCTATCTGAAAAACTGAACATAACAGATCTAAAAAACGGATCTTGGGTAAAAATAGATCAAATAAAACAGATAATATTCCAATTTTAAGGCAAAATGAATGATGGAAAAGTCAGAGTCTGATTATTATGATCTACTGTTGGTGCCTATGACTCAGAGTTTTTAAAATAAACTATATTATCTTAAGTTCTCTGTCAGACAGCAGGTAAAACACTAAACATGACTCAGTTATTTAATGGAGAAAAAATTCCTACATCATTTAAAAAAACATATTTGCTCAAACACATTTCCAACAACCATTAATTATAATATTTTTCTGCAAATAATAATAAATATTCTTTAGTCTTTTTGATTTATTATGCTGTTTTTTCAAAGCAAACCTTCAAATTTATGTGAGAGATGAAAATGACATCTGACTGCATTTACCTCAACAATCTGATGTTAGATTAAGTATGTTGTAACTTGAATCCATATTAATTTGATTGATTTGATTTTAAAGTCTTATTTGTTTCACTTTTGGTTGAGAACACCCTAAAAGGAGGATCATTTTTATAAAAATTTTAAACAACCATATTGTTCTTATTATATTTATTTGTAATGACTTGGTGTTTCAGTTTCAGCAGCAGTAACAACTGTATTATTGTTCTCTGTCACAGTGGACCTGCCTGATGTGTTATTCATGGAGGAGAACCAGGCTGAGGCTGTTCTGCAGTTGAGGTTGAGAGAAGATCTAGCGGATGACGATGAGGAGGAATCAATCCTGGAGCCCTTCAAATTCAGATTTTTCAGCATAGAAGATATGTGTGTATTCTGCGAGGAAATAATGGACAACCGAAACTATGTAGCCTACCGTGAATGTCACACAGATGACTAACTTTTAGAATAAAGGTCTGTCTCTACAGAACATTGGATAATGTTGTGACTTGTGTGTTTTTCTCATTGATCACTTAATAATTCACTTGTATAATATTGTAGATATGAAGAGTTAGCGTTGTATCTAGCTGTACTTAGGTGTTTCAGCAGCACAAAAACATGATTAGCATAGACGTAAAACCAAAAATAAATAAGTGCAATAAATTATTGCAGTTTTCGAGATCTTTAGCTTTATTGATTGATTGATTCTTTATTATCCCCGAGGGGCAATTTGTTCCACAGCAGCCACTGGCACAGCCAACACATAAATACAGTAAAAGATACAATAAAATGAACAATAAGTTGTTCAAAGAAAGAAAAATAAATAACAATTAACCCATAGATGTCATCCTGGAAAAGTTACAAATTGCAATGTTTAGAGCTGGTTCAAGTATTTAACAGCTAATGGTACAAATTATCTTATGTATCGGTTTGACTTGGATCTAATACCATTGTGGATAGCATTTTGTCCTAGATTTGGACAGAATATATCATAATGACCACATTAGGACTCATGTGCAACATTAAAGGAAAACACAGAAAAAAAACAAAAAAAAACAAAAGATTATATAAATGAAAACTATATATAAACTATAGAGAAAGAATTGATTGATTTTACGTAATATTAAATAATGGATTTGTGAGGAGAGCGATTCAACCGGAACTGATTTCGTGATTTTATTTTGAAATATAACAATCGGAAGTACGTTTGCAGTTTTATTTTGAAATGTATCCCATGCATTTCCCATCCTGACAGTGGAGGTCGTTCTGACAGTGGAGCCTGCACCGGAAGCGACCTGACAGTGGAGGTCTGCAGCCAGGTGCTCTTGTGCAAGTTGGCTTTACTTATGACTACTTATAATTGCTCGGTTGGTTTTAGCTATTTAAGCTTTGAAGCTCAATACTAATATCTTGCTGAAGCGAAGTAGGAAACAGAACATCTGATTGGGGATCCAACTGATTACGCACCACGTGGCAGGCCCTGTTTAAATTTCCTGAAATTTTCTAGTTACTTGTTGTTGGTTGATTTATTTATAAGTGAGATAACTTACACTTAAAAGTTGCATATGCAAAATGCAATCTATCAAAGATCCAGAGGTCACTCCGACACGAGCAGTAAGAACTACATTTGATCATAATCTACTTTTATTGCATGTTTCACAGTTCTGTGACTTAAAGTACAAATCTAAAGGATTTTTGCAGATGGAGAAGCTTATTTTTGCTCTTTTACATGAATATAAATTGAAAGAGCCTTTAGTATGCAACAGGTATTTGAAAGGAGTCTGTTGAGGTTGAGCATGACTCTGTTTCTTGCATTTGGTATTTAGGAAGTGGGACATTGTCCACCTGACTGACCTCCCATCTAAATCTAGCCTCATTCTCATTTTTCTTTTCCCTTTCTTTTCATTCTACCACCCTATTTTAAGTTGTGTTGGTGATGAGTTTTTTTTTTATTCAATAGAACATCCCTTCCAAATGAGAGCAAAAAAATGTCCATTCAAATAATTATGCTTTTTGTGGGTTTTTGTAATTTTTGTGGGGGATTTTTCATTTGCAGTAAAAAAGAGAATGTATATTTTCTAACTACCTTTTCTGCTGTGCAAGACCAAGGAAACGAGTTTAAATTCTTCTCCTTTGAAAGTTGCCAAGCTTTAGCACATCTTACTGAGCTACCTATAGCATTTAAAAGTGGAAGGAAAGAAGAGTCTTCATTTATCAACTTCCTTCTACTGGGAGCAGCTCCCTGTTTAGGATCATAAGGTGTCCTTACAGCCTTTATGAAAAGGCTGTAAGGAGTGACTTTGATTGCTTGGAACCATCTTTTGGATTAATCTGTTATAGCTGTAGAATATCCAAGTTAAGCTTTGAGTTGTCTGCATATTGTAATTTTATGTTTATCTAATTCTACAGTGGTGTTACTCCCAAAAATAAAACTGTTGTGTTTTCACAAATAGAATAAAGGTTTTATTAATGTAAATTAATGAATTTTAAAGACTCTGTTGTTGGGGAAATATAGCAGTTAATTTTTTTTTACTAGCAGACACTAGGAAAGAAGTTTCATAATCAGAAATAAGTGTATTATCTTAAATTAAAGAACAGGTCACCCATGAGATGGGTGACCAGGGCTTTAGGGTATGGGTAGTGGTTGCAGCAGACCAGCAGGAAGTTTGTGTCCAGTTTTATTTTTGGGTGCAGATATTGCAGGCAAGTACATAGTCCTTTACGTCTTTATGGAGGGATGGCCACCAAAGCCTTCAGGAGATTAGTGCAATGGCACGGCTGATTCCAGGCTGACAGGCAAACTTGCCAGTGTATCCAATGAATAACTCTGGATCTGACAGCAGTTGGGATAAAGGTTCAGTTGGAAGGTCCAGTACCATCTCGCAAGTCAAAGAACCAACGGTACAGCTCGGGGGTAGAATGGGTTGTCGAATCTTGCCAATGTCGTCTGCGGAGTACTAATGGGAGAGAGCGTTGGGTTTAATGTTTTTAGATCCTGGGTGGTAAGATATGGACAGGTTAAAAACGGGAAAAGAACTAAGGTCTCCACCCACCGGAGCTGACACTGGTGCCTCTGCTGCGCCATCCAGTGGATCACCTGCAGATCTCATGTTGATTCACAAACCAAACCTCCAGACTCATAAGACGCCAGCCAATGGCATATTAAATAGTATTTTGCCTAGGCATTTCAGTTTCCCAAGTTACAGTTTCTTTAGAATATTTTAGATAGGCTCAAAAAAAAGAAATCAGCAAATTTTCTGCAAATAATTTAATTATGCTCCACAGAACAATTCACAAATACTTTAATGTGAATAGGCGGGGGTCCAGTGTATATTTACTCACCACTGATATAAAAGATTAGTCATAGTTTGACCCTCCCCAAAAAGTTACCCTGAAACATGGGAAGCTTTTAATCTTTTCTAATTAACTACAGTTGCAAAACAATTTCAATAGACCCTCATCTCATTGCTTAGGATATTTGCTGAGAAGAGCTTACAGAAACGACAAGCTAACTGTAGCTCTACTCCTCTCCGTTTTCATAAGGGAATGCAAAGTATTTTAGTTTTTTAACTAAAGATGATCACATTTGGTTCAGATTGAATAAAACACATTAAAAAAGCTCTTGGGTTTAGTACCAATGGAAAGTTTCCAAACAGATGCTAGATAAGCGCATTCTCACAATGCTTACAAATTATTCACTTCTTGTTTGTCACCGTCAATTTTTTTTACACAATGTTCCAAAAATGCTTCCAGGAAATTCATTTAGGAGTGGTTGCGCCTTTTTCAGTCCTTATGCAGTCAACTGTGTCAAGAAGACCAATTTTTGGGCAAGTTTGTTAATGAGACCAACTTTCTTTTTTACTTCAAAAGAAGACTTTCAAATGTTGATTGAGAGTGTGAAGCTTAAACCATTCATCTATGTACCTGAGCCCCATTGCAATAGCTCACACTGAATCATCACATGACACAGCAGCTGGAGAAATCTACTACATGAGAAAAACCTAAAGATTGACACCAAATACTGTGGTGTTTTAATATTGTGAGAGCTTATTAAACACATGTAAATTTCAAGGCTTTAGGTCTGTCTGTGTCTTTGTCCTTGCAAAAAAGTTCTTCAAACACTTTTTTATAGACAGGTCTTCATCCGTATGAAAAAAATGGGTTATCAGTTCAAAAATCCAACAAATTAAAACACCTCACTAGATAGGCTTAGGCTTCTTTGGAAAAAGAATGAAGCACAATGTTTGAGAAACATCAAATCACTTAAAGTAATATTTTATACTCCCCAGACCTCTGCCCTGGTGAGACTTTGTCAAAGTTAAGCCCAGAGCATTAAAGAACACTGCGTAAGTCCATGCTGGTTTTATAAAGCTCGCCTGATATCCACATTTCAGAGTCTGCACTATTTATGTATTAACCCTAAAGAAGAAATAAACTACAGGATTATTTAGATACCTGAAGATACCAGATTATTGATGGCTCCATTTCTTCAACTTTTCTCTGGAAATGTGACTAAAAGGCAAAGCCTGAGACGAAGAATAGTAATGGAGAAATAAGCATGTTCACTTGGTGGAGTTCCAGTCATCACAGCATGCATTGCTGGGATCCATCAACCCAGACACTCTGTATCCAATCTATAAAATGAACTGGATAAGGAGATGTTTTGTGTATGCACAGCAGGAACCACAACAATGCAGTTAGAGCATAGATTGAAGAATTTGAATAACAAGGTGTGTTGAGTCAGACGAAGCTTTATTGCTTAGAAAATCTCTAGTATGTAGTCGAAAAAACTATTGACATATCCAATAACAGGGATGGCATATTTTAAATTTGGGACATCCCTGCCTGAGCACTGGATCAAATGCCTTCTCATTATTCTGTTAGCAAGGGCAATGTTTCTCTTTGGATTAAAGGACTGATGTCGCAACAGGACCTCGAAAAACTCATCCATGCGTTTATCTTTAGTCAGATTGATTACTGCAACAGCATCTTCACAGGTCTGCCTAAGAAGTCAATTAGACAGCTACAGCTGATCCAGAACGCTGCTGCTCGTGTTCTCACTAGAACCAGGAAAGTAGAGCACATCACCCCAGTTCTAAAGTCCTTACACTGGCTCCCCGGAGCTCAAAGAATAGACTTCAAAATACTCCTACTGGTTTATAAATCATTACATGGCTTAGCACCAAAATATGTTGAAGACCTACTGTTACTATACCAACCCCCCAGACCACTAAGGTCCTCGGATTCCGGTCTATTCAGCATCACTAGAATCAGAACCAAACATGGAGAAGGAGCTTTAAGTTTCTATGCTCCTGTAAGCTGGAACAAACTTCCAGACAACTGCAAAGCTCCTGAAACACTGAGTTCTTTTAAATCGCAGCTAAAAACGTATCTGTTTAGAGCTGCCTTTGAGTAATGCTTTAATTTATCATATGTTTTGTGCATGCTTCTTGCTTTATTGCTGTTTCTACTTCATATGCTTTGTCTGTGTTTTACTGCTATTTTTATTTTAACCCTTAATCATGTAAAGCACCTTAAATTACCTTGTTGAAAGTGTGCTATACAAACAAAATTGCCTTGCCTCGCCTATTCCTTGCAAAAGACAAAAACAAAACAGTGAAACCCTGTTGAGAATACTTTTGGTGTCTGTCAGTCTACACAGGGGTCTGATTGTTTATAAAGTGAAGGAGCCTGTCATTTAGCTTCACTGTAATTACAGCTTGCAAACAGAAAAATACTTAGTGTTTGTTGAAATAACCTTCTTGGCCAACTGCCTCCAATGTAGGAAAGTAATTGCAATGTCACAATTGTGCAGAACTGATTCATTAAAACCCGAGTTGACCAACCACCAAACATGCTCTTGTTAAACAGGAAACAGCCATGGAGAAGGGATGTACACCAACTAAATGAACAAAATCGCTGTTGTAAAGTACATTTAACCCGATGAAAAGTAATGCATCACACTCTGATTGGTAGAAATTCAAGTACATGAGAAACAAATTCATCCAGATCTCAGTCTGAAAGCTGTTACAAAGCCATTTTTAAGGATTTGGGACTCCGGCACCCCAGTTAAAGCCATTGTCCACAAATTCAGAAAGCATAAAACACTGGTTAACCTTTACAAGAGGGATGGCCAATCGAATTATGCCCATAAGGGTGTATCATCTTATCCAGGCGTTAACACAAGTTGGTTGGATAGTTTTTTTCCAACAAAGATCTGAAATATTTACTGTAAATATCATAAAGATTAAATAAATAAATAAAACTTTTTCACAACACAGTAGATCTTAAAAAAGAATATTCTTTTTATATTTTCCTACAGTTCTCTATAATTACGAAATTTCCCCCCTAAAAATGAAAAAGGGGCAAAAATTAAATTTAAAAAGTAGTGTTATGGCAAAAAATAAGTATTTCAGGGTTTGCATAATAAAGAAGACTTGACTCCTCCCTGGGCTGCCACCTTATCGTGGTGGAGGGGTTTGAGTGTCCCAATGATCCTAGGAGCTATGTTGTCGGGGGCTTTTGCTCCTGGTAGGGTCACCCATGGCAATTTGGTTCTAGGTGAGGGATCAGACAAAGTGCAGCCCAAAAGACCCCTATGAAGAAAACGACAGATGGACTCAGTGTTCCCTCGCCCGGACGCGGGTCACCGGGGCCCCCCTCTGGAGCCAGGCCTGGAGGTGGGGCACGTTGGCGAGCGCCTGGTGGCCGGGCCTTTACCCATGGGGCCCGGTCGGGCTTAGCCCGAAGAGGTAACATGGGCCCCCCTTCCCATGAGCTCACCACCTGTGGGAGGGGCCATAGGGGTCGGGTGCTGTGCAGGATGGGCGGCGGCCAAAGGCGGGGACCTTGGCGGTCCAATCCTCGGCTGCAGAAGCTGGCTCTCGGGACGTGGAACGTCACCTCTCTGGTGGGGAAGGAGCCGGAGCTGGTGTGCGAGGTTGAGAGGTTCCGACTGGACATCGTCGGACTCACCTCGGCGCACGGCTCTGGCTCTGGAACCCGTCTCCTCGAGAGAGGTTGGACTCTCTTCCACTCTGGGGTTGCCCCCGCTGAGAGGCGCCGAGCTGGGGTGGGCATACTTGTTGCCCCCCATCTCGGCGCCTGTACGTTGGGGTTTACCCCGGTGAACGAGAGGGTAGCCTCCCTCCGCCTTCGGGTGGGGGGACGGGTCCTGACTGTTGTTTGTGCTTACGCGCCAAACAGCAGATTAGATTACCCACCCTTCTTGGAGTCTTTGGAAGGGGTGCTGGAGAGTGCTCCTCCTGGGGACTCCCTTGTTCTGCTGGGGGACTTCAACGCTCACGTGGGCAATGACAGTGAGACCTGGAGGGGTGTGGTTGGGCGGAATGGCCCCCCCGATCTAAACCCGAGTGGTGTCTTGTTATTGGACTTCTGTGCTCGTCATGGATTGTCCATAACAAACACCATGTTCAAGCATAAAGGTGTCCATATGTGCACTTGGCACCAGGACACCTTAGGCCGCAGCTCAATGATCGACTTGGTTGTCGTCTCATCTGATCTGCGGCCGCATGTTTTGGACACTCGAGTGAAGAGAGGGGCAGAGCTGTCCACTGACCACTACCTGGTGGTGAGTCGGCTCCGATGGTGGGGGAGGACGCCGGACAGACCTGGAAGGCCTAAACGTGTTGTGAGGGTCTGCTGGGAACGTCTGGCAGAGTCTCCTGTCAGAAGGAGCTTTAACTCACACCTCCGGCAGAACTTTGAACACGTCCCGGGGGAGGCGGGGGACATCGAGTCCGAGTGGACCATGTTCCGCGCCTCCATTGCCGAGGCGGCTGACCGAAGCTGTGGCCGCAAGGTGGTCGGTGCCTGTCGCGGCGGCAACCCCCGAACCCGGTGGTGGACACCGGCGGTAAGGGATGCTGTCAGGCTGAAGAAGGAGTCCTACCGGGTCTTTTTGGCTTGTGGGACCCCTGAAGCAGCTGATAGGTACCGACAGGCCAAGCAGGATGCGGCTCGGATGGTTGCTGAGGCAAAAACTCGGGCGTGGGAGGAGTTTGGAGAGACCATGGAAAACGACTTCCGTACGGCTTCGAAACGATTCTGGTCCACCATCCGGCGTCTCAGGGGGGGAAAGCGGTCTGCCACCAACACTGTTTACATTGGGGATGGTGTGCTGCTGACCTCGACGCGGGACGTTTTGGGTCGGTGGATGGAATACTTCGAAGACCTCCTCAATCCCACCGGCACGCCTTCCAATCTGGAAACAGGGTTTGGGGACTTGGGGTCGGGCTCTCCAATCTCTGGTGCCGAGGTCACCGAGGTCGTTAAAAAGCTCCTCGGTGGCAAGGCTCCGGGGGTGGATGAGATTCGACCGGAGTTCCTCAAGGCTCTGGATGTTGTGGGGCTGTGTTGGTTAACGCGGCTCTGCAATATTGCGTGGACATCGGGGGCAGTTCCCTTGGATTGGCAGACCGGGGTGGTGGTCCCCCTGTTTAAAAAGGGGGACCACAGGGTGTGTTCCAACTACAGGGGGATCACACTTCTGAGCCTCCCTGGTAAGGTCTATTCAGGGGTTCTGGAGAGGAGGGTCCGACGGATAGTCGAACCTCGGATCCAGGAGGAACAATGCGGTTTTCGTCCTGGCCGTGGAACACTGGACCAGCTCTACACCCTCAGCAGGGTCCTGGAGGGTGCGTGGGAGTTCGCCCAACCGGTCTACATGTGTTTTGTGGACTTGGAGAAGGCGTTCGACCGTGTCCCTCGGGGGGCCCTGTGGGGGGTGCTCCGGGAGTATGGGGTACCGGGCCCCTTGATACGGGCTGTTAGGTCCCTGTACGACCGGTGCCAGAGTTTGGTTCGCATTGCCGGCAGTAAGTCGGGCTTGTTTCCGGTGAGAGTTGGACTCCGCCAAGGTTGCCCTTTGTCACCGATCCTGTTCCTAACTTTTATGGACAGGATTTCTAGGCGCAGCCAAGGCATTGCGGGGATCCGTTTTGGTGGCCTCAGGATCGGGTCTCTGCTTTTTGCAGATGATGTGGTCCTGTTGGCTTCATCGGAGCGTGATCTACAGCTTTCGCTGGAGCTGTTCGCAGCCGAGTGTGAAGCGGCTGGGATGAGAATCAGCACCTCCAAATCCGAGGCCATGGTCTTGAGCCGGAAAAGGGTGGGGTGCCTCCTCCGGGTCAGGGATGGGGTCCTTCCCCAAGTGGAGGAGTTTAAGTATCTGGGGGTCTTGTTCACATATGAGGGAAAAATGGAGCGGGAGATCGATAGACGGATTGGTGGGGCATCTGCAGTTATGCGGGCGCTCTACCGGTCTGTCGTGGTGAAGAGAGAGCTGAGCCAAAAGGCGAAGCTCTCGATTTACCGGTCGATCTACGTTCCTACCCTCATCTATGGTCACGAACTCTGGGTGGTGACCGAAAGAACGAGATCACGGATACAAGCGGCTGAAATGAGTTTCCTCCGCAGAGTGTCTGGGCTCTCCCTTAGAGATAGGGTGAGAAGCTCAGTCATCCGGAGGGGGCTCAGAGTAGAGCCGCTGCTTCTCCACATCGAGAGGAGTCAGTTGAGGTGGCTCGGGCATCTGGTCAGGATGCCTCCTGGACGCCTCCCTGGTGAGGTGTTTCAGGCACGTCCCACCGGGAGGAGGCCCAGGGGAAGGCCCAGGACACGCTGGAGGGACTATGTTTCTCGGCTGGCCTGGGAGCGCCTTGGGGTTCCTCCCGAGGAGCTGGAACAAGTGGCTGGGGAGAGGGAAGTCTGGGTCTCTTTGCTTAGGCTGCTGCCCCCGCGACCCGACCCCGGATAAGCGGAAGAAAATGGATGGATGGAAGAAGACTTGAGTCCCAGAAGGCGTTTAAGTATTTAATTCAAACATGTCTGGCCAGACCATGGAGGGGACAGAGTTACTCGTGCATCACCCTAACCAACCTTTCTAACTAACCGCTTAAATAGTATTCAGCAATCATTGTTTATCTCAGTAGATTTCTTCTCCAACCTTTACGCCCCGCCTCCGGAGAACTGCTTCACACGAGTCTTATACCAACGCATAAAGCAGCACATCCGAAGGCCAGACTGTTATCTTACTGCCCCGGCGTCTGTCTCTCTGGTGACCTGACACATATATCTTTCTCATAACATTAAGCTAGAACAATAAGCTTGTCATTTTACCCTAGATGCATTCACTAAACAGAGAATATACACTTAATTCCTAATTGCATAACAATTTTCCACCACAGTAGAGCAACTATTTTTGAAATGACTTGGAAACACTAAGCGAAACTTATTTAAATGTACAGGAAGAGAAAATAAACTGCAAAAAAAAGACTAAACGATACAAGCACAGGTGCTGATTGGGTTACTATAGACAGGTGGGAACACTCAGACAAACACTGACGTGGGAAGAAGACTTTTTTTGTCACCTTTCCCAATTTTCACATTCTCAATTCCTTCCTCTCCTCTCACCTTCGTCCCACAACACGCAAAATAACAGAAGATGAGGGCGAAGCCGATGAGGGAGAGCTGAAGTAACAGGCGTTTATCAGATTAGGACATTTTGCTCAGTTCAGAGAAAGTCAACACTAACCTGTGCCAAGAGTATCATCTAAATAGTCTCTTTTCACATACAGCTAGATTTTACTTGTCAGATGATCAATGTTTTACAATAAGTGCAAACATGTTAAATCCTCTTGTAAAATCTGTCCCTAGTATTTCATGAATGTATCTATGGAAATGTATTTAAGCTGTTACCTTAAACTTCATTCTCAAGTGCAACTCTATTTAACCCTGATGTTGTGAATTAACCTTTTCAGAATTTAAATTTTATAATTTAATATATATATATATATAAAAAAAAAAAATATATATATATATATATATATATATGTATCTAATACAATCTAATCATCTAATACAATGATTTATTTTCTGCCAAGTGTCCATGACACATAAATCCCGTCTTTGGCAGAGCAATCAGGAAAATATGAAAAGTTACACATGATATTTTCTGATAAATGTTTAATGCTCTGATGAAACCGTGCTGAAGATGCACTGTCCTAATTTAGAAACACCTTCCACCTGCAAGACCTTATTATTCACTTCAGGATTTTCGTCATTTTTTCGGGTGAGTGTTTATAGGCCTACTCAAGTCTGCACGAGTGCACAGATACAACTATTTACTGATCAAATACATGACACACAACAACAACAACAACCAGATTTGCTCTTCATGCCTGTCCTTGTGAATTTTAATGGGGTAAACCTCCCAAGTGAACTGCCTAAATATATACTGCTCATTACATGCCAGAGCAGATACAAATACGGTTTGCAGTGTTTCCTGCTCAACTTTGGCTCACTGATTGCTTTCTTCTCCGTCTAAATATTTTGGTAAAATCTCAGTTTGGCCAAATGTCTTCATACTCTTGTATCATAGCAGATTGGCTTTTGAAAAACATTTCATCAAAGAAGTTTGTTTCTCATAGGAATTTAGACAATCATCTCTCAGGTGATTATAAAACAATGTAAAACGAGTATTGCAGAAATCTTTGGGATCAAAGCAATCAAATCATTCTTATAATTGCCGACCAGCTCTTAACATGTTTTTTACAGGTATTTTCATGATTTTAATCCCACACTCATGCCACCCACCCTCCCAGCTAACCAAGTCCCAAACACCACGACTGGTGGTTGGCCTCTGGCTCAGCCACTTTAGAAAGTTAAGATTGCTTCCACTCAGAAGAAACAAGTTGATAAAATTCAAAGTTGACCTCAAATGTAAAACTCCTGGTGCAGTTTCTAGTTCTTGCATAAATGGTGCCCTTGACTAGCCCCTACTTCAATTCAATTCAATTTAAAAAATACTTTAATACTTCCAAAGGGAAATTAAATATAACTCATATTATTCTCCAAAGAGCTGTTGTATATGCTGATGGCTGTGGGCAGGAAGGATGATTGCAGAAGAGGTTACACTCTTCACAACAGATTTATAGAAGATGTGCAACATCTTGCTGCAAACCTTAAATTACCTAAGCTTCCTTAAGAAGTAAAGTCTGCTCTGTCGCTTCTTGCAGATGGGTTTAATGTTGCATCTAAAGTCCAGTCTGTTGTCCAGGTAAACACTGAGGTATTTATACTCCTCCACCACCTCCACTTCTTCTCCCATGATAGAAATAGTGTCTAACCTAACTGTTTTTCTTGAAATCTACAATCATCTCTTTTATGTATACAGTTATGATAAGATGATAGTTCCCACACCATGCCTCAAAGCGTTCCACCAGCTCTCCGTTCTCAGTTTCTTGACATCTGATAAACCCGACAACTGCAGAGTAATCTGAATGATTTCTGTCACCTCTTAACCAATCAAAATGCATGAAATCAGTTGAGGTTATGCAATGTGATAAAACACGGTGTGGGACCAAAGAAAGCACCTAACCTAATCTTTCTCTTTTCAGCAACAAAATGAGGGTTTTTACTCTACACATGGGAACGTCAACTCCTATTCACAACGTATACATAGATCCCATTTTTGGCCAACCTGTATAATATATATACATACAATATATACAATATAAGTTCTAGTTTTTATCTAATGCTCATGATTCCCTTTTCAAATGCCACACTGGACAACTGGCCATATAACCCAAATCAAAAAAACTGCCACTGGCCAAGATTGAACCTTTCTGGGATTATCTTTATTTGCTGAGGTTGAAGTAAGGTTTAAAAACTTGGACCTATCAAACAAAGTAGGAACTAAAATCCATTTTGATGGAAACACCTCTTGAATGTTTTTGAAGCTGCAGCCAAACTGTGCAAGCTCAGTGATGAAATTAGAGATTTATAAAGAAATCTATTTGTTACCAAGGTCAACCAGTTTTACACTTCATCTGCTCTGACCATTGATCAGCCAGTCAAAAATATTAAATTCTGATAGTTTTCCCAAGAAGTGAACACACCATAGTTAAGAACTACAATGGCATGGTAAAAGGACCACTTTTTGGTCTGGGAATTGTTACTTAGTGAAGAAGACTGCACACCAGTTGATTTAATTTATAAATGTTGCAACTTAAAGTTCTTCTCTTCTGTAGTTTCAAACCATCTCCTCTGTCTTTTGTTCATCTGTACTCATGTATAACTCCAAACTTCCATGCATTTTTATTGTGTTGAGATTATCCTGACTTTGGGATTTCTGACTATTAATATGAAAGGTGGAAAGCTTTAAAGTTTTTGCTTTTGGGCTCTTTTCATACATGTAATCCACCTCAATATGTAAGATTTCACTCACCAAGAACTTTCTTTATGTATAGTGTGGAAAGGATTCACAAAATTACCCCTTTCATTGGAACCATCTCTAGGTACTGTATTTGCCATTAAAAGAAGTGCCCTGCTGTCTGCTACTCATCTGCACTAAACCTTCTTTTACTTTTTCTCAGGCCATTAAATTTCAGAGTTTTGCGTTCCAAGGTAATTACCTGTCCAACATTTCTTGGTCAATGCCACTCATATCCTCTTGTAGGCTCACATCCATCTCTTCCTCATATCCACTTTAATCACATCCTTCTTATCTTCAGCTACATTATTTCTTTCTTGCTCTCTAATATTTGTCTCTTCTCTTTCTTTTACCTCAGTCCAGCTGGTGACCACATTACTTCTCGGCTACCCAATCATTTTTCTGGGGGTAGTGCACAAAGATCTCCAGATGCAAATAAAGCAACTCTATACACTTTATGTTTGAATCTCTCTCAGCAAGGAACATGATTGCCTACCAGATTTGAATGATTCATTCCAGTTATGTATTAATAGAATTAGAGAGCAACAAAAACATGGTCAGGAATATTCTTTCCAATATCTGCTCATTGTTTCTCTTAAATGTTATAGAACAGACCTGACACATCTGTGATCAGTTATGCCATTTACTAAATACAGACTTTGATACTGAAGCTATTCGATATCTCTCACAAAAATAAAAGCCCAAACCTCAAATATTTATATTACAACTGGATATGAGCATTACAACTCTGAGAGACCATATTTAACACGAATAGGTGCCAGTGTTAGGGAATTTAAACAAATGGCATTTAAATATCTCAGTGATGAAATAGTTATTTATTCTCATTCAACCCCAGGTACATGCTCAGTCTGCTCTGATCAAGGGTCACAGACCTCTACATATCAAATGCTTGGACTGACTCCAGCAAACATCAGCCAGACCTACTTTATCATTATTTTCTCTGATCCATATTTGACCACTGGGAACGCTCATAGACTGAGTATAGAGTATTGCACCTACATTCTAAAATGTCCAGGCGATCCTTAAGTATGTGAAAAACCTAAAACTAGTTGATGCCATGACAAAAGTAACATACCATGTCCTGTTACAAATGGACACTGTAAATTTTCAACCCTTAATCCTAATGCAAATGCAAATGCACTAAACAAAATGAGAAAAGGACACATCTTTTAAAGACATGACAGGAGATGTTTCACAAAAGGTTCCTAATTTGTTTGTTTAAACCCAATTAAGACATGTTTTGAAATAAGGCAACATACAGGCATGATAAGAAAGAAGTGTGACTGCAGTTTTTTTTTACTTTAACCATTATACTGTAGTCAGAGAGACTTAGAACTTTATTTTAAACATTTAGACAGACTTTAAACCATCATTCAGAAAAAATATTTAAATGTATTTTGTTTTGCAATAGTTTAAGAGTTACGGGATACATCTTGGTTCATGAGAAATTTTATTTTTTTATTTTTTTTAAATATTCAAACTAACATCAAACATACAACAGCTTCCATGCCTCTGTATCCCTCCTTTACTTATCTTTTTCTTAACCTCTTTGACCTGGCCCAACACTTTTCTCCTTCCTAACACGCTGTCAGCATCCAGCTCCTCTGTGGTTAACTAGCACCATCAGGTTGTGTTACCTTTCATTGTTTGCTAATTGGATTTAGGTGCTGTTAATTGTGTTCAGTGTTCTATCCGCTCACAGCTGTGCTGGGTGAGGTAAAGAGCTGTGATTACTCTCCTGTTGCTAATTGTGCTGACGAGCATACAGAGGCACAGGCGAGCTTTTGGTAATGATGGTAAACACGTTTGTCAATTTGTATGTGAGGGTAAAGCGTGAGCAAATTAAATAGGGGTAAGGTGTGTGTGTGTGCTGCCATCTGCAAAAACCCAGACTTGTTGCAGTAATTGGTAGGAAAAAGAAACGTACAGTAGAAGTATTTTTCCATTACCTTATCTGCTGTACTGCTGCAATCTTGTGTTTAAGAAGACTATGAATCATCTTTCAAGGAAAAAATAATAATACTGGCATTTGCCATTCACAAACTGGCATAGTTTAAACTTGTGTCCATTGTTCCTCTATGTGCTATGTCCTTCACAACCTCTTAATAACAGAGTTAGCTTAACCAAATGTGTTATCATAACAAGTTGTATCTATCTTTCAATGGAAGATTGCAGTCCTCTTTTCCTACATCTATAAAAGTCATGACAATAGGCTGAGTCATAATTGTAATAGGCAGCCATGGTTGCTGCGATTGGACAGCCTAGAAAAATGTTTTGACAGCTTAATTAATCCTGTCATTTCTGAAAATGGCACACCAATTGCGTAATATGACATAAATAATTATGATCTTTTACGCCTTTAGCAGAAGGAGAAAAAGACCCTCATTTAGAGAACAATGTACAGTGAGCTCTAGCTTTTGCTGATAGTAAGCTAAACAATAGACATTTACACACACAACAAAATAAAAGAGGTCTGAATTTAGTGCCATTATACAGGGGGAGGTGGATTGAATTTGTTTGTTTTTATGGTCCTGACAGGAAATAAAACAATAAGAGTTTAGTCACAGGAGAGCATTTCATGCATACACCACATTTAGATGAGATGTGTAAAAATCAGTTTTTTATTGCAGGTGTGAAGATAACATGTAGCAATAAGCAACATGTGTGATAATCTTCATAAATCAAGAAGTAACCTAAACTTGCTATTCAAAACATGCTCATATCTTCAATCAGAACAATAGATGATAAAAGGATTGTGATACCTGGAACTGAGATGAAAAAGGCTGTACAAGGACTTTATGTCAGCTTTATGTACTAAAAGGTGGATCGTAGAGGATAGAGAGAATTCTAGTCTAATCCAGTATATGTTTTGGACTGATGTGGGCATCATCAATGGATCAGATATAGAGTTGAGGCCCCCAGTGTAGCCACCTATCCAAATATAACAGATGTGAAACAAATGTTTCACAATTAGGTAACATTATACAGAGGGTAATTTTATCCCTTACATTGTACATAAAAAGATGTTCAAAATATGTAGCTAGTGTACTTTATTAATTTTACCAGATGGCTTAAAGTTTAAACATACAGGCAGAGTTTGTTAAGGAAGCATTTATTTCCTGTTATGACCCACATTTGTCGTCTTTCCTCCTAAATTCTTTTTCACCTCGCTCCTTTTCTCGCTAAGCTCTTTGTCAGACTCTTTTGGGAAAAACAAATAAAACGAAGCCCTGCATCTTACTTCCCTAATTACTCATTTCAAATCAAAGCCTTTCACGGTTTACGGGCCAAGCACATATAAAACAGAGGGCAGAAGATGACCCACATAACACCAGTCACATGTGCAAACAAAACATCCATCTTTGTCAGTAGAAGTAACTAATGATATTGCTTATGTGTGTTTCTGTTGTTAGTGTGTAAAATAGGATAGATTATTACTTGTGAATGTGTTTTTGCCTGAATGTGTCTGTGCATCCGTGCATTAAATTATTGGATTGGGTGCATGCTCACTCAATGTGTCCATTTTTCTGTCTCACTGTAAATGCCTTGTTTGACTTCTGTGTATATAAATAGTCAGTGTACGGTGCAAAATGCATCTTGGTAAATCTGTGTCTGTTTAGGAGTGAGGTGTAAACTAGCAATAGTATTTACATCACTGCTGCTGTCACTGTAATGTTACAGCGTTCACTAAGTTCCTTCTAAATTAAGGATGAGCAATTAATTGTCTCATTGATTGTCAATGCGATTAAAAAAGTTTTTAAGAATTGTGATTTGTTGTGGTAACGATAAACACTAGCTGATGTTTGCAAAACCAAAAAGCTAAATATGAGTGAGATTTTTACCATTACTGTTTTTCCACCATTAGGTCACAAGAGCATCAATAAATAGCCATATATCTGAAAATCCATCAGAGGGCAACTCAGAGACTCATAGGACAAACAACGATGCACACACACACTCATACCAAAGGGCAATTTAGAAAGAGCAATTAACATAACAGTCATGTTTTTGGACTGTGGGAAGAAGCCGGAGTACCGGGAGGTAACCCACGCATGCACATGGAGAACATGGAAACTCCATGTAGAAAGACCCCAGGCTGGGATTCAAACCCAGGACCTTCTTTGCTGCAAGGCAACAGTGCTACCAACCACTGTGCAGCCTTAGTTCTTGCAATAAGTATCACAAAATATAATCCAATATTAAGTCTATATCGGCCACTCCTATATGAAATATTTGTGATGGAATATAGATTTAGTCTTTTTCTTGTTTGAGGACAGGACTCCCTTGAAAAAGTGGGTTTTAATCTCAATGGGACTTTTCCTGGTTAAATAATGATTAAACAAATACATTTAAAAAATGCTCTTTTATAAACACTCCCATTTTGCAACTTGAAAATTCAGGACTTTAAAGATTAGTAATTGTAAACTCAAATATGAAAACAAGTCCACTCGGGAAAGAGTTTTATCTGAATGGATTATTTAAAGGTTTTTGGTGCTTGTTCTTGCCTAAACAGTGTGGTAGGAAAAATAAAATAAAATATATATTATCTAGCACAATTTGGCTTACATGCTTACCAAGTCTGGATCCAATTGGCTGACTAGGCCTTCTTCTTGTCTCTGTTCCCTGTAAGCTGGCATTTTCAAAAGTCAAGATGCCAGAGTCCTGGACTTACCTTTAACAGAAAGAGAATAGCAGAACCAACAAGAATACTAGATCAACGTGTTAGATTTAGTTGCGATTAATACTTTTGTTTGCTTTGTACACTTTGTTATGTTCAACTAATTCGGTAATAAATGCTTTAAAGACTTTTGTTTTGTATTACTTCATGTCATCTGGTTCCAAATGCCAAATGAGAAACCATCATAAAATAAACAACCTGTCTTACCCACGAAGTAGCCCATTTCTTTCTTTTTCAGCTATCATGGCTGTTCTGGATATGACAAATAAGTCGTAGGTGTTTTGGAAACTGTGAATTCCTCTCTCCTCTTTTTCCTCATCCCTAGTTGTCCCCTCTATTTTAATAATACATTAGAACCAAACACTGTAGCCTGTTAATCATTTTTGTTTCTCCCTGTAGATCTGATAATTGCTACTTTTCTTTTATGACCACCATTTGCATATCTTCATATCTGTTTTTTATTCCTGACCACATCTTTCCAAGTTTTCATTTTGTCCTGGGAAAGCCTCCTTTTCTGTTTTGCTATATATACATTTTAAATCCGCTACAACAACATCACTCAAGTCCGTGTTATATGTATATTTCTCAATAAAATGTCCTTATTTATTACCCTTTACTAATGGTAATTAGTAAAGGGTAATACATGTTCACTAATCTTCCAAAACATGTTCTGACTACAATATGGGTCAAATTGGACAAAAGATAAAACATTGTTGTTCCTTACACCAAGGAATGTATTCCTAAAAGAAAACCGGTGCTGTAATAGGCAATTAAAGTTAGTGTTATTTGGAAAGCAAAGAGCAAGACTCTTTGAGTGAACTGACTGAGTGAATAAACATGGAAACAAAAGCACAGAACTGTGAAACCAAGACAAACTAAACTACAAAGTGGAAAAATATGAGAACAGGAACACAACATGAATGTTATACAAAACGTTTTATAGACTGTAAAAGATTTAACAAAGCTGAACAAACCTTAAACCCTTGCTTGAATATTCTGTCAGTGCCCCCTTTTTTCTCTCACTGGATCAGTTGTACTCCTCTAGCCTTCTAATTTTCCTCTATTGTCCATAAGAAATTAGAAAATGCTAAATAGGATGGCGGCTGCAGAGCAGGAATGTGCCACAATTGTATACACTGAGATTATTATTCCTCGCTGCCATGCTCTGGCTAATTAGCCTGATTTGATTGTTAATGCACTGCCAATTAGAGGTGGCAGGCGTCACTATGGCTCCGCTTGACAGCCCTCATTTAGAGGTGAGCAAGCGGCTCAGGCGAGATGAGCCCTGGCTGAGAGCAGGCAGGCTGTTCCACAGACTGTCGGAGTCAGTTAGCGCTTAGAGTTTGCCTATGTGTGTATGCGTGTGAGAGAGTGTGTGTGCATGCACTCTGATCAAAACTATCTGACTATGTTTCTCTCTCTGTAAGTGTGGACAACTGTCCTAATGCACTTGGATGTGTAATCTGTTTTAGCCTTTCTAAAACTGCTACTGATTGTGGGCACTCTAGGTTGTGTGTGTCTATTAGCTGCAAATACACAGGAATCAAAGCTAGAGACGCACATCATCCAGGCTCTAATGCACTTACTGTATAACAGACCCTGCACTCACTACTTTACATACGCTGTGTTTTTTAAGAAGCTTTCTCAGTCTCTCTGCCTTGTTCTATACGATCAGCGTTTTTCCCTTGTGATTTTGCCTGCTGATATGCAAATGTGAAAATGCATGTGATGTGTGTGCAGTTTATGTTTTATGCATCAGCGCTATACTTACTCAGATTGTGTTACCTCAGTTCATGCTTTCTGGGCCTGTAAGTAAAATGTCTCACCCTGGGGTTTAAATATATTATCAATGTGTGTAGCTTTTATTTACTTTGGTACCTTCACAAGCAATTTTTCATAAAGTTTCATTATCTTCCATTGGCAATTTGATTTGATATAAAGCATAGACGGATATTTACCAACATTCAGGAAATACATTATTGCATTCACTATGTCAGAAGGTTATGTACCCTCATCATGAGGAAAATTGTTTGTTTTTCACTTTTATCTGCCCCATCTAAATTTTTAATTTCATTTTGTGAAATGAAGCAGTATCATAGACAGCAAAATAGCTTGACAGCATGATTTTGATTATATTGCAGTAAAGATTTGAGACTATATCGCCCAGCCCTAGATAGCACCATCAAGGTCTATGTGGATGTAAAACCTGCTTCAATACGGACAGTGAAAGCAATTTCAAGTTCACGATAGATTTAAGGTTGTATCCTGTACAACTGAACTCTAGTTACCTAGCCACCAAGGAGGTTATATTTTCGCCAGGGTTTGTCTGTTAGTTAATAACATCAACGTCTGGGGTGTGTGGGTAGGGGGCTTGGCTGCCTTGGCGGAGGTCTGTGCGACTGTTTGTTTAATTAATTTCAGGCAGACTGGAAATATGTTGAATTTAGGCTTACTACAGTGTAGCTATAGGCTTTCATACTAAAACCTAGTGCCCAATAGCTTTTACTAATTGTTGAATAAAACAGACATTTCTGACCTTTGTGGTAATAACAGCAGTGCTTTTCTTTAAGGCCACTGACAGATTTCCTACCCAACTGAACTGGTTGTCAGCTTCACTAAAAACTACAAGTAGTTCTCCATGTCGATCTTTGAAATGTTCAGCCGCCAAAGCACTTATAATTCTGACTACATTTGGTCTCTGCCATGGGTCTAGTCCATCAATTAAGCTTTAAATGTTATGTAAAAACTGCCAATCTTTTAAACTGTTTGCTTTCTTCAATATTCCTGCCTGTGTCACTGTGGTTGCACTTGTTTTGACTTCAGCTTTATATACAGTATATGGTTTTCTTAATTTTTTTGACGTCACATTGCAAACGCCCTATAACAGCCTTCATAGTAAATCAAGAGATTCCCATATGATAAAAATCCATGTGGGAGGACCTCCACCCAATGAAAATGAAAGTTTAGGACTGGGCAAGGAGTTTTATAAATTCAAATACTCATTCAAGTGGACAGATTTGACATGTGTACAGGATTATTGTTTAACTATACTACAGTATACCACATTCCACATATATTTCTATAGCACATTTAAAAACAGCATGGCAGCCGACCAAAGTGCTGAACAGATAAAACCAAATAAAAACAACAATGATACAAAGAATAGAATACAAAACAGAGAAAAGATAAAACACAGTAAAATTCAAAATAAGGGAATCAACAGTCAAATGCTAGATGAAAATACTAGGATTTAAGAAAAGATTTAAACCAGACTAAAGATGGAGCTCGCCTCACGTGAAGCTGGAGCTCATCCCCGAGTTTTGGAGCAGCAATTGAAAAACCCCACTCCCCTCGAGACTAATAGTGCATTTTGGGATTACACAGAAGCAGGCGGATAGCAGACCTCAATGAGAGGACATAGGGGATGAGCATCTCAGAAAGGTAAGAAGGGGCTAGTTAATGAAGGGCTTTGTAGAAAGAAATTAGAACTTTGAATTGAACGCAGTAGAAAACACGGAGCCAGTGTAAGTCTGCAAGAATGGGTGTAACATGTCTATGTCTGTCCGTGTTAGTCATAAATCGTGCTGCGGCATTCGACACCTTGTGAAGGCGATCAAGAGAAGATTTGTTAACACCAATAAGGATGGAATTTGCCTAATCTAATCTAAACGTGATGAAAGCATGAACGACTGATTCTAAGTGAGGTCTTTTGAGTATGTGTTTTAACTGCGTTAACCAGCAGAATTGAAAAAAAACAGGACTTAATGATTGCATTTATTTGTGGTACCATAGTCAGCTCAGAGTCAAGTTGGACCCTGAGGTTCATAACACAGGATTTGAGTTAAAGGGGAGAGGAGGGAGATTGACAGTTAAAGGAAGATGCTTTTTTGGTGTGAAGAGGATGGCAGCTGTTTTATCATCATTTAAATGGAGGAAATTGGTAACAAACAAGTTTTTAACCTCCAAAAGACAGTCCATGAGCAGATGAGTAGGATTTTTAGGATTTAGTGCCAGATAAATTTGACAGTCATTAGCATATATGTGGTAGTTCACACAATATTTTGCAAATATCTTACCCAGGGGGAGGATATAGATTGAAAATATTAGGGGTCCCAAAATTGGGCCTTGTGGCACCCCCCTGGGAAGTGGCACAGAGGGAGAGGAGAGAATCAATACAGACTTCTATCTGTTAGGTAGGAGCGGAACCTGCTTAATGCAGTCTCTTAATACAGTAAGAGACTGCCATTCTTAACCTGTAGTATCTGCCAGTTATATGTAGGTAACAACACACATTGTGGAAAAAATACACCAAATTGCATGAACCTTGACAGAGCTAATGAGGGTCTACTGCCACAGAAAAATATTAAATAATAGCAAACGCCCTGTTTTGGGGCGTAAAATAATTTTCTGTACATGTCATGGTTTTAGGTCTTTGTCTTTGGTTTTGTATTTCGAATTAATCATGTTTGAAATATGTTTGCTTATCTACTTTAAATGCCTCTACATCCTGATATCCTTTGTTGCTCCTGTTACTAGTTCATCACACAGCACCTACCCTTTTCTCTTCTTCAAGCAACCAGTTTACGTTCACCAATCCCTTTCCCAACATATCTAATTGGTTTCTTCTCTCAAGTGTCAGGAACACCTTCACCGTCGAGCCAAATAAGCAAAACGGGCAACAAGTCATAAAATATTAGATGCCTCAATAATGGACTGTAATGCCTCCCATTTACAAACAGCACATATTTTACAGGCATCACAGAATACTATAACTCTAAACACCTGTGACTTGTGCTGTCTCAAAAGCACAGATGTACCATCGGCATTTGAAAATAATTAATTTTTTTCTAACAGGTTGGTGTGGTTATACTCCCATATTCTTACAGATTCTCCCGTGTCTTTCAGTCACACTGATTAATTCCACATCGTAAACTGACTGAACATTAGTTGAGCGTGTATAATTAGTTGTTTGATTTGTCTCTGTTGTGCTGGAACCCCAACTATCTTCACGGTGTATCTCACCTCTTACCCTGTGACAGCTGTAGCTTGCATCAGCAGTAGATGTCTTGGAAGAAGAAATTTGTGTATATAAATGAAAATAATTATTATTTTAAGCCCAAAATTATTCATACCCCGGGTAAATGAAAAAACAAACTTATTTTTCTTAGTAGAAAAGAGACAGGGATTTTTCAAAAGATAATCAGAAAATGTAAAAGGATGATCAATTTTGAAAAGAATAATTTTTCTTAATATGTATATTGTATTAAAATATTGTATGTCAAAAAATATTTGTACTCCCCGATATATTTAAATGGCGAAATCTTTGGTATGCATTGCAGCTATCAAACCATATAATTACTGACCAACTTTTTTGCCTGTTTCCACTGGTATTTAGACAATTTGATTTTAGTGATGAGGTCCAAGTCCATGAAAATCGCAGGCCTCCTTGCCATAACCTTCTTCTTCAGCTTTGCAGATTTTCTATCATATTCAAGTTAGGATTCTGGCAGGCCTAAACCAAAATGAAGATATTGATTTAGCTCTTATTGGCTGTTACATCCTGGGTGTCTAGGGTACCAGGGAGCAACATAAAGGACGCATGAAGAAGGAAGTTGAAGTTAACAGCATGAGTTTAATATTTTATTCTGATGTTTTCTTCCAGCAAGAGCAAATCACTCACTTTAAAGTACTTGTGGTAGACAACGAGTTACATGGATAAGAGGCAGAGCCAAATAAAAATACACAAAGTACAAAAACAAAGTTTGCCGTGGAGACAACAGACCGGAGTAAAGGCAGCTCTGGGGTCTAATTTATAAAGCTTGCTTACGCACAAAACAGGGTGTGAAAACTACGTAAGCAACTTTCTACGCCAAGTTTAAGATTTACAGAAAGAAACGTGGCGGAAAAATGTGCGCAGCTTTAAGCACCCTAAGGATCTTGCTTACGCACTTTTTGGACACTGACAGCGCAGCAGGAGAGATGGAAAACATGTGAATTTAAGCCACAATTTCAAACTTGTAGAGCTCTGTGCACACACACACAACCAGCACCCCCATCCCGTCTCTGAACTGAGAATAAAAATGAGAATCTGAATGAAGATATGTTGCACATAAGAATTATATCACAGTATGTTCATATGTATTTATGTCTTCAGATTATATAGAAATTACACTTATTGGTGGATTAATTGTGTGAAGTAGGCTATGAATACTGCAGCGTCCACTGCATAATAATGCACAATGGATGCTGGTGCTCATTGAAGATCACACCACTGGAAACATCTGGATGGGGGAGCCGGTGTAGATTCCTTAAAGCAGTCCTATTAGATCTATGTGCTGAACTGGACCCGGTGTTAGATCTACCGACCCAATGGAACTGTGCATCCCGCGCTCTTCTTTTTTATGTCAGGAAGGCTGCTGCATCAAGGCTGCTGCATCAAGGCTGCTGCATCAAGGCTGCTGCATCAAGGCTACTGCATCAAGGCTGCTGCATCAATGCTGCGTCACTAGCAGCTCTTCCGTTTGTTTGTGACCTCAAATCAATATTTTGCAAGGATGATACTTTTTAAAAACCTCAAAAAACTTAAAACGCACCTTTTCTGTCAGGCTTTAAATATCTAGTTTTATTTGGTTTAATGAATTCCAGTCTTAGTGTTGCTACAAGAAGTAATCATATAGGCCTAATTGAAACTTTATTGTTCTTATCTTTTTTTATTGCTTGTGCTCCAAGGATGATACTTTTTAAAAACCTTAAAAAACTTAAAACGCACCTTTTCTGTCAGGCTTAAATATCTAGTTTTATTTGGTTTAATGAATTCCAGTCTTGGTGTTGCTACAAGAAGTAATCATATAGGCCTAATTGAAACTTTATTGTTCTTATCTTTTTTTATTGCTTGTGCTGCAAGGATGATACTTTTTAAAAACCTTAAAAAACTTAAAACGCACCTTTTCTGTCAGGCTTTAAATATCTAGTTTTATTTGGTTTAATGAATTCCAGTCTTAGTGTTGCTACAAGAAGTAATCATATAGGCCTAATTGAAACTTTATTGTTCTTATCTTTTTTTATTGCTTGTGCTGCTTTTATATTTACATTTTTAAATCTTTTACTCTCTTCTTGACTTTCTTTTTGCAACTGTATTTTTGTCTTTTAATATAAAGCACTTTGGCTGCCTTTGGCTAAGTAAAGTGCTGATTGAGTGATTGATTGAAATTAAAACAGTTTACCGTGTCTCTGCGGAATTACTTTCTCTGCCTCTCAGTTGCCACGGTTACCCGTGAAACGCCCCATATTAGCCGGCTTAAGTGGATGCAGAATATTCACTAGACACTTTGCATGGACCGTTTATGGCAGAAAGTGGGTGTGTAGGGTTAGGGTTATGATCCAAAAGCACCTGCGCACATTTCTAGGGAGAGTGGGATTTATAAAACGGAAAGTGCGCGCAGCTGAGCTTAAGTACGGTTTTAGTAATGATTCTACGCAAAGTTTTATAAATGAGACCCCAGGTCTGTTGCTCCCCAAGGTTCAGGTCAAAGTGTCTTTTAAACTGTCAGTCCTTATCCGCTAATTCTCTTCAGCTGGTCAAAGGCGGAGGCAGGTACTCCAGGGCAGAGACAGATAATGCAGGTGGAGGCAAAATATACTGAAAGGAGAGGGAAATAAAAAAAACATCCCAATGAAAGTAGAGTAATGAAAATAATGAAATAGGGAAAAGCACTTTGTGAAGCACTTTGAACAGTGTCACCGTTGGAAACGTGCTATATAAACAAACTTGACCTTGACCTTGGGCTTGCCTATTAATGCCAGTCAGAAAAAGCAAATAAGCAAATTGGTCAAACTAAAAGATTACTTTACAGCTAAAACTAACAGGGGTTTGCATCAGTTAGGTCTTAACTCCCTATTAAATAAGTAAACTGTATGTTTCAGACATTTTGGCCATGCTTCTCAAGCTGAAGTCAGATGACCAGCTTCACTTTCTGTTTTGCGGTGGAAATGGGTTTCTTTAGAAAAGAAAGGGACACTGGGGGGGGGGGGGGGGGGCTTGGTGATTTGCAGAGTTAGTTTTCCAGTACTTTACATGTATGCCAAAAAGTTCAGTTTTGGTCCCAGCTAACAAAAGCACCTTTTTCCAGATGTTTACCATGTCCCTTACATGGCCCCTGGCAAAATACATGCAGAAGTTCTTATGACTTCTTGTTTCAATGACTTTCTTTTCACCACTTTTCATAAATGCCGAATGTGTTGAGTGGACTACTACTTTTTGTCCTTTAAACCACCTGACCTGTGAATGTCTGCTGATCCTCCATAGTTACCATGGTCCTCTGGGCTGCTACTTGGTGGCCTAGGTTATTGCTTTAGAATCCAACTCTGCTTTAAAATCCTTCTCGGGTTCGCCCCGTCATGTCTGCTTTGTTCATTGGTCTTCATGATGCGGTTTGTTCACTAATGGTCTCTAAAGTCTCATTCCACTAAGCAGAACGGTGCAGCTTTGTGTGGTCCAGTCCTCTTTTTTTTGTCTGTTTCCAGTGTAAAAGCGGCCCGTGCAACAGGCCTGTACCAGTCCATTATTGCCCCCCCCCCCCCCCCCTTCAGTTGTAGGTCCATAGGACAATGGTCAACTAGGCAGCTAAGGTCACACAACACAGTCCTTTGATTGGGGGAATGAAAAAACATCAGTACTTGCGACAAGCACGAGACATAAACACCAGTGCTGTTGTTTCATCGCACCTCATTGTACACGGAATATCTTTCTCTTCACTGCACGGAGACAACTCATAAACACTGCACTAAGGTTTGTGTAAAGAAAGAACCATAAACCAAACACGAGCTGCTGTCTTGACTTATTTGTTATGGTTTTTGCGTCACGATTCTCGCTGCACTAGTATGACGGCACGGTACAACCCCACCCACCCAGTAAGAATGCAGCTGGTGGTGGAAACGCTCTTCTGAATACACCCGACCATGAAATAGCGGACCGGACCACAAGAAGCCGCACCGTTCTGCTCAGTGGAAACGAGACTTAATAGACCTCAAAGGCATTCACAGAACAGCTGGATTTAAAATGATTTATTTTGATCATGAATTACAAAGAGGTTGAGTGTGATTACTGACTAATCAGAGTCAAATCTTTATTTCTAAACAACTATAAAAACTATATACTCTCCCTCTGTACATTTATTTATGTTGTGTTATTCTATAATTTAAGATCCAAATAAAATACATTGAAGTTTGTGGTTAAAACGTAAAAAAAGGAATTTTAACAGTTAAATTTAAAATTTTAAGGGTTTGAATACTTTTTCAAGAACAGTTTACAACAATATCACATTGAGGTCAAACCTACAGAGGTTCAATGTACATTTACATTACCCAATTCCAGATGTTTAATTTCTTATATTAAAACCAGCTCCTTTTTTTATAGATTTAAAAGCATCAACTATACACAATCTAATATCTAAATGCATATTCTATCCCCTGGAATACATTTTGTCATATAAGGCCGTGTGATGATGAACGATCAGAGTAAGAGAATGCCTGGGGATGCTGTTATCTGTGTTGCAGAAACCTCCATCTTCACTAAATCAATCATAAATCATTTAAACACTCCATTTATTCACATGAATTACAGCAAAGACCCCTATGGCTCTAATAAAAGTGAGGCACAGAGGGTGTATACCTGAAGTAATCTTTGAACAGCCGGGCTAATAAGACCAAATCTGATGACGCCTGGAGCTCGACCTTCAGGATCACATGCAGAGCTCTAACACTGCAATCATGGCTTGCTGGTTCTCCTCCCAAATCACATTTATAATCACTGATCTTGACAAAAAGGAATGACTTTAGGGACACAAGAAGCTTAAATAGACAGCTGGCAAACCTGCTTATTATTGAGCTAATTTGGGCTTGTGTTTTTCCTCCTCTTTCCCCACTACACCTGCTTAAAGCATAAATGGCTACTTGTCCTTCTGTTGAAGGATCGTCCTCATCCTGTGTCCTTCACCCCACTCCTCCCCAACTGCTGTCAATTAAATTCACTTTATATATTAAAGCTAAGAAAAATTCACTTTTATGGGAACAGTGTAGCAAAATAGCCACCAAGATATGGCGAAAGACATTTGATCAAAAAGATAGCATTGACCTCAAGAGGGGGATTTTTTGAAGTGAGTCAGCAAAATCTGTGTGCTGAAGTATGTGGACATTATGCAAATGCATTCAACAAGCCAGCATTAATAAACATAAAAGATACGTTCCACTGTTGTGTCCATGGGGCTTTCAATAATTGAGGTTTCCAGTCAAAGGACAGTTATCTTTGTTTGTCTGCATGGGTAAGATTATACTGCCATTTTAAATGTAACACATTTAATTGTATTCACTAGTTTATTTGTATAGTGCACTGAAACATTGTAGTATTCAAATGCTTTGAACTAAAACCATGAGAAACGGAAACATAGTATTTTGTTTGATATGCATTTTGCATTTCGTTTTGGGTGTAAGTGTTAGTAGTAAATTTTAACGGAAGCAACAGCTCTCTGTATTTTCTAAGCCTCACTCGTGAACATACAGGCATTAAACAGACTAAAATCCTAAGCTATCGCTCTAGTTGTGCTGCTACTGTAAATACTGTAGTATATGACCACTTTTCATCAATCTGCTTTATTTTGTCCCCCTCTTCTATATTGATACATTATTTCAAATTATTGTCTCCATTCAGTTGTTTTTGTTCTTTCTCTTTCCATAGAAAGTACACCTGGCTGTGGCGTGACATTAAAAAGGTATATTGACTAAAAGATCTCTGCAAAGATGATAATGTAAAAATCTCATCGCCAGCAATTGCAAATGCTTGTTGGGAGTTGTTTCCACCAAGGAAGGCACAGTCAGCTTTTTTGTTTGTTGGGCAATTCTTTTTACTCAGAAGGCTGGTTTGAATAGCCTTTTTCACTCAGAAATGAAATAATCATTTGAAAAAAAGGATCCTGAATTTTCTCAGATATATTTTTTCTGAGATTAAAGTTTGTTAAAGTATGACAAAACAGCAACAAAAATATTTTTTGAATTTGGAAAAAAATCTTTTTCACACCACTGAATGTTTACTTTATCTGTTTATTCTTGCCATGGAAAGTACCCCTGGCTCAGTGCCCATGTGTTCAGCTGGGTCTCTTTAATTAAAGAAGGAATAATAATTCATTCAAATTGGATTTGGGCTGATCTGTATTGAATATATTCAGACAATCGATATGTATTAAGCATGCCTGTCTTGCGAAATGCAAATGGAATGAATTTATTGTAAATTGCTGGAATAAAAATTAACCAAACTTTTTTTCTTAGTAAATGTTACATTTGTATATATTTTACATAATGTTATGGACCTTAATCTGTTTCATTAGAATCTGCTGAAAGCTGTATAAAAACTGGTTTATTTTACCTAACAGGAGGGAAGCAACTGATACCTTATAGAAGTGACAAAACCCATTAAAAATCCTTAACAATAGTTTTAAGTTGGTAACTAAGCTGCTTGAGGGTGGGTTTTGCAACAATTTAGTGATTTGTTATTGTTTTAGTACACTTAAATAAATAAATAAATAAATAAATAAATAAATGTTTTTTGTTATGTATAAGCTGCAATGTTTGGAGACAACAGTGATTTTGATGTTTCACAATGTCCGTATCCAAAAAAGGGAACAAAACCACTTAAAACATCTCTTTTAAAGCAGTGAAGAAATGAGAATTCCTAAGATTCTGCATATTACTGGGTATGCATTAAAAATCATTTGATTATTGATATTTCTTTCATTTTGAATCTCTTAACTAATTAATTCTGAAATAATTGTCTTTAATCTTTTTTTCAGTAAAATCATAAGCAGCGTTTTAGGATGGTAATAACATGTTAGAGCCGTTTTAAGTTGGCCTATGGAATACTATTACTAAAGTATAAGTCATCAGTGGATTATTTAAGATAAAAGATAGTTTAATCATGTGCTGCCTTTCATAAAGTCACATTCAGAAATGTGCCTATGATATTCAAAATAATCATTCATCATGCATACTAACGTCTGCATTTGTACCCTCATTAATGAGGGTCTACTTGGTGGGTGATTGTGTAAGGATAAGATCTATGTCTACATGTCTGAGTTTGGGTTTGTGCCAGCAAGAGACAAGTGTTTAAAGAGGTACTTTATGCACAATAAAAGCTAAGCAAACAGATAAATAAACAGCAGTAAGAAAAATTATTGAAAGGATGCAGAAGAGAGCTGACCCATGGACTCTAATGAGAGTGAGTTTGGGGGAGATGACTCGGAATGGCGCGCAGGAGGAGGGCTAGACGTGGAGAAACTGAACTTGCTGAACAGCAGGAAGCCAGAAATAATTAGCTGACACTGGTAGCTAAGGGAAGCAGCCTCTCTTGTTACTCTCACTGAGGGGAAGCACATGGGAAGTTATCATAACATGTTTACCACGGTGGCTATAGGTTTGTATGTAAAAATTAGACCAGTGGTGTCAATATGATGCTAATTGTCATTTAGGATAACGGTTACCAACACGAGTTCAAATCCCCGGTCGAGATCTTGTATATGAAATATAACAGTAGGCAGACAGCAGCAGCAGTGCCAGGGAAGACTCAAGGGAACAAGACAAGGAGAAGAGGCAGTAAGAAAAGTGTACCTAGAATATTGATGATGATTTTAAGCTTTGCTGATAAATGGATTTGACCTCGTGTCAGTTTGTTAAGCATGCCAATACACATGGGTGTGGACTTGGGTTTTCTTAGGTTTTCAAAGCATTTCATCGGGAAAAAATTTGTTTTTTTTTACACAAAAATCAAAAACATGTTTAACTAATTGCAAACAATTTTCCTTATGGCACCAACAAAGTTGTCACTATAAATCCATGTTGAAATAATTTACATTTAGGGTTTTGTTTAGAAAGATTTGCATTTCCATTTTATTTTTTCTATGTTCTAATAACTGGCTTATGTGAGTCCCATACATCAGTTAAAGGTAAAGGTACAAAGTCAGATAAATTCTTCATAAATCCATTAGTGTGCTTTACAGGTTTTCCATCCTCTTTGAGTACTTTCTAATAATCTGAGGCTGAGGAGTCAGGATATGTGTACCTTCAGTCCTTGTCTATCTACTCATCTATCCTGACATTTATAAAATGCCTTACTGGGGTCCCTGAGGTTTAAAGGGTCTCATAATTATTAATTTTTCCAATTTTAAATGGATTTTTGGCAAACATTGTATTTCATAAACTGCCAAAGAACATTTTAAAGCCCACACAATAAAAATTATTTCCACAGCGTATGATAGATAAGTTAATAAAGTGTTTTACATTTTAATTGAGCAAAGATGTTCTGTAATAGTTCAACTTTAACTACAGTCTTGTTACATATCCTAGACTCCATGACAAGATGTTGTCTTTGTTAACTTAAGAGATACTAACATCACTCCTATTAGGTTGTGTCTGGGGAAGGGGGGTATACCTATTATCATGCTTTTAATTATGTGGGGGAGGGATGGGAATGTGGCAATTTAAATATAATATAGGGTGACCCTATTTTGATTTCCATAAAGGAGGACTCTTGGTTTAATCCTTAAACACATCAATCATGCTCTGTTTACTTGAAGAAGACTTTTGACTTACATATGTTCCTGCTCTATGTGGTGCGAAATAATATCTAAACTTCAGATCAGCTTTTACAAGTCAACCATTACAGAAATGACTTTAAAATCAAAATCTAAATAATTAATCTTCTTGATTAGAAAATAAACCAGTAAAAATAATTGCTCGCTTTTTAAATCATACAGGACAAAGATTATACAAATCAGAAATTATATTCTGAGAAAATAAGCATTATTTTTAAATTCAAAGTAATAGAAAATAAAAAGCAACATTCTTCCAAAGACACAAAGTGTATACTCCTGTCTGTTTTTTTTCCACAATAAATCTAAAACAGAACTCTTTGTGGAGCATTTTCATAGTTTTTGCGTCATTTTGACCAATGGGATGTTTGCCATCTGTCATACACAAAAACAAATCTGCCAGCTAGGAGTACAGTGCTCTCTGCCACACATTAGTAGCAACCGGGATGAAATGAAAGAAATTACCTTCGTGTTTCAAGCTACACTTGGGCTGACGTCTGGTAAACATGAACTGCCCTGCGCTGTGCTTGGGGAGGGCACCCCAGACAGCACAGAAAAAGTGGACATGTCCGGGAGAAAAAAGATGTTGGTACTAACATGACACACAACGACAAAGACCAAAAAGGTGGGGATGCCCTGGGCAAAGAAGATGTTGCTGCTAACATGACAAACAAAGATGCTTCTTTCACAACTAAAGTGCAAAATATTTGCTGTATCTTGTAGCAATAGCTGCAGTACACTGTTTCCGTTGGTTTGTCCCCAAAAAATCTCCATGTGGCACACTGGACTTTTATGTTTTTCTCATTAAACTATAACACATTTTCTTTCAATTTTTCAACATTTTCACTAGCGATTTTGCACGTTTCACATCGCAATTGATCGATTTAAGGTGCACCAGCACACCCCTAGTGGCTCAGGAGGTAGGAGCTTGTCTTGTAACCGGAAGGGTTGCTGGTTCGAACCCCTTTCTCTCCTTAGGCAGAACATTTTACCCACCTTGCCACCTTGGTCAGAGGGCCTGGTGGCGCCAGTGTTCGGCAGCCTCGCTTCTTTCAGTGTGCCCCATTGCAAGCTAGAATGTAGTTTACTGCCACCAGTGTTTGAATGAATGGAGTGTGAAGCATTTTGGGGAAGATAAAGCACTATATAAGTACAGGCCATTTTCCATTTTCTGAGAATGCAGTCAGGGATGTAAATCCTGGGTTGTCATGATCTGATAAGTTAAAACCAAACAAAAAAGGATGTAGCTACATTAATTATTCTTAAAGCCTAAACTTATACCTGATATGATACTAAGCAGGGATGTCAATCCTATTTAGAAGTAGGTTTTTCGTACATGTGGTAGTTACTTGTAATCTAAGCACAGTGTAAGGATTTTTCTCTGGGCTTTTTGTTGACAAAAAGAGGCAATAATATACGTTTTCCGAGGTTGCCCCTAGTTGCCAGATTCGTCTTTATAAACCATCTTTTGGCAAGGCATAGAAAAGAATCTACTGATTGCTAAAATGATCTTGTTTTACTTTTCGTGGATGCACATGCCAAAGCCACAAATTAAGATTAGGAAGATTAAAGAAGTAGTCACAAAAAGTGCAAACAAGTGCCTAAGGATTAGATTTATTCTAATCTGGTGCTACTTTGACAAATGTAACATACTGTATCAATTTGTTTGGGTGAATCCATTTCTAGAAATGATACCATGTTTATATAACAAATGTAATGGAAACTCACTTGGCAGGGCACTAAAACTGGTTCTAACCCAGGAGCCCACATCCACCTAAATCTGGCCTTGGAGACAGTTATCTTTCCCATTCCTGTTTCTGTTGATACATGGCGGATTTTTAGGAGAATTGATATATTTTTTTGGGGGGGGGGTTAAAATCTTAGTATAAAATGCATCTTAATGTAGTAAAGAACCCTGTTTCAGACCTCTACTACAGCTCACTACTTATGTCGAAATCTTCTCTGCTAAAAATCTACATGTTTGCTCATGTTTTAGTGCATTTTGTATGAAAAAAGGTTAAACGATCTCAAGATTTTAACCTTTATGAAATTTAGCTTTTTCTCTGTTTTGGTTTTCTTGTTCAGTAAATAGTTGATTTTTGTCACCTGCATTTCCTTATGAAAAACTAGATCAACGTTCAGAGTGCTAATTCTCAAATCTTTGTACACGATCAATTACTTTCCAACCTTGCTTTAAGGAAAAACGCATTTTATTATAGTTAACTATGTGACTTTGTGTAAAAAGACAGTAAATCTATTTAGCCTGTTTATCCCCAGAAGCCTTTGTTATTGTGTTGCTTTTTACTTTAGAGGTCCAGCTGGATAATAAGGTGATTCTGTCAGATGTGTTAGCTGCTGAGTGCATATTTACATTGAACATAAGTCATGAGGGCAGAGTGAGAAGGTAATGTGAAGGGGGAACAAGTAAATACAATTAATGTCTCACGATACCATTAAAAAGAACACTTGTAAGGGTTATGAGAACTCAAAATGCATATATTTGGTAAAAATAGGCAAAAACTGCCTATAAAAAATCAAAAACCAAATAGAAAATAGTATACATATATTTAAATACTTGGATTAAAATGAGTAGAATAATTAGTTAAACAATTAGAGTACCAAAATAGAGAAGTTGACATGCGATACAAAGCAGATTGTAAGATTGAAGTAACACAGCATCTTGACAAAAACACTTAACAGTTGTCAAGCAAGGTGTTGCAGCGCTGATGATGTGTGCTTGTTGTATTTCTGCTAAGTGTTTTGTGTCTGAGGCGATCACATTGGGACATCTTTACTGAAAAAAGAGACTTGCAAGGGGAACACATACTGCCATACATGAACCACAAGTCAAATCCAACAACCTATAGTGCATTTAGTTCAACCTTAAATACAATTAAATGGCACAAAACAGTAATAGCCCCCACCCCACCCCTCAGTGACAGTAGCCTAGTTAAAGTAGCCTCATGTAAAATCATGCACCAGCCTTAAATGCGTCCACATGATCTTTCTAAACAAATGCCTGCAAACCTCAATGAATTAAAGGAGACATCTAAGTAGTTGCCCCATGGTCCTCCAAAGTTTTTTGGGGAAAACTAGATCAAAACTGCTGACATCTACTCCAAGTTATTGCTGCTGAAGCTGGTGCTATGAGCTACTCTGTTTTAGTGTTGTCAGATTAAATAATGACTTGGTATATTACCCAATGGGAAAGAAAGTTGACTGCACAGTGAAGAAGGGATTTACATAAATGTCAAAGGAAATCCGTGGTGTTATTGCATGTTAGATACTCATAGGTTAAACAAACAGCAGTGGTTATTATTAAGGTTAAAAGGCAAATCTGTATTTATGACAGCTGAACCACATTAATGTAAATACAGTGTAGCCTGTATCATAAATAAATTGGATGCAGTCAGATCTGTATATAAAGGAGGTGTTAAATTTAGAAATAGGATTTTGTTCTTTAAATAGTGAAGTTCGCTGTCAAGCAATGTAGAGACCAGATTTAACAACCACACTTCTAAAAGCTTCAAACCCAAAATGTCAAAGCCTTCAATATTAAGAAGGCTTAAGAAACCTATTTTTAATTGTCTGAAGAAATACAGCACACTGCAACACACATGCACATATCTGCCAGTGTCTGATTTTTTCAAATTCACTTAATACCAACATAGATAATCACTGATGCACAGCTGCTATAGGTGCTAAAGTGAGTTCAATTTAAGATTATTTAAGGTAACGTTTTCTATCTCTTTGTCAGTTTATACTTTGTTTTTAGTATTAAGAGCATGTTCTCTCTCAGGAAATCTAGTTAGACAATGAAAAACGACTATCATAGACTATGTTGCCAGATGCTCTTCCTGTTCCTTTCTAAACCCACCAAAAAAAGGTCTTTAGAAAATCAAAAACAGCTCTGCAGTGGACACAGTTTTTTGTCTTTGAAGTTATTTAGGAAGTTATGAGAAATCTGATTTTTTTTCACAATATTTATTCAGCATAGCTTTTTGTTTCAATCCAGTTTTGCATTTCAGATGGAGAGTACTTTATAATAAATATGTTCAAGAATTTTTCTCTCATTTGAATACTTTCAATTCAGTAAAAAGATACTTTACCTATCCCAAAGGAAAATTAAATGATGTAACTTATCACCCAGGTATCCATAAAAACTCATTGAGGATGGTGATGCTGTGGCCAGGAAGGCTCTCCGGTAGCAGTCAGTTTTGCATCGAATCTGTTGAGGCCTTTCACTAAAGACACCGTTGCTGTATGACAGTTTCATGACTGTCATGAAATGCTAACAGCTCAATATCTCAGCTCCAGAGATGATATTCCAGAGTACCATGTTCTGGATGGATGACACCATCAGTTATTGACAAGCACTTCTAATCCATCTAATTTGCTGTTGCCCCTCCTCCTAAATCTCTGTTTGGTCGTATGATTAGAAATCCGGGTAGAGAGATGTTGAAGTTATATGATCCTTGCCCAATATTATAGATGGGGGAGAAGGTTTGAACTTCGTCCTCCTCTCTCTGACCTTTGGTCCTGCTCTGCATCCATGAAAACTCCTTTTCAACTCCTCTGGCAGTTGGGGTCCTAGTTCAGGCATTATTAGGTTTGAACGAGGAATTAATGGTAAACAAGTTTTTATAAGGAAATTTTACAATTTACCAAAAGGTAGAAGACTGGCCCATCAGTCTCCCAATCTCTTTAGACATGTATGTATGGATGGATGTATGTGTATGTATGTATATATACATTTAGGTGTATGTGTACACACGTGCTCAAATTTGTTGGTACCCTTACAGCTCATTGAAATAATGCTGCATTACTCCTGAAAAGTGATGAAATTGAAAGTTATTTTATCATGTATACTTGCATGCCTTTGGTATGTCATAGAATAAAGCAAAGAAGCTGTGAAAAGAGTTGAATTATTGCTTATTCTACAAAGATATTCTAAAATGGCCTGGACACATTTGTTGGTACCCCTTAGAAAAGATAATAAATAACTGGATCATAGTGATATTTCAAACAAAATAGTTACTTTAATTAGTATCACACAGTCATTCAGCCTATTTAAATGGAGAAAAGTAGTCACTGTGCTGTTTGGTATCATTGTGTGCACCACACTGAACATGGACCAGAGAAAGCAAAGGAGAGAGTTGTCTGAGGAGATCAGAAAGAAAGTAATTGACAAGCATGGTAAAGGTAAAGGCTACAAGACCATCTCCAAGCAGCTTGATGTTCCTGTGACAACAGTTGCAAATATTATTAAGAAGTTTAAGGTCCATGGAACTGTAGCCAACCTCCCTGGGCGCGGCCGCAAGAGGAAAATCGACCCCAGAATGAACAGAAGGATAGTGCGAATGGTAGAAAAAGAACCAAGGATAACTGCCAAAGAGATGCAAGCTGAACTCCAAGGTGAAGGTACGTCTGTTTCTGATCGCACAATCCGTCGCTGTTTAAGCGAAAGTGGGCTCCATGGAAGAAGACCCAGGAGGACTCCACTTTTGAAAGAAAAACATAAAAAAGCCAGAGTGGAATTTGTTAAAATGCATATTGACAAGCCACAATCCTTCTGGGAGAATGTCCTTTGGACAGATGAGTCAAAACCGGTGCTTTTTGGCAAGTCACATCAGCTCTATGTTCACAGACGAAAAAATGAAGCTTTCAAAGAAAAGAACACCATACCGACAGTGAAACATGGAGGAGTCTCGGTTATGATTTGGGGCTGCTTTGCTGCGCCTGGCACAGGGTGCCTTGAATCTGTGCATGGCACAATGAAATCTCAAGACTATCAAGGCATTCTGGAGCGAAACGTACTGCCCAGTGTCAGAAAGCTCGGTCTCAGTCGCAGATCATGGGTCCTCCAACAGGATAATGACCCAAAACACACAGCTAAAAGCACCCAAGACTGGATACGAACAAAACATTGGACTATTCTGAAGTGGCCTTCTATGAGTCCTGATCTGAATCCTATCGAACATCTATGGAAAGAGCTGAAACTTGCAGTCCGGAGAAGGCACCCATCAAGCCTGAGACAGATGGAGCAGTTTGCTCAGGAAGAGTGGGCCAAACTATCTGTTAACAAGTGCAGAAGTCTCATTGAGAGCTACAGAAAACGTTTGATTGCAGTGATTGCCTCTTAAGGTTGTGCAACAAAATATTAGGTTAGGGGTCCCATCATTTTTGTCCATGCCATTTTCATTTGTTTTCTTATTTACAATATTATGTTGAATGAAACATCAAAAGCAAAGTCTGATTTCTATTCAATATGTAATAAACAATGGTGGATGCCAATTACTTTTGTCAGTTTCAAATAATTTCAGAGAAAATTGTGCATTCTTCATTTTTTGTGGAGGGGTACCAACAAATTTGAGCACGTGTGTACATGTGTGTGTATATGTATATAGATATATATGGAATTTATATTTATGTGAATTTTCTGTGCATATTGTATATTCTTTAACATTTTTTATGTATGTGTGCGTGTGTGCGCATGTATATACATGTGTGTGCATCTATATATGCGGGCATGTGTGTATATGTGCATACACATACATATGTATATATTTTTATGGTTCATGGAATATTTCTATATATATTTTTTATCCTGTTTTTTATTCGTTTCCCTCTTTTTTATTTTTCCCCATCAGTCATTGATTTTGTCCCACATAATCAGGCCCCTTGGGTTCAATCAACAGGGAGTTGTTGTTTATGGATGATATGGGTGTGTCTTGTTGTCTTGTCATTAGAGTTACTGGTTTGAATGTTTGCTCTTTTTCTTTCCTTTGTTTAATGGATGTTGGAGTCTTCCGGAGCAGCGTCATTTTATTGTTGATATATAGTACTGTTGAACCACGAACATATACATATATTTCCGATTTTGTGAATAGATTTTGGATTTTTCAAGGATAATTGTTCAGTTAACTTCAATACTCCTCCCTCTAACTTCATTGGCTCACTCATGTATGTGTCGAAAGATGATTGGCTGATTTGAATTTTTTTTGTAGTTTTCTTTTGTAGGTTTCATTGTATTTAACCTGTGTGTGTATGTAATTCTTTTAATGACCCTGATGAAGGTGTTACGGACACACAGCCATTGGGTGGCGCTAACCCACATTCTAGCTCCGACAGGAGAAGAAGAGGACTAGAGGTTATATAAGGCCCCGCCGCAGGTCTTGACGCTCTCTTCAGTTGGGCTCTTGCAGCCAGACAGTGCTAGGAGGGACTCCATGTTTCCTTCGCTGGCGAGGGAAAAGATGCGAGTTCTGGGAGGAACTCACTCCAAGTGGGAGAGGACAATGACGTTCCAGCTCCATGGCTGCTATGATACAACAGCCATACGGCCTACCGCTGCGAACCGACCGCAGCTATTGTTAGCCTGCCGGCTAACGTTGTGTTAGCTTTGCCCATCATCCACGGAGCAACTTGGAGAACTTTAACCGTTCAATAAGGTCTGTCTGGGCAGAGGTGAGATTAGGTTAGTTTAAACAAGATTTAAGGGTTGTTTATTTTCACTGTGATTTGTTACTTTGTGTAAGATTTCATTTATTGTTTGGGTACAAACAGGCCGGTCGGCCTGGAGGTTTAAACTGTGATTTTCTAGGCTTCCGATGGAAAGTCGTTTTATATCCTTCAACCTGAGTTACTCAATCCGACAGTTTTCCTTTGTTTGGTGTTTAATAAATGAACCAGAGCGACTTTAAGCAGCGCCACGTGAGTTAGCTTTAAGCTACACGCTCTAGCGAACCACGCGGGCCCGCCATTGATGGCTTTTTATTCATGAACAATATACTGCCATTAACGCTATTCAAAATAGAGATTGACTTTAAAACAGATAGTTTAAACACTAAACTAATCTTTTGAGTCATTTTTGAGGCCGCCTTCTTGGTATGTCAAAATAGTAAATTAGGTCGACATAATTGGTACGGCCGTTAACGTCAACAAATTGTTTATTGTTTCTATTTCTGTGCATATATATCACTTTTACTGTTTTATGTCTGAGTGTTAGTTTTACTATAGTTATTCTTTTCTTAGTGGCTTAGTTGTGTGTTACTAGTTTGGTTAGTTTGTTGATTAAAGTATGTTAAGTGAAAGTTTAATTCTTTTTGTAATAAACTATTGTATTTTGGAAAACTGCTGATGAAATTCCACCTACATGTGTAGTAACTTGCTGTTCAAGAACGCCAAGAACTTATTCCTTCATATATTGTTTAATTACCTCAGCCTTATCAGGCAGGTGATGATAAACATAAACTGAGACTGAACAATTTGGCTATTGTATTCCTGGAATCCAGGTGGTGCCCCTAAACTTGGTAATTTTTACATAAAATTGTTAATCTGATTAATAATTGCCCTAAGCAATTATTCATAGCCAAAACCTACCTATATGTGGCACAACAAAGGGTTTACGCCGAAAAGCGTCAGTCTTAATAAAGTGGATCTATTTATTTCCAAGTGTTGCTGGAGTTTCCATTCATCCTATGATTTTCTCCTTCTCCGAGCACCTAGGAAGTGGGTGAAGTTGCATCGGCATTACTGTTTGCCCCCCTAGATAACATAAATTTCTTCCCGACCCCTTGAATTGAAATACTCTTAAAAACCTGATAATGTTTAATTATTTATCTGTACAAGCCACTTGCACCAGCCTTCTGCATACAATCTCATGATTATCAAAACAGATTAATAAAATGAGGTGCAACAACTTAAAATTTAAGTTGTTGCACCTCATTTTATTGTTTTAAGTCAGTTATGTCAGTAAGTTCAGTTCATAAATGTTCAGTTTAAATGAACACATTTTAGCGCTGGGCAACATGGCCTCAAATCTATATCGCAATATATTCTAAAACATGTGCAGTAAGATATACTTTTCTTCTGTTTAGATATGTCAAAATGACATACGTTCTCACAGTCCAGCATTGCAGCAGAACAACTTCAAAAAAGTTTAGGCTGCCATTTAAAAATTTAGTGTGCAAGATGCATTAAAAAATAAATAATCTTTATCCAAAAAATGCAACATAAAAATTCTCACAACAGAAATAAAGATGAAGATATTTTAAATAAAACAAAAGCTAATTGTTATTTAACAGGTTTCTTTTCCCTTAAGAAGAAAACAACACATTTTGAACTTGCAATATCTAGTGAAAATGCTTACACTTAACATCAGTATTTATCCTCCTTGTATACCTGGTACAAAGTAGGTGGGTACAGCTTGATGACATCATCAAAACGTGCAATCGTAGTAGGCCAGTATAGTCAAAATCTCTACCCGTGGCTCAATTTATATAATTTCTTCCTTATGCCGTTTATATCGCCCACTACTGCTACATTTACACTCAGGGCTAGTAAACGATTCTCTCATGATGATAACCTTGAATTAAAACACCATGGTATTTTAGTGCTAACAAAGAACAATAACGCACATTTACAGAATGACTTGCAGTGTTTTTAAATTTTATCCCAAATAATTGTTTTGTTATCGATGAATAAAAATCTAATTAAAGGTGAGAAGGTTCTGAAATTCTATAATGTGGTCTTATTTTGTTTATATCAGAAAAAGCTGGTCTTTTAAAAGGGGTGTATAGACTTTTTATGTTCACAGTAATTTTCTGAAAAGGCAATGAAGAGTCATAAAGTTACTGTTTAGCATCTGAACTGCTATGAAATCTTTGAGGAAATCTACATTCATATAGACACAATGGTGTGAATTACAAATATTTATGTTTAATCTGTTTTATCGATTTCATTCAAAGGCAGAATGTGCTTTCAGTAAGCTACAAAGCCATTTTAACATTCGTTTTATAGCAGTTTTTCTTCTTGCATGAAGAGTCTTAATGCCCTATTATTTATCTTTTTACTTAATAATGCAAAGCCAACTTCTTATTCCAACACAACCATGAACTCTATAAGTCATCAAAATAGCACTTAAGTGCATTTTCTTTTCTCAATGCTGGCCTGGTTTTCCTGTCGAGCCATTATAAAAAAGGAGTAAATATGTCAATATTTTTCTGACTTTGTTGCCTTTAAATAGTAACATCAAAAACAGCTCCAGATACATCTCAAAATATTTAAAAAATCTATAAATATAATAGATCAATTTATCTAGCTTGAAACATCTTAAGTCTTTGTTTCTTATAGTTTTGATGGTTATAGCTTGCAGATTATGAAAACACAAAATTTAGGGTCTCAGAAAATTACAATATTACTGGAAAGCCATTTATAATTAGCATTTTTAATGTACAAGTGTTATGTAATGGCCATAATATGGTCTACACAATCTGCTGCAGACTTGACGGATGTTCAAAATCCATCAGTCCCTTTTTTTAAGCAAGTTTAATCATCACATTTTTTTACTAAATTGTGTCGTTTTAGGAAGAAAAAAGCTTGTAAGCCAAACAGGATCACAGAAAACACTTCCACTGGCATGCTTTTTGATTGATTCTAAGTAGCCAAGAAGGCTTTAAAAGCTGCGTAGTTCTTCCCCAAAACCAACATATTTCTTCTGTTGTGCTCCCAGTTTAATTTTTTCAGAAATTACATACTGCACTTAAGACTACACTGGCAGCCTCCAGCCTTGCATACTGTAGCCAGTAATCATACTCCCTTTATATTCTTATTTTATCAGCAATAAGATAAAATGGACTAAGAGCTAAGATCCATCAGGGGATGGGACCTACAGTGACTTTACTATACACTGCAGGATCATTAGAGCCTTTAGACTTGATGGGATATTGTGTTTTTATGAGCTCTGTGCAGTAATCCATTAATAGGTCTGGCATGCCATTAAACTTTATTGATGTCCAATTCATGGGCTCACATGAAAACACCATTATTTGTCATGATTAAAGTTTAACTCTGAGAGTGATTTAATGGCAGCATATGCTGTCAAAACCCCAGTCTGTAACCTTCGAACACAATAAGGTTGATGAGACAAGTTGTAGAGTTATACTCAATCTGGCTAAGATTACACTGTATCCTCATTTACTGATACTTCTCCTTTTAGGTTTTAAACCCTAAAAAGGAAATATGGATTGATTTAAAAAAAATCTGTTTCCATCACATTCCTTTTTACCGCTGATTGCAAATGGCTTGTACAAAATGCTTTACAAAGCATTTATTCCCCTTTAATACTTTCACATTGAAACCACAATTTTTAATGTATTTTGAGATTTTATGAAAGACCAACTCAAAACATTGTGTAAATATGAAGCAGATCAAATATGTAAAATTTCTCATAAATAAAAATTTGAACAATGTGCTGTGCATTTGTATGTGGCTCCTTTTACTTCTATATTGTACAAAGAATATCCAGTACAACCATTTTTTTCAACAAGTTACCTCTTTAGTAAAAAGAGTGAACCTGGGGGTGATTAAACATCAGAATAAAAACAGAGTTTTTTATACTGAGAGGGCTTCAGGGGTTGAAAAGAACATTACTGAACAACCTGCATCATGACAGCCAAGGTTTTTGAGGAGTTCAAAGCCAGGGTTAGGACATAAAACATTATCCCAAGCTTTGAAAAGCTCAGGAACCATTGTTCAATATGTCATCTGAAAATGGAAAAAGTATGGCACAACTGCAACTTGATTCTGAGACATGGACTTCCTCCTGAATTGACTGGCTTGGAAGGGCATTGTTCAGAGAAGCAATCAAGAGGTCCATGGTAATGGTGAAAGCGCTACAAAGATCCAGAGCTCAGGTGAGAAAAGACAGAAGATCTATTCGAGACTTACATTGTGAGCATTCTTCATTTGTTTAAAATGCAAATTTGTAATGTAAATAGGTGATACATTTTTAAAATAAGATTTTTTTCCTGTTTTTCTCATTAGTTTATGGTTTTAATCATATATAACCACACTTTAATGTAAAAAACCCAACTTTGGTAGCAATTACTGTTAAATCAAGAAATATTCATACTCTAGGACTGAACTTAACAGTACAGTTTGTCTTGAAAATTGACAATAATTAGCATTGATGCAAACTTTTTAAGCAAATTATTTTAACTTATTTAGGTTTACTACCGGTAAGTCTTTTGCCATGTTACGTGCATGTTTTATATGTGAAGAACTCTGCATGGATGCGTCATTTTATGGCCCTTTTCCACTAGCGCCTTTTTAGTGTGGTTGGACTCTAAGGGTTTTCCACTAGTAACGGTCATGTGCTACCAGACTCTTTTTTTAGAATCTACTTTGCTAGATCTCCTAGCGTGCTGAGTTGGGCTGACAATGCAAAGTTAGAAGACTGTCGGTCACTGATTGGCTAGTAAATGTAGTCACTGGTTGCGTCTCCTTAGCAGAGTGTTTTGTCTCGCTGTCCGCAGCCTTTTCTGGCTCCCTTCTGAGCCATACTGCAAAAAGTTGAAAAAGAAAAAGGGGCTTTAGATAATTCTCATTCTTTTGCTTTTTAGAAAAGGTAATAAAGTAAAAGGTCTTGAAAAAGGGTCGGGTGCAAAGTAGGATGGGCGGTGGCCGAAGGCGGGGCCCTTGGCGGTCCAATCCTTGGCCGCAGAAGCTGGCTCTTGTGACGTGGAACATTGCCTCTCTGGTGGGGAAGGAGCCGGAGCTGGTGTGCGAGGTTCCGACTGGACATTGTCGGACTCGCCTCGATGCATGGCTCTAGCTCTGGAACCTGTCTCCTCAAGAGGGGTTGGACTCTTTTCCTCTCTGGAGTTGCCCTCGTTGAGAGGCGCCAAGCTGGGGTGGGCATACTTGTTGCCGCCCATGTCAGCACCTATACGTTGGGGTTTACCCCGGTCAACGAGAGGGTGGCCTCTCTCCGCCTACGGGTGGGGGGACGGGTTCTGACTGTTGTTTGTGCCTATGTGCCGAACGGCAGATCAGACTATCCACTCTTCCTGGAGTCCTTGGAGGGGGTGGTGGATAGTGCTCCTCCTGGGGACTCCCTTGTTCTATGTGGGCAATGACAGTGAGACCTGGAGAGGTGTGGTTGGCAAGAATGCCCCACCCCTGATCTGAACGCGAGCGGTGTTTTGTTATTGGACTTCTATGCTCGGCATGGATTGTCCATTACGAACACCATGTTCAAACATAATGGTGTCCGTATGTGCACTTGGCACCAGGACACCTTAGGCCCCAGCTCGATGATCGACTTGGTTGTAGTTTCATCTGATCTGCGGCCGCATGTTTTAGACACTCATGTGAGGAGAGGGGCAGAGCTGTCCACTGACCACTACCTGGTGGTAAGTTGGCTCCGGTGGTGGGGGAGGATGCCGGACAGACCTGGCAGGCCCAAACGTGTTGTAAGGGTCTGCTGGGAACCTCCGGCAGAGTCTCCTGTCAGAAGGAGTTTCAAATGTCACCTCTGGCAGAACTTTGAACACGTCCCGGGGAAGGTGGGGGACATTGAGTCCGAGTGGGCCATGTTTCGTGCCTCCATTGTCGAGGCGGCTGACCAGAGCTTTGGCAACCCTCAAACCTGCTGGTGGCCACCGGCGGTGAGGGATGTATGCCTTCCAGTCTGGAAGCAGTCTGGGGACTTTGGGTCGGGTTCTCCAATCTCTGGTGCAGAAGTCAACGAGGTGGTTAAAAAGCTCCTCGAGGGCTCCGGGGGTGGATGAGATTCGCCCTGAGTTCCTTAAGGGTCTGGATGTTGTGGGGCTGTGTTGGTTAACACTAACACGGCTCTGCAATGTTGCGTGGACATCGATGGCAATTCCCTTGGATTGGCAGACCGGGGTGGTGGTCCCCCTATTTAAAAAGGGGGACCACAGATTGTGTCAAACTACAGGGGGATCACACTTCTTTGCCTCTCTGGTAAGGTCTATTCAAGGGTTCTGGGGCTCTACACCCTCAGCAGGGTCCTGGACTGTGCGGGGGAGTTCGCCCAACCTGTCTACATGTGTTTTGTGGACTTGGAGAAGGCGTCCAACCGTGTCCCTCTTGTGGAGTCCTGTGGGGGGGTACTCCGGGAGTATGGGGTACCATGCCCCTTGATATTGGCTGTAAGGTCTCAGTACGGTCAGTGTCAGAGATTGGTTCGCATTACGGGCAAAAAGTCGGGCTCATTTCCGGTGAGAGTTGGACTCCGCCAAGATTGCCCTTTGTCACCGATTCTTTTATGGACAGGAGTTCGATGCACAGCCAAGGTGATGAGAGGATCTGTTTCGGTGGCCTCGGGATTGGGTCTCTGCTTTTTGCAGATGATGTGCACCTGTTGGCTCCATCGGAACGTGATCTACAGCATTCACTAGAACGATTCGCAGCCGAGTGTGAAGCAGCTGGGATGAGAATCAGCAACTCCAAATCCGTGACCATGCTCTTGAGCCGGGAACGGGTAGAGTGCCTTCTCTGGGTCGGGGACGAGGTCCTTCCCCAAGTGAAGGAGTTTAGGTATCTGGAGGTCTAGTTCACGAATAAGGGAAAAATGGAGTGGGAGATCGATAGGCGGATTGGTAAGGAGTCTGCTGTGATGCGATTGCTGTACCGCTGTCATGGAGAAGAAACAGCTGAGCCGAAAGGCGAGGCTTTCGATTTACCGGTCAATCTACGTTCCTACCCTCATCTATAGTCACGAACTCTGGGTGGTGACTGAAAAAACGAGATCACGGATAAAAGTAGCTGAAATGAGTTTCCGCCACAGGGTGTCTAGGCTCTCCCATAGAGATAGGGTGAGAAGCTCAGTTATCTGGGAGGGGCTCAGAGCCGAGCTGCTGCTCCTCCACATCGAGAGGAGTCAGTTGAGCGGGCTGGGGCATATAGTCAGGATGCGTCCTGCACGCCTCCCTGGTGAGGAATTCCAGGCACACCCCATGGGTAGGAGGCCCAGAGGAAGGCCCAGGACACGCTGGAGGGACTATGTTTCTCGGCTGGCCTGGGAACGCCTTAGGTTTCCTCCCGAGGAGCTGGCCCAAGTGGCTGGGGAGAGCGTCTCTTTGTTTAAGCTGCTGTCCCCGCGACCCGACCCTGGATAAGCAGAAGAGGATGGATGGATGGATGGATGGATGGATGGATGGATGGATGGATGGATGGATGGATGGATGGATGGACGAACTTGAAAAACTTTTTTCCAAACTCACTTTCTTATTCTATACTTAGCTAGTCCAAGGAGAACCTAAAATTTTGATAGCTCATACTCCACAAATCTAGCCATTATTAAAGAGTGATTAAAAGAAAATCAGTAGAGATTTGCCAAATGTCGTGTAGGGCACATGGTTATCATGAAGAAGAAGGTGTTTTTGGTCACATACTAAAGCTGAACCATTGGCCCTACATACAAAACAAGTGGTGGAAAACAAACACTGCATACCACACTGAACAGACAATCCCTAAAGTTAAACATGGTGATGGCAGCATCATGTTGTGGGGATGTATGTCTTCATGGACAAGGAAGCTGGTCGTGGTGATTGACAGATGATTGACAGATGGATGGAGCTAAATTAGAGATAACTGTGGAAGAAAAACTGTTAAATCCTGCGAGAAAAACTGAGACTTGAAGTTCAATTTTCCAGTCCAAGTCCAGACCCAGTTGAAAAGGCTTGAAAATCACTGTTGAGTTGTCTTCTTTCATTTCAGTCTCACTGAGATTTTCCAGACATAAGGGTATCATAATTAGTTTTTTATAGGTGTGCAAGTATTGTAGAGAGATACCCTAAAAGACCTGCAGCTGTAATTGATATAAACGTTTTTTTCTTCTATTTTGACTTGGGCAGGTTGAATACAAATGCATGTCACATGAAAGCCATGTATCTTTTTCCTTCCACATCACAATTCACCATTATTTTATGTTGTAAAACACTCTGCAGTTTGTGGTTGTAGCAGGACAAAATGAGAACAAGTTCAAGGCATAATTTTGCAAGGCTATTCCCTCTTTATTGGGCTTTAGAAAGCAGCAATTCTTTTCTGCATAAAACATTGTCTTTGCTTTAAGAATCCCTTTTCATCAAGATTCTCATTGCTGAAGCCTCATTTATTAAAAGGGAATATATCTAATTTGTTTAGGGTTTTTAATATGCTGAGTTGATACATTTTCACTACCGTGCAGTATACCCTCTGAACAACTTGCTTGTGTAGTCTTTTTTTTCCACTACCCTCTAGGGAAATTGAATATTTATTTGCCATTCTCTTAGGATTTTAAGGAAGGAACATTAATAATTTCTGGAAACAAAAAAGGGAAATTTGTTTTTTATGTGTGCCAGATAAGCATTTGGATAAGTTTAGAAGTGCGTTTACTAACTGGAAGAGATTTGAGAAATGCTATGTTTCACTTAGTTTCCAGTGAAGTTGATAACAAAGCATACGAGACCGAAAAGTGACAAAAACAAGTACTTTGGAATGTCAACGGTTAAAGTCATTCAATTCAAGCAGTCCATTTAGGAACAAATTGATGGAGAAAAGCAGCGGATATTTTAAAGACGCATTTAATCAAACACAGATTGTATTTTTTAGGCTTTTAGGCAACATATAAAACCATTATAAAAATCAAACTGGAATATGAGCATGCTTGGATGTTAAGGCTAATCTATCAAAAGTGCTGTTCATGGAGGGGTTTTACAGTTTAACACAGCTTAATCTGTCTTTTCTTTACAGCAGCCTCAACATGCCCTTGGCAAGCAAACATTTTATCACTCCTGAATGGTCATATTTTGCTTCTGTCACCTGCTTAGATTAATAAATCACCAGGATTTATTTAATAAGTATGTTTTATATATATATATATATATATATATATATATATATATATATATATATATATATATATATATATATATAATTTTTGCCCATCCTATTCTTCCTATTGTTCTGTTTCCTCACATAAAGATATCACAGTGAGGAAACTTGATTTCAATCACTTCTCTAAAGCTGTGGCAGGTTGTTGAGGGCATTCAGATGACACAGAGGCATGCTGGGAACTGTATGCTATGTGCACTTGAGCCCTGTTGGTCAGTGTAAACTTCGAGATACCTCGTGATGCATGACATTTATCTATTTTTACAGCTTGATATAGATCCACCAGACACGTCTGGAGAGTCCCACCACTCTCTCTCTTAGCGCCGCGATCCACCTGTGGAGATTTTCCAGGTCGCCGAGCCAAGGTGAAAAACAAAACATTGCACGCAACTTCTCACACATAAGCAAAAAGAGGCATGCATCAACGCTTGCACACGAATTGTGTCACACACACCTCTCCATCTTTTTGCGTGGACATATGGAAATGTCAGCACCTCTCCAGAGACTTTGGCTAATGTCAGGACATGTGGCAGGCATGGGCCTGGGGTGCATTTACACAATGTCCAGCTGTGCGAGGGACCGGAGGCCAACCGAACAGAACCCCCTCCAACCTGTACCACCCTCTGCCTGCATTCAGGAGGGAAACTAATTGCGAATGTTATTGATTGCCACAGCAGATCTGCTCTCTCCAGTGGGTCAAAAAGATGGATGGAGTTGTCAGGTTGTCGTCAGGCAGGGTTTTTTTGACAGCACGCCTTGGGGTGCGAGGAGCATAGTACAGGTTAACTGAGGCCTACTATCAGGAAGTCCAGTGCAACTAATTTAACTTTGGATGGAAGAGCAGAGAATGTGACCTGTTTTTTTAAGCCATTCAATATTGCCTAGTCATTTATTTAGTTTTCATTCTAAAAAGTTTTATTTATCATCAATATCAAAATCCCCCCAGGTTAGACAGTGTTTAATGCATATTATTCCTTTTGCAACAATTTAAGAAAGGAAAGTTGATTTAGCAAGTTCTCCCACTTAGGAATTATGGAGGGCTCAGAAATTCACATTGTAGGTGCATTTTCACTGTAAGAGATGGCATTTAAAAAAATTCAGGAAAACACATTGTCTGATTTTTAAAGAATTTATTTGTATTTTATTGCTGCACATAAGTATTTTAACACCTGGCAATCAGCAAGTATTCTGGCTCTCAAAGACCTGTCTGAGCTTGTTAAAGACACCTGTCCACCCCAAAGTCAGTCAGACTCCACCTACTACCATGGGCAAGACCAAAGAGCTGTCAAAAGACACTAGAGACAAAATTGTGTACCTCCACAAAGCTGGAAAGGGCTATAGGGCAATTGTTAAGCAGCCTAGTGAATAAATATCAACTGTTGAAGCAATTGTTAGAAAATGGAAGAGGCTAAAGATGACTGTCAGTCTCCCTCGGACTGAGGCTCAATGCACAATCTCACCTGAAGGGGAATTAATGATGATAAGAAAGGGGAGGAACTAGCAGAACTACACGGAAGGAGCTGGTCAATGAGAGTAGCCTTTGAAACAGGGGTCCCAGCTTTCTTCATGTCGGTAGAACACTACACCGTCACAGTTTAATATCACTCATTGCACGGAAGGTTCCCCTGCTGAAGTCGTCACATGTCCATGCCCGTCTGAAGTTTGCCAATGACCATCTGGATGAGGCATGGGAGAAAGTCATATGGTCAGATGAGACCAAAATAGAAATTTCTGGTTCAAACTTTACTCGCCGTGTTTGAAGGAAAAAGAAGAATGAGTCGCATCCCAAGAACACCATTCCTCAGTGAAGCATGGAGGTGGAAACATCATGCTTTGGGGGTGCTTTTCTGGGAAGGGGACACTTTAAACTTTACTTTAAACCAAACCCTGTGTGTGAATAAATCTGGGTTCAACTTTACAAGTCTTCATATCCTTGTTTGCTTTTTACCAAACAATCAAGTTAAGACCTGTTACTTAAAGTAATATAAAATTACATATGGTCATTGTGCATGGAAAACTCAACTTCCTGGGTGATGTCTTGAATTGTTGCCCCAGTACTTTAATATTTGCACCAAATGTTCTTCCCTCATTTTGCTGTCTATTTTGTAGAGTGCAGCAGTCCATCCTGTATCAATAAAACCCCACAACATGATGCTGCCACCCCTGTACTTTACAATTGAGATTACTTTACACATCCACAGATGTCCCCTTTTAACTCAAATTATGTGTCAACCTATCAAAAGCTTACAAAATTATGAAATAAAGCAAATTAATCCCTCAATCTGGGGTCAAATTGTTAAGACAATATTTGTGTATACTTGGGACTTTGAAGAAAGTATTGAAAAATACATCAAAATCATTATTATCCTCATTAATGTAAACCCTGAATTTCTCAGTTGTGACATTTCAATTCAATTCAATTCAATTCAGTTTATTTATATAGCGCCAATTCACAACAGATGTCATCTCAAGGCACTTAACAAGAAGTCATTTCAATACAATTATACAAACATTCCAATCAGTTAAAAAGTTTCCTATTTAAGGAATCCCAGCAGATTGCGTCAGTCATTGGCGTGAGGTTGGGCAGATTTCCAACCACAGCAATCCTTCAGCAATCCCTCATACTGAGCAAGCATGTAGCGACAGTGGAGAGGAAAAACTCCCCTTTAACAGGAAGAAACCTCCAACAGAACCAGGCTCAGTAGGAGCGGCCATCTGCCACGACCGTCTGGGGGTTTGAGAAGACAGAGCAGAACACAGAAGGAACAGAAGATCCGATATAAGAGAACTTTCTATGTTACAGAAAGGAAAAAGTTGATAACAGGACACAGTGGATGTTCAGTTACTGGGAGCATCATTCCAGTCGATGACCCCCGTCCAACAGGGCATTGCAGCCAAGCAGGATACCAGACCAGGTGTATCTTCGATGGGGAGAAAAACACTGAGAGAAAACAAAGTTAACAGTCGAAATAACAGAATGTACTGTAATACAACTGGAGAGTCGTAGGAGAAAAGGAAGTAGCAGAGTGAAGAAAATTGGTAAGTCTGTCCTCCAGCAGTCTAAGCCTATAGCAGCATAACTACAGAGATAGCTCAGGATGACCTAAGCCACTCTAACTATAAGCTTTATCAAAAAGGAAAGTTTTAAGCCTGGCCTTAAAAGTAAACAGAGTGTCTGCCTCACGGACTAAAGCTGGGAGCTGGTTCCACAGGAGAGGAGCCTGAAAACTAAAAGATCTGCCTCCCATTCTACTTTTAGAGATCCTAGGAACTACAAGTAAACCTGCAGTCTGAGAGCGAAGTGCTCTTTTAGGAACATATGGAACAATTAGATCTCTGATGTATGATGGAGCTTGATTATTAAGGGCTTTGTATGTAAGAAGAAGGATCTTAAATTCTATTCTGGATTTAACAGGGAGCCAATGAAGGGAAGCTAAAACAGGAGAAATGTGATCTCTCTTTTTAATATTCATCAGAACTCTTGCTGCCGCATTTTGGATCAACTGAAGGCTTTTAATGGCATTTTGTTGACTTCCTGATAGTAAAGAATTACAGTAGTCCAGCCTTGAGGTAACAAATGCATGGACTAGTTTCTCAGCATCACTCCTGGACAGGATGTTTCTAATTTTAGCAATATTCCTGAGGTGAAAGAAGGAAATCCTAGAAACCTGTTTAATATGGGATTTAAATGTCAAGTCTTGGTCAAAAATAACGCCGAGGTTCTTTACGTTATTACTGGGGGCCAATTTAATGCCATCCAGATGAAGTGATTGACTAATCAGTTTCTGTTTAAGAACTTCTGGTCCAAAGACAGCAACTTCTGTCTTGTCAGAATTTAAAAGCAAAAAGTTTAGGGTCATCCATGCTTTTATGTCTTCCAGACATGCCTGTAATCTACCTAACTGACTGGGTTCATCAGGATTTATGGATAAATATAGTTGTGTATCATCGGCATAGCTGTGGAAATTTATCCCATGCTGTCTAATGATTCTACCAATTGGAAGCATATATATGGTGAAAAGAATTGGTCCAAGGACAGAACCCTGTGGAACTCCACAAGTAACCCTTGAGAGTGAAGATGATTTATCATTTAGATGAACAAACTGGAATCTATCAGACAAATATGATTTAAACCAGCCTAGTGCTGTTCCTTTGATCCCTGCAACATGTTCAAGCCTTTCTAAGAGAATATTATGATCGACTGTGTCAAAAGCAGCACTGAGATCTAACAAAACCAGAACAGACACCAGTCCATTATCTGAGGCCATGAGAATATCATTAGTAACCTTCACCAGTGCTGTTTCAGTGCTATGATGAGCTCTAAAACCTGACTGAAACTCTTCAAACAGCTCGTTACTGTTAAGATGTTCACAGACTTGATTAGCAACTATTTTCTCAAGGACTTTGGATAAGAAAGGAAGGTTAGATATAGGTCTGTAATTCACTAAGTCATCTTGATCAAGGGAAGGTTTCTTGAGTAAAGGTTTAATTACAGCTATTTTAAATTCCTGTGGTACGTATCCGTTTACTAAGGATAGATTCATCATATCCAAAATGGGGCCAGGAACCAAATGGAACACTTCTTTAAATAATTTGGTTGAGATTGGGTCCAAAATACAAGTTGAAGATTTAGATGAGGCTAATATTTTTGATAATTCTGAAAGCTCGACTGAATCAAAACAGCCTAAGCAATACTGAGGTTCTACAGTTCTTTCCGATACTGACTCATTTACTGAGGAAGAAGTAATCATGTTTGGGAGGGTGCCAATGATTTTATTTTTAATAAAATTTATTTTATTTATGAAGAATCTCATAAAATCATCACTGCTAAGAGCCGGGGGAATAGTTTGCTCAACAGAGCTATGACTCTGTGTAAGTTTGGCAACTGTACTAAAGAGAAACCTAGGATTGTTTTTATTCGCCTCTATTAATGATGAAAAATATGCTGTTCTAGCTTGTCGAAGGGTCTTTTTATACAGCAGTAGACTGTTATTCCAGGTTAAATAGGAATCCTCTAGATGTGTAAAGCGCCATTTTCTCTCCAACTTCCTAGTATTCTGCTTTAAAGTACGCAACTCTGCGTTAAACCAAGGAGTCAGCCTCCTATGGCTAGCCACTTTCTTTTTTAATGGGGCTACACTATCTAATGCCAAACGCAATGAGGACGTAACGCTGTGAACCAGATCATCAATTTCTGAAGGGTTAGAGATAGAATTGCTGCCATCCACTGTGTTACTCTGAGACACTGAGGAAAGTAAGAATGGTACAGATTCTTTAAAAATTGTTACAGCATTGTCTGATAAAGTTCTACTATAATGAAATTTTCTTTCAGATTTAAGATGGTCAGTTAAAGTAAATTCAAAAGTTATCAAGAAGTGGTCAGACAGGACCGGGTTATGTGGGTGGACTGTTATTTCCTCACACTCAATACCGTATGTCAGTACAAGGTCCAAAGTGTGTTTACCTGAGTGGGTCGATCCCTGTACTTTTTGAGTAAAGCCAATTGAGTCTAAAATAGCATTAAAGGCTGCATTTAGGCTATCACTTTCAGTATCCACATGAATATTGAAGTCCCCCACTATAATGACCCTATCAGTATTTAATACTAAATCAGATAAAAAATTTGAGATCTGATCCAAGAATTGAGAGTAAGGGCCTGGTGGACGATACAAAACCACAAACAAAAATGGTCTTAATGTTTTGCAACTTGGATGAGGAAAATTAAGGGTTAGATGCTCAAAAGAACTGTAGCTATCAATTGGTCTGGGACTAATTAGTAAATCAGAACGGAAAATGGCTGCAACTCCTCCTCCTCGCCCAGTATTTCTAGGAATGTGAAAATTTAAATGACTGGAAGGAGTTGACTCATTTATACTGACATAATCCTCCTGCTGCAACCAGGTTTCTGTGAGACAAAGGAAATCAATGTGATTATCACAAATCAAGTCATTTACTAACAAAGTCTTTGAGGAGAGAGATCTTATGTTTAATAAACCACATTTAATAGATTTATTTTCAGTCAAAGTTGTATTTATTTTTATGAGATTTCCATAATTTGCTTTTGTTGGCTTAACTTTTAATCCATTTAATTTTGGCCGTGGGCAAGACACTGTTTCTATAGGGTAATGGGTGGGTAACAGTACAGAAGCAGCAGAGAGGTGGGTTAAACTACGACTCTGCTTCCTGGTCTGGACCCTGGGTTGTCAGTGTTTTGGAGGATTAATAAATTCGGCCATATTCCTAGAAAGAAGAGCTGCTCCATCCAAAGTGGGATGGATGCCGTCTCTCCGGATCAGACCAGGTTTTCCCCAAAAAGTTCTCCAGTTATCAATGTAGCCCACATTGTTTGCAGGACACCACCTAGACAACCATTGATGGAATGACAGCATGCGGCTAAACATGTCGTCACTGGTCCGATCAGGCAGGGGACCAGAAAAGATTACCGAGTCTGACATTGTTTTGGCAAACTTACACACCGAAGCAACACTAATTTTAGTGACCTCCGATTGGCGTAACCGGGTGTCATTACCGCCAGCGTGAATAACAATCTTACTGTATTTACGCTTATCTTTAACCAGCAGTTTCAGGTAGGATTTGATGTCGCCCGTTCTGGCCCCTGACAAGCATTTGACTATGGTCAATGGTGTCTCTAATGCCACGTTTCTGACTATGGAGCTGCCAATTACCAGGGCCGGCTTCTCAGCGGGTGTGTCGCTGAGCGGGGAAAATCTGTTAGAAACGCGGACCGGTTGGTCTCACATGTATACAGAAATGTACCCCTGATCTTTAAAGGAGTCGTAACCTAGTATTACCCACGCTCTATTATAGTCTTTCAGGCCCTTCTAAAAAAGAAAAGTTGAAAAAAAGTGAAAAAAAATAAATACAGAGCTCCTCTGACAACTTATTTCCGAAGGCATTATTGTCTCGCGAGATCTGATGCGATATTATGGCTGTCGTGGACGGTCATTGTAATAATGCAAATGAGGGGCGCGTTGATTGGTGGCATTCTAGGTCATTTGTTGTTTGCAAAGTAGCAGCCATTACCCGTGTTGTCCTGAAGCTACTACTCCCGCTAGCATACAATAGCCACATTAGCAGTTAGCTGCTGTTTGTTACACACAGTAGAGCAATAAAAACACAGCCTTACCGTTTCAATTGCAGGCAAGTTTCTGATTGTTGGAATGGCCCCTTTTTCCAAACAGAGCTCGAGTTTGTACTTTGAATCGGAATTCAGTAATGGTGGTGCTCAACTGAATATGAGGGGGAGAGGAGCAGGGCGAGCTTCCTGCAGCATAGGTTTTTTTTAAAGGTTTTTTGGGCCTGAGTGGCCTTTATTGACAGTGGACAGAGTTTTTGAAGGGGGAGAGAGGTGGGGGGAAGACATGCAGCAAAGGTCGCCCGGGACGGGACTCGAACTGGGGACGGGCGCGTCGAGGACTGAAGCCTCTGCACATGGGGTGCCCGCTCTAACCACTGCGCCACGCGACGCCCCTTCCTGCAGCATAGGTTTGCGATGTCCATATATAAAATTACAGGTCATGACTCCTTTAAATACAACAAAGCATTTCCAATTCTCTCAACCCTTAAGCTTGTTGGCCATAAATAACCTCTTTTGTGGGGGTGTAGTAGAAAATAATACTATAAAATTATGGACTGTAGAGGGTAAATAAATGGTAAATAATTTGGTTTCACAAAGTGATTAAGATAGTAAATCATTACATTACTAAATGTGGTATAATATGTTACATGACACTATACTTGGAGTTCTGACTCTTCTCCGAAGACAGGAAAAACAAACTATATCCAAAAACCAGCTGACATCCTTGTGCTTTTTTTTCTACAAAACCTTCCCAGATTTCTAGTAGAGTAACTACGGCTCGGGGCGAGAGATTGACTGGGAAGGCTGTTGAGGATCTTAGTGATTATAAAGGAAATTGCTACAGAAGAACCTTAGATGCCTTAGTTGACCCCCCTTAATGTGAGCACATCCTTACCATAAGGCAATTTTACTGATGCATTCAAATTATTCTGAGGGTCATTTTCACTATGAGTAATGAGGTGAAGTTGGCACGACAAATATATAACATGATTGGGAGGCAAAACGTTTAATGTGGAGAGACTCCCCAAAAGTTTTAATAAGTCATATTCTGACATCAGTTGGGAATAAATAATGAAAGTGATTTGCGCTACAACCGACATTGTTGGTGACTTATGACCTTAGCTCTCTATCCAAATGGCAGTTATGCTTTTACATTTAGCATCGATTTACTGACTAAGGCAAAATTTCCTCTTTATTCTGCCATTATGCTTCCTGCCTTTTTGGATCTCATGGTCTATAGTCATTTAATATCGGATTCGTTGCTCAAAAATTACCTCAGCTCCAATTAAGCAAAGAAGCTGCTTATTTTAGCTGACAATAGGTGCAAAACACAAAGCCCTTACATAATTTACTGTCATAATTTCAGAGTAAAGAAATAAGTGGTGAAAGATTTTAATAAATCCCATTGTGTGTGGGATTTATTCTTTACCGACCCCCTAAAATAGCCCCCGAGACAACTCTTATCTGAAATCAGAAAAAAATATTGCTTCATATTACGAGAATTAAAAAGCACAAGCATTGTACATTAATATAAACTCTGATGCAAAACAAACCAATAAGAAATCCTAGAACATTCACACCTCATTTACACCCTCAATTTCATTTATATGTTAATATGCTTTGTACAAATTCAGCATAACAGGTTTAAAATAATTCAAAAATGTGTTACTTTATGATCTGAAGAATGTAAAAGGCACATATACTTGCCAGTGAAATTTCCTAATATATTCCAGTTTTACAGAAATTTTTTGTAAAAAAAAAAAAAAATTCATTGATTGTGAATCTATCTTTTTTTTAAATGTGTTCCCGTTTTCTTCCAGATCTGTTTGAGGAAAAATGCAAGCAAAAAGAAAAATATAATCAAAACTAAAGAGTTAATTTCAAAGACTGTAAGCTAGCTAACAGTTAATGCACTTTCCATACTGACATGTAGTCAGTCATCACCAATATCAGCTTTTACCTGATAACAAGACAAGAATTGCTTGGTATCATGGTAATGTAGCAGTAATATGTAGGTGTCTTTGTATTCTGACGGGTGAGTACTGTTGGAGCCTTTAGAAGGCGTTATGAATCACAGCTAATGGAAAGGCAGGAGACGGCAGGCATTTATGTCTACCCTGATGAGAAGCAGCTGTAAACAGTTGGCCGAATCTTCTGCTAGAAAATGCTATGTTGGGGAGTGATATTTAAATGTTCTCCTCCACCAGCTCCTTTTATCTTTTCAAGAGGGCCCCACATTTTCTTGCTCTGCATGACAGCAGCCCATTTACTGCAGAATGCTTCATTCTGCCTCAACTATCATTGGTGGTGTGACAAAAGAATTGAAAGTCAACAGATTATGTTTGCTTCCAGAACAGGGCTTATCAAAGCGTCATTAGGCTGCTGTGATGCTCCCTTTCTTATATTTGAGACTAATGATCCGTGTAATATCTGTCCTTTTCCCTGGATGTGCTGTTTTCCATCAAGGGAGCACCATTTGGAATCCTTTTTTGAGAGCAGCGTGAGTGTGTGTGATCTATTTCTTAAATTACCTGATTGACCCTTTTAAACAACAACACAAAGTCAAGACACAAGGACACAGTCTTTTTAAGCTCTAAGCTGAGGAATAACCGTTCAAAACGCAGCAAATATTTTTATGGTTTTTATTTAGATTTTTATGTTCTGATTTATACCTGATACTGGTTTACAACTCCATTCTCCAGTTAATGATGTCCTAATTACAACAGTTTTTGAAACACATTGTATTACCTCTACTGTATAAATATTATGATCTCAAAAATATACTGAAAGATTTAAGTGACAATCTGGTTCGAGATCGTCTATATGAGGTCAAAGGAATGAGAGTTATTAGTATAAAAAAAAAAACCTGTATTTGCACACCAATACAATGATGGTGTCAATACCCTGGGCTCAAATCTAGTCTAGAAAATTTTAACAATTGCTTTCAGAGCAAATGTGGCAAAATAAAGTGACACAAAATGGGTAATGGTTGAGAAGGACCCATGTGCAGGCAAAAAAATAAAAATGTTTAATAATACAAAAACAAACTAAATAATAAAGCTAAAACTAATCCAAAATGAAACCAGAAATAGCATAAAGCAGTGGAGAACATATGAACCAGCAAACACAAGTGAAAACTAGTGACCTTATATACTGAGGTAAGAGTGGCGACTAACATTGACACCAGGGGTGTTGATCAGGGGATTAGGAACAGCTGTGGAAGAAATTAAAAGGGCAGACTAAGAAAAACCAAACACAAGAATAAACTAAGAAACTAAACTAGACATGGTAAGATCTTTTCTAACAATTATATACCTAGATGTAATTAGAGAGGAACACAAAAGAAAACCAAGAAAGAAATACTTGTAAATATAAACAATTACATTTATAGTAAACGTCATACGAGTTTCTTCATCTTTCAAAAATTGGGGGAATGATCAGAAGAAAATAGGGTGTCATTACAAATACCAGCATATTTTTGCCTTGTCACTACCAGTTCTACAGAGATGACTGCAAGTATAAATATTTAATTTGCTATTGATCTTGCATGTTTTATGCTGCACTGTGAGCATATGGGTTGTGTATTTTGCTAGTTTTAAGTTGTATATTTCTGTTGTAGGTTCAGAATGCGGTCAGAGATGTGAAGACATGTCTTCTATTAACGCACCTTACCCATCCATCCGTGTTACCTTGGGATAAAGGGCATGCGCAGACCACGGTTACAATATTTTTAGAGCCTGTTTATCAAACTGTTTAACCTGTGAAAGCTTGCTTTTTATTTATAGATCAAATGTCTTTAACACCATGTTAGACAGTTTTGACAGAAAGTGGTAGCACCAGTCAAGTGTAGTAGTACCTGTAGTTGTGTTGTTTTCTTGAGCTTGACCTTTCTTGTTATTCTCAACATCTTGAAGAGAATGTAAGCAATGCCATATCCAGAGTTTCAAAATGACTGAGGTCCAACCAGGAACGTAACCATCATCTCAAAAGCAAGAGGGACAAATTTTTAACAGAGTGATTTATCATTCTCTCAGACTCAACTGCACCCCTTCTCAATGGCTAAATAACCATTTAAATCATTGTTGCACAATGAGTGTGCTAGCTTACTTATCAGCAATATTAATAGTGGTTCAAAGACAGTTATTATCATTAATAATATCAATAAAATCAATAGTTATAAAGGAGCCACCTGCTCAGAAGAAACAAATAACTTAGTTCAAACGTAAGTCTTAGTTGACTGTTGGTGTCAATCAGAAAAGATTAACATTGTGTTAAAGAAAGAAGGTTCGAGCTCACGCCCTGTCTTCAGCAAATCACAATAAATAACACATAATGATGACTGATTACCTCTTCCAAATACAAGGTTTTTTACAAGTTATCAAAACACATCAATCGAAGTTACCAGAACAAACAGTATAATCTACTTTTCTAGATTTATTTTCTACAAAATATCTGATGTGAAGGGAGATGGCTAAAGGTTCTAATGAGTAATAAACAAAAGAAGGCTCAGGATCGCTGATCCTGGTGTGCTACCTAAAAAAATAAAGACAAAACATAACCTGTCTGATTTCTCTCAGCAATGGATCTCTTTTTCTCAGCAAGTTCTAATCTCTCCTTACCTGTGAAGACCCTGCATCATCTTCCTTGCTGCTGCCCTCTGGTCTTATGTCTCCTCCCTGACTCTGGTCCTTACTATTGTGGCATTAAAGATAAATAAAAATGTAGAATTCAGAATTTAGAAATAGAATCAGGACGAGTAGCAGTGATACAGTATTACTGTGGAGATTAATCTCAAAGTCTCTCTAATGCCATATAATTTTTTTCTCAGCGACTTAAATTCTCTTTCTACCACTGCAGACCCTCCCTGACCCTGCTTTGTTTATTGTGGCAATAAATATTTATTTCAAATATGTGGAGTTCTGCACAGAAATGAAAGAGAATTGGGTTTATTCCTAGCATGAACTAAATAGCAAGCGATGTAATATAGGTAATATTAGTATTGTTTACCAGCCTAACATGATATACTGGCATGTATTAACTAGGCTTTATTTAGCCAATATTACCTGCATGCAACAGCATAACTCAATTTACATCTTGTTTGTAAAAACTGTGCAAAGTTTTTTTTTTCATTTCATGCTGGACGTGATGCCCTGCTCTGCTCTGCTCAGCAGCACCTGTCCATTGACGCCCGCATATTTATAAGACAGATCACAACAATACATAACTGCATATTTATGGATAAACCGCTTTAACTGCAGAAAAATTAGAGGGCACCGACACAGGAAGAGTGGAAGACGTTTCCCACACATACCCCGCATTTTTTACACCCTCCACTGTAACCCCAGATAACCACGCAGGAAGTTCAAAAGCATTATTTTCACTATTTCTTTCATTAAGTACACAGCAGAAAATTACAGAGGTCTAGGCCTCAATGGTAGGTATGGCCTTGAATGTAAGACATTCATAGAGGGCATTCTTCAGTTTTTTTATCCCAATCCTACTACTTCCTAGTTAGCCCCACCACCCCCAAAACTAGAGAGCAAGTTGCAGTAACAGTCGGCAGTTTTAGTGGTACATGTACTGTCAAATTCAATAAATTAGAATATTATTGAAAAGTTATTTTATTTCAGTAACTTAATTCACTAAGAATAGAATAATTACACACATACTAATGTTTTCAAGCCTTTATTTATTTTAATTAAAATAGTGAAAACCCAGGATTTAAAATCTCAGCTGGAATTGAGATCCATCGGACCAGGCAACGTTTTTTAGTCTAGACTGGTCCAATTTTGTTGAGCCTTTTGAAAATATAGTGTCAGTTTTCTCATTCAGAGTGGTTTCCTGTTGCTGTTGCCCATCTGCTTCAAGGTTTGGGTTATTGTGCATTTAGAGAGAGCATTCTGCATACCTTGTTTATAACTGTTATTTAAGCCACTTTTGCCTTTCTGGTAACCTCAACCAGTCTGTGTATTCTCCTTTGATCTCTGAAATGGTGAAGGGATTTTCCACATGACTTCTGCCATGCAAATTGCTATTTGTGTTACCAAGAAATTGAATGGATGTACCTAAAAAGAAGCTGGTTAGTGTTAAATAAAATAATTCTGAAGTGAGCTATATGATCCCAAGAGCTGTTTTTGCTTAACATCTAAATACTAATGATTATATGTTCATTTTATTCTTAAACATTTTTTGGGATGATTATCCTAAACCAAATGTCAGCTGAATCATTCTACTCATCTGTATTTGTAAATACAGAGAAGGTTTTCTTAATGTATTTGTGTCCTGTTTATTGTATGCTGAAGTAAAGGCATGTTTCACTTTCACAAAGCTTTTCTAACAACATTTAACATCTGGGGACAGGTCCATTTAAAACTCAACAAATATTTGTGTTAACACATCTATTAAATGTCAGCGTGCTTGTGAAAGGAGTCCCTCTTGCAATGACAATTTTACATTATCTCTCTGCTGTAGCTCCTTTGATTGTCTTCTAGCTCATTGATTTGCTTTTAAAGCCTGCAAGCTCATTGTTTTTGTCCATGCTTGTGACTCATCAGCATTGTTTTCAAATGCATCAGGTGGCTGTTTTTAATTAAAGTCTTTAATACACCTTAGTGCTCAGCACAAAGCAGCAGGCAGACTCTCTTTGCCAGAAGCACAAGAAATAAAGGGTGTTTTAATGGTCACTTTTACGACAGCAATCTGGGTGTTGCATCTATAGACAACATACTGGCTTATTTTATTTCTTTGAAAGAAAATTAAAAAATTTTCAGTCATTTTCCTATGAATTTTCTTTAAAAGATGGAAAAACCTAGCCATTATAAAGAAATAATGATGCTGCTTTCTGAGGAAGATTTAATATTTATCCAATCTTCTCTCAACTTTTGTTCGTTGGCCAGTACCAACAAAGAGTGATACTGGAACAGCTGTGCTCCTGTACATCTGGACAGGTGGATTAACATGACGGCAAGCTATACATATGGCAGAGATCAAACAATTAACCTGCTGGTGATTGGTCCTGCCATTAGGGTGCTGTAATTAGAGCTAAATAGCCTTGGGACCAGACTGGGGTAATTGGGGGGCTCGCTGTGGGGAAGAGTCAGACTCAATTTCTCTGAAGGTCTGTTTGACCTTAGGCTTCACACTTCTTGACATTTTTTAAACTCTGTAACAATATATTCAATGTTCACAATTTGAAGTTTAGTCTGTGTTTGATTCAGAACCAGAGCCCTTTTTATGACCCTGCAGTAAGATTTTCCTGCAATCAGGATGCAGAAACATGGGTCATGTTTTAGTTGCATCTAGTAGAATGTATGACGTATGTTTTGCGTCCCTGGACTCAATCTGAAAAACTGCTTTTATACCTAGGGTGTTTGTACATATTTGTCATACAGTGCAAGTTGTCAGTGCTCCCGCATTGATGATACATAGACAAATCCAGGCTGCTTCCCAGGGTATGGGAATGAAGTGATTCTTCATCTGATTCAGATATCGATCCCATTTTGTGGGGAGCTACATTTGCCATTTCATTTTGAAGTTCTGAATTAGAAAGTAAATGGGTTGCCTAAAGTTACCAGATCCGGGGCTGTAAATTCATGGGAGTGAGCCTTTTGCCATAATATTTATAAAAGATTTAGCTCAGTCCTGTGACATATGTTTTAATTGAAACTAATAAAATATTAGGAAGGCTTGTGCGATGATAAAGTGAGCTCAGTTGAGAGTATAAATGTCTCTTAGTAAGTTACACAGAAACCACATACCTTTCATAGCAGGCAACAAAATATAAATATGTTCAAATAATTGATCTCTTTTTCTTTCAAATCTCAGAAAGTTTCAACCATTAGATCCAAACTGTCTCCATTCAGATTAGAGGATATTGGTTATGATTTTCATGAACAACACAACCACCAACAAAGCTCAAGTCTGTCATAAACTGTAAGATGCTGTAACACTACTGTCACCGTCCTCAGTGTAGCTAGTTTAACATCAACATGACTGAGAGGGTATCTATCAAGACAGAAGCATCAGCTCTAACATTGAAACCTTCAAGCATGGGTGAAATTAGTGTCAGATCACATGGACAAGCCAAATGCCCTTTGGAGAAAAGTTAATTGGTCGGACATGACAAAGATTGAGTTATTTGGCCACCAAGGTACTCTGTACCAGTAACTGTCAAGCATCGCAATGGTATTGTCATTTTGCAGTCCTTTACTGGGTGCTTATAACAATTCTGCTTGAGATGCACATTCTATCACATAGATGTCTATTTTGGTGCTTAATTTGTTGTGATGTTTGATTGTTTAAAACTGAGATGCTGTGGTTTTTGCCTGAGATTAATATACTCTGTGGGAAACAAAGCATAATGTACCCTATCTGAACTCCTTCAAACTACTAAAGACTTTTTTATTGGTATTTATGTTTAACTTCACAACATGAAGATACATGATAAGAAATGTTTATCTAAATTCACTAATACCAGTCACAAAAAATTTAAGAGATAATATTTACTTCAAAATCAATTGTAGCTCACTACATTTACACAAATCAGGTGCCAATTTCAGAAAAACTTGTCTATATAGTTTTTATTTTCTCAACTAGATATTAAGTTTATACAGATAAATAAAAAATGTTTCTTATTTAAAATTCTCTTTTAGAAGTGTTTATTATGAAAAAGTTATGCAGAAAATATTGGAAAAATATTGAAACAAGAAACAGATATTAACTATATTCACCTCTACAAAGAAAACAGAGGTACTTTAATGCTTCAGATCTACAGTAGATGCATAGATAATGTAGATATTATTTCTAGACGCACTTATTTAAATAATGCCAGGGTAAAGCTCAGCTAAAATACACTGAAATCTGTTTTCTTATTTACTCGGTCGTCACTCACATTATCTCATCATAATGCTTACATCCTTTAAAATCAGCTGTAAACATTTCTGCCCGCCGTCTTCCTGTCTGCCAGCAGGCTGATAATCCATCCTGTATATTCTCTGTTTGATGTATGAGATCCATGATAAATCCATAGAGAAAACAGTTTATGAGATCTTGTGTGTTGATTTGACATGTGTTGCTTTACTCTTTGTTGTTAAATTATCAAGCCGTATCACTGTCCATCTTCAGAGATTGGTGCAGTGATTGCTTTCCAGTTTAGCTTATAATTTCTTCTTAACCATTTTGGCCATGTCTGTGCATCACTTCAGCTGGTGGAAAAAAAAAACTCTCTGTGCATATGGTGCTACTTTCAGTATTTTAAAGAAAAGCAGTTGATTATGTGATAATAAGCAGGTATTTTGTTTGAAAAACTCTCCCTAATACCATGAGGGACGTAATTGATGGCATTTTGATATTGACATATATATTTTGTTATTTGACATATTAGATGTGCAGATCTTTGCTAAAAGGACTGTCTAAAAGATTAAGTAAATCATCAGAAAATAAGAGTGTGTTTGCAGATACTAAATACACAGCAACAGGAGCAGAAATAACAAAGAAAGTCATTCAGAGACAGAGGAGTGATATTCTACCATCCAAACACATGACTACAGATGACTCCTTCAGCCACAAAATGATGGAATTATAGCCAGAGATGGCCCTTGCTTGGCTCTGAATTAACCTGCTCTCCATTTCTCCATGCAGTGGGGCATCACTGATGTTGGAAACTGTTTGTGGGAGTCACTGTAGCATGGGATGACCTTGGGATGGGAGGAATCGCATCATTTCCTCTGCACCACTGGGTTGGGAATGTTTCCACCTAAGCTCAGCTGGTGTCCATAAGCGTTCAATCCTTGGCCACGAGGAAGTCCCACAAGCACTGCATGTTTGGTGCTCCAAAGTGACCTTATATCACGTTTGCCAGCACAGTGTAACTGTTTGTTCCCAACACAATCAGTGGACTTTTTAGGCTCCAGATGTTAGATTAAAACCCTGCTCTCCTGAATATTAATGTGTTGGTAATTAGAGAAAATATTACCTATTTTAGGCCTTTATCACTTTTACACGGCAAACTTCAGACAGTCTTGACTATATCAACTTTATCAGTCTGAATGAACCTTGCATGAACAATTATTCTTTGAGCTATCTGGCATAGTCCACTTGCCATCTCTGCTGTTACACACTCACTGGCAACAATGACAGTCTGTTCAGTATTTTATCATTTATATATATACATTTCATCCTGGACATTTTATTTCCATTACAAAGCTAAATGGTTACCTTGGTCCTGAAAACATTTGTCTTAATATGTTTTCAGAATGTCTGAAGCAGCAAGTGAAAAGCTTTTGTTTACCTTCAAAAGTTTTGATAATTGTTATTTGAGTAACTTGATTATTTGTTTCAACCCAAGAAAAAAAAATCTTGTTCTTGTTTTTTTTTAAATAGAGGTATACCAATATGCCTTGGGGGGGTTGCACTGGCGGACATGAACTCAACCTGGGTGTCTAGTGTCTTTTGTGTTTTGAGAGTAGAGCGAATGTCAGGGTGGGTTTAGTTCCCCTTCTGGGATGGGGCTGGGGGGACTGCCTTGGGGTCCGTGGGGCTTTGTGGTGCTGTGGCCGTGGGCCCCGGGTGGAACGTGCCATGGGCTCCCTCCCCTGGTGGATCCCGGTGAACAGCGGTGCCTATTGGGGTCAGTGGGGGAGCTGGCTGCCTGGGAAGACATTTTGTCTCCCAGTCCTTCCCTCCCCATCCCTGGACACCTATGTTCACCTGCTCCATCACTTTACCACTCATATAGGGTCTTGGGGCATGGGGACATCACTGGGGTGCGAGGAGGGGCTTCCCTCCTCGCTATCCCGTGGTGTCCTGGGTCCCAATTTTAATATACAACTTAGACACTCCCACTTATAACATTCTCATGCAACACATATGTAGGGACTTTGGGGTGGGCACACTTTTCGGCATCCAGAGGGGGAGCGGTTCAATCAGCTTCACCTCTGGTGCCGGTGCCCACTGTTAAACCACATATAGACACTGAGGGCTCGGGGTGGGGGTTGGGGGATGTGTGGCTGCCTTCCCCACATCCCACCCCTCTGTTTTAAATGCACATTATAACAACACGCATCAACACCATACTCGAGCGGGAGGATGGAGGCTAGGGGTCTTTTCACATGCCTGTTCGCTACGGGCCATCAGGGGTTGGGGTCCGGAGGAGGAACAGGCGGTCTGGTCAGGGTCCTGGGCTGTCGGGCTGCTTTGCCACTGTGGGGCCCTTGGCGGTCTGCTTGTCTCCGTCCTAGAAGGTAGGGGGTCCATCTCCCGGGTCCGGGGACTGGTGGCTCTACTGGGGCATCGGTACCTGGACCTGGGAGCATAAAGTGTGTATGGGGTGTGTGAGTGAGGGTACAGCGTCATTTTTTTGGGTGTCTTGGTGAGTCAGTGAGAATGTATGTGTTTAAGAGGGAGGGAATGTATGACTGTGTCTGTATGTCTTTGTCTACCTGTCAGGTTGGATCTTGGTCTGCCCCCTCGCCTGGCGCACCTCAGGCCTTACACTTAATGGGGGGCCTATTTCCCCTCCGTCACTCGCCGCCGGTGACAGGGGCCCCTGCCTGCCGGTGCATCGGTGGTCAATCCGGTTCTGACCTGGAGCGTGCCTGGGGGGGCTGGTGTGTCGGTCGGCCGATGCGCTGGGCTGATATCTTCCTTTGGTTGGTTGGGGCACCTCTTTTAGAGGTGCCAGGTTTGGGATTGTTGGGTGGTGCCTGCTCGGTGGCTCGGCGGGATGCAGATCCGGCATCTCTGCTCGTTTGATCACCTGTTCTGTGCGCACCGTGCATGGCCGGTTCATTGGCGGGTTGGACCGGCCCTGGCCCTCGTTGGATGCCTGGTCTCAGCGCCCTGCGTTGCGCGGGATCGGGACCCGGGAGCTGGTACAACTTGGTGTCCAGATGCTGGCTGAACCCGGCCTGGGGATGCTGTCCGTCCCCTGCGGCTATCGGTGGGGCGCTGGGATGTTGGCGGTGGGAATACGCCTAGGGTGGAGGCGGCGCGTGGCTGCCGGCGGCCTGCCGCGGCCCCTGCAGTGCCGGGGGCCCCTCGTAGGCCGGTCCCTTGTCGGGTCCCTGCTGGGGGGTGGGGTGCCCCTGGGCCCCGGCTCTCCCGGTCCGTTGGCCAGCGGGGCCCGTGGGCTCGTCACTGCTGCCCCCCGGGCCCCTGCATAGTGGCCGCTGGATGTTCCCCTGGGGTTCTCCTTTGCTCCACTCTTGGGGGATGCGGTCGGCCCCACCCGGGTCCGCCTGGGGCTCTGGGGGTCCTTTGGACATCTTTGCTCCGATCTCCTTCATGTCTGCATCGATTCCTGGGAGACGGATTGATGCCTGCTCACACCAGCTATCGAACACTCTTATGGAGAAACCTTATATGCACCAGCATGCTAACACACACTCATAGATGTCGGGTCTCTGGTGTTTGAGGATATATTCTTGGGCTGAGGTTATCATTACTAGAGCTTGATTAATCGGTACCATGAGTTTTTCTGTGACGTTGTTGTATTTTTATATCTATTTTTGTGTGATGTGGTTGTGTAATTCTTAGTTCACAATGTTTGGTTTGTTTTGTCGATGTTCCTTTTTCGTGTTTTGTTTTGTTTTTTCCGTCTTTCTGCTGTCCTGTGGGTATGGAGGCAGACTTCAATGTCTTCCTGTGTTTTCTTTGTTCCCCTTCCTGTCTTGTATTTTCAACTCACCCTCTCTCTTGACTTTTTGTTTCCTACCTCTCTTCTTCATCTTCCTTCTTTCTTCTCCTTAATTTTCCGTCTCCGTGTCCATAACATCAGGAAATAAAAACCCCAACAATTCATAATAAAGATGTTTCACACATATATCAAGTGGAGGACTATAGCAAAAGCTGTACTGCTCCGCTTGTGAAAGTAAATCTGTTGGGCTTCTACTTGGTACTCAGACACCAATTCTGAGCTCCACACTGCCAAACAGGACACGTTTATAAAAAAATAAACAAAAAAAAAATAAAAAGAGGTATACCAATATATGCATTGCGGTCAACAATTAAGCAGGGGTCAATTCTGTACTGCAAATATATAGTGCTGCTGATCCAAATAATGACCCATTGTCTTGCACCCATAGACACATAGAGAGATAGGAACATTGCCTAACATTCCTCAAGTTCTGCCTGTAGCCATTTGATTTATACATGTGACATATGTTATACTTTTACTGTCTACAAAGGCATAGAAGGACTGTGATCCTCACAGATGCCCCAAACTTTTGGTCTAATTGTGTTCAGTTGTGGTCAATGACTGATTATTTTGAAAAATAGGCAAATGTCAGCCTAATTAATTGGTCCGCGGATTTTTTGGCCTCCTCTCATACAGATGTCATTACAGCCATAATTGACATCTTAATTTCCAATTGACAAGACGATCTCATTACAGGGTGTTTGGGAGATTGTTTTATTTATGCAAAATTCTGTTCTCGCACTATGTGCAAACTGCCATCTGGTAGCTGAAGTGAGCTCTAAATACAATGTGGCAATCAAATCCAAGAATATCTGGCACCAGCTGACAAAAGAGAAACTCTAACAGAGATTTAGGAAAGCCTAAACCAATTTCATTCATTACTTTACTAACTGGTGTGAAAAAAGCTATTTTTGGAACCTGGCACCCTGATGTCTTTTAGTTTAAAGGATATTTTAGCTTTTCATCCTGTCTAAAGGCATTGATAGATCAATTTGAATTTGATCATATTTGGTTATATTTTCCTCCTTGTGGGAAAAATATCCATCCATCCATCTTGACTTTTGCAGCTTCCATATTTAAAGTTGATTTATATTCAAACTCATTGTCCATTTATAATTTTTAAATGAAAAAGTTTTTTAAACAACCTTGAACAATCTGTTTTGGGTTTTTTTGACTTGGAAAAAGTTTTCAGAAACCCTGTAATTTTGACAAGACATATTGCAGTAGATTTTTATCTATTGTGCTATGAAAGCTTGTTCCACTCCCAATATTTCAGAATCAGAATCAGAAAGGGTTTTATTGCCAAATGTTGGGTAGGTTTACAACATTAGGAAATTGCTGCGGTACTTTGTGCAAACATACAAGAACAAACAGACAAACACTTAAATAAAAATATAATATGCTAAACAGATTGTTATATACATGAGTGCAGGTAACGATCGGTGCAAATCAGACAGGTGTAAAAAACCACAATATGGGTCATGTAACTGAGCGGGTGGTGGGAACAGTCTTAGGGTTATTGTTCATGAGTCCAACAGCAGAGGGGAAGAAACTGTTCTTATGGTGAGAGGTTCTGGTCCAAATGGACCGGATCCTCCTGCCTGAGGGGAGCAGGTCAAACAGTCTGTGTCCAGGGTGAGAAGGGTCAGCTGTGGTCAGTAAATCAATCATTTACTGACTCAAATGTCAAAAGTTTCATTTTATAGCAAGGTAAATAATTTTAACTCAAGGCAAATGATAGTTTGCAAGTCAACTTTTAAAAATGTAACCCGCTTTATTAAAAAAGGGTAAAAGATGATTAATAAAAAGCAATCGTATATAGATTGCTCTCTTAATACCAGACTACAACTTATACAATTTAAAGTCATACATCGTTTGCATTTCTCTAAAACAAAGTTAAACAGAATAATCCCGTCTACATCCTCAATGTGTGGTAAGTGTAAAGCAATGGAAGGAACACATTGTTTGTTTTGGTCCGGACTTGCGCTCCGAAGCTTCTGGGAGGTAATCTTTAAAATGTGTTACTTGATTTATGGCTTTAAATGAATCCCAGATGGCTCTTGCAGTGTTAGGCTGCTCCTTAGCTTCGTTGACACTTCCTCATCCCCTTCAAAAGTCTTGTTTTTTGCCATCAATGTAGCTAAGAGATTTATTCTTAGGGACTGGAAATCAAGTACCCAATCAAGTAAGTTTTTTTCTTTTTACTTCTGATAAATATAAAAAAAATTGTTGACTTCTATGCATTTTTTTATTATCTTTCGCAGCTCATTTTTGTCCATTTCATTTGCTGATCTGTTCATCTGGAAGATGGATTAGTCTAGTAACAATTAGAAAAGATTAACCATTATTTATCTGACTCCTTTAGGCTTTCACCTTCTTCATCAAATTTTCCGATTTCCTTGCTCACTTGTTCTTTCCTGTCCTCATACTCCTAAACAGTGTTTTTATCTTTCCTATTTTCATCCTCTTTGAATAAGTATTTACTGTCAGCCAGAAAACATCTTCCTGCAGATCAGTCGCTTACTGTCTCACTTGTTGGACCTGTCTCTGGTTCTTATTACCTCATGGAGTGGCCGCAGAGATTTATGTCGACTCTGCAGCTGACACAGGTTTAGAGGCATATCGAAAGAACCAGCTGCTGCTTTTCTCTGCAAATAAACCAAACTTCTGGGAGGAATGAGCACGGTAGGTAAGAAAGCTGCACATGAAAGCCCTCCTGACTGCTGCACTGTCTTGTCATTTATCACAACTTAACGGCTTAATGTTATTGCCTTCTCGAGATGAGTTTCCTTTTTCACTCAAGTTATCCATCAACAAAGTGACATTGATTGCTGTCATATAATTTTGTGTAAAGCAATCATGATTCATGGCTGTCTCAAAGAGAGATTGATATAAGTGGTCTCTTTTTTTAACCTTGCGTACTTACTTCAGTAGTGTCTAAAGCGAAATTAGTATTTTTTTCAGCAGAGAAAAACCCATTGATATAATTTAAAAAGTTAGGGAAAGCTCCATTACTGCAGATAATTACAGTATTTTACAAAGGTCTTAAGACACTAGTATTTTTTTTGTATTTTACTTTAACTCTCAGGTCATTTCCTCAGTGTTTTGTTCAATTATTGTTCAACATGGAGTTCATAGAAGATGTCTTTGCTAGTTAAGCTATGTAACTCTTAGTCTACGTTTGTGTTTGCAAATTTTTATTTATTTAACCTATTTTTTATCCAGGTAAACTGTTTGAGAACCACATCTCATTTACAAACAAAAAAATAAAAAGCTTAGTCAAGAGCCCATTTTGAAGTGGATCATTTGTTACTTTGTTGCAAGCAGGTCGGCAGAAAGACAGACTTTCTACCCCATTTTATTATTACTTCATTTTCTACCCCTTATTCCCATTTGGGGTCTGGGGGTGCTGGATCGCATAATGTATAATTTAATAATTGTTTCAGTATGTTGGATGACTATTCAAGAATTACTTACTTTTCCCACCAGTTCGTTAAGGGTACAATAATGTTGACATATATTGACTTCTCAAGATACAATGCTTCTGGAGACAGATAAACTCTGCCCCAAGTCAAAATAAAACACAAAAACATTCTCCAAAAAGGTAAGATTGAAATCAAATAATTACTGGACATATGTAGGCCTATTAAGTAATTTTTTGTGCATTCTTTCTATCATGTAGCTAATCAAAAGAAGGGTGAGGCCCGTCTAACTGGTGAGGGGTCAGCACCACCTCCCCTCACCCCAGCTGATGAGTTGGCTCTGTCCCTTTAATAAAGGCCAACATGTGGTTGATGGCATTCCTGGGGAAACTTCATCATCAGAGTCTGCCTTACAGGACGCAAGTAACTTTGTAAAATGTACGTTTACAGCATATAATAATATATTCCAAATCAACAAATATCATTACTGCCACTTAAAGTTTTTTTTAAATGCACTTAGCAGTAGTCATTGTTTAACAATGCAGGATTATTTCATTCAGCTGCATATGATGTACACTGTAATCTTATTTGAAATACTTTTACATGTTACAAATGTGTTTGTGAAATTGTTTTTCATTGTTTATTATATGCAATGGCCTTTGTCCTGCAGTTAATGGTGGATGCATTGGACCCTCCAGAAACCCCCCAGTTTGTCACAGTTGTGAATGATTGTCAGGTACCAAAAGTGGCTTTTAGATTTTTCCCTTTTTTTTAGCCATATAAAGTAGACAATGAAGAGACCATTTCTGCTGTGACAAAACTGGACAGTGCTGGGAGACCCACAGAGGTATGCATATTATATAATACACACCCCCTTAAACATAAGACTAACAAATTGTCCTCGTCTGTTCATAGAATATGGATCGGTATTCAGAAATGGATGAGGGTCCTTGTTCCTCAACACATGATCTTAGCAGTGTAAAAATGTGTCTACAGCTGTCCTTCTGTAAATATGTTCTTGTATCACTGAACAATCCTTTTATTCATCCTTTCCAGCTCTCACCAAAGGAGCTGCATAAGGTCCATCTTCAAAGGCAGATATTACAAAGTGAAATGGAGATGGACCTTATACAGTCCAAAATGGAGGAGAAGAAAATAACCATACAAAAGGCCAAACTTGAAGTATAAATACTGGAGCACTGCCTGAAGGTGAGAACTGTCTGTGAAGATGGGTTTGTTACATGTTAAATATTATACCAAATAATTAATAAAATAATCTTTTTGTTCTGGAAATGAGGAAATGAGACATTGTTTAATGTGAACACTTCAATTAAAATGATTTTTACAAATTAAGTCTCTGAGGACTCTCCCATCTCAGTCGTTAGTTATGTTAACTGGGGGTTCCTCTCCGCCATCTTCATCAGGGTATGGGCGGTGGCTCTTCTTTTTTTAAGTGTTGTGAAGGAACACAAGCTGCTATGATGTCACAGGCCCTCCATAGACTGACCCTGAGGTCATGCAAACACTGACACCTCTCCTTAAGGATGCCAATGGTCATCTCTACCTTGGCTCGTGTTCAGCTGTGAGCCAATTTGTATTTGGTCTGTGGTTCAGGCTCAAGTGTAGGGTAGGGTGTCATCATGTAGGGCACACTAAGGAACCCTCTGTCATCCAGCAAATAGTCATTGTAGTGTCCTGTAATTGTTGATGTGTATAACACAACTGAAGTAGAAAGAAAAAAAAAACAAAAACAAACATGGTGTACAGCAAACCATACCCTGTTGAAGAAAGTGGCATAAGGATGACCCCCTAAAAACTCTGGCATCATGTACAGATCCTGGCCATTTGGCCTCAACATTGGTGATGAGGTGGGTCACATTACATATTATCTAGTGAGGGGAAGCAATGATGAGTTTTATGGGTTTAAAACAGAAATATTAGGGACAAGAACTTACCTGCACATTAATGCTATGAACAGATTTCCTGTTGACATAGTCTCCCTCATTGACTGAAGAAGCTTTAACAGGAATGTGGGTGAACTATAAAAATAAATATAAACGAATAAAAGGAAATTAGAATTCAGGATGTTTTTAGGATTAGATCATCATTAAAGCAGCTGTTACAAGGTTTATCTGGTCAAGTATGCTGATATATCTAAAATGGATCTTTGTTAGAGTAAATTAATTAAATTGTCACACAAATATTAAAGATTTACATTTTATAATATGTATTAAATATGTATTAGGATGAAGGATGTACAATATGAGTTCTTGTCATAACTTCATGATTTTTTTCCTCTGTAATATTTGCCTGAATACTAAACATTGTCTACCAGTGCCAGCAAGAGGTGTAAAAATGTTTTTTATGTATAGAAAATAAGACCAGGTCCCCTGTAATGTCAACCAATCTAAGCATTCTGCATGCTGAGGTGAGTGAATTTTGTCAATGCAGACAGAATCTAAAAATAGTGTAGCACATGGTGTAGATTAAGAAACATTTCTATTGAGTTATTGCTGTTACTTTTGGGGAGCCTTTACATAATTTTATAAAGAAGTGGTCCACAGGTGCAATATAGCTTATCTCAGTAAAAACTGTCATGCCACAGAGTTTATTGAGATGTCAAAAAAATGTGTTAAACCTTGGCTTTGCCGGGAATCACAACACACCTGCTAAAGTGTCAGACACAAAGAAAAAAACATTGCTCCCTTGTCTGAGTTTAGGATCATTTTTTATTTTAGTTAAATAGCTTCATAAGCAAATCAACAAACACACAAGCAACCAAAGAACAAAGCATTTCTCTGCAATGATGTTCTTTGAAGGTTCTGGTTCCTTGAAGAAAAAAAGATAAATCAATGAAAGTTAGCTTGAAACCCAGAACTGTGTATCATTTTTCCCCCATGTAAAATGTACCAATTAATCTTCCACACATTTCCTACACAGCAGTGGCAGATCAAAGTCCGCAATTACATTTTACAATGACAGCTTAAGAAACACATTTTTCTCAGAAGTGTTAAATCACATCAACTCTGAAAGGACAGAAAATATGAAACTTAATTTTAGATTGAGAAGTACTAAATGCTTTAATTGCAACCTGTCTGTGTGTAGAAAACAAGAAATATAAGCATCTAAATTATGAGATGCCATCAATTTTCCTGTTCTTGGAGTCCTGAGGGGATCTAGTGCCCATCTCAAACAGTCAATGGCCGAGAAAAGGGTGTTGGGCTCCCTTTTTTATAGATGAACTGAACAGACTGTTGGAAGGCTGGAAGCCATTTCAAAGATGGACTGAGCAGACCACATTTCCCAGCAATCCTAGCGGTGACCCCCAACACACTCCTATTGGTCCGTGGTGACATCAACAATGACATCACGGCAAAAGGGCTATAATAGTGGTAGTGGCAGCCATTTCAAATTTGTTGTCAGCAGAGGTTTTTAGCAGAAACTCCTGCTACACAGAGGACAACTCACCGGTGAAGATTCTCTTTTGTTCTGAGCCGCTGGACCGGGAAGAACCCTAATTTCAAAGCTTCGAAGTGCCCTTGCTGTTTGCGTATCTAGTTTGGGCGATATCCGGACTGTTCCAAGAGAGTTCGTTACGACGTAGACCTGCAGGCCATCGAACCTGCAGCTGGGCCACACAGTCCTTAAATCCTGCGCAGGTTTTCCTAACTCTTCCTTTTCTTGCTCAACTACGGACATGTTTTGCTCTCTTCCTCGTGGATCGGACTTCCCTTAACACAAAGTAGGACTGAACCGGTTCATTTATGCTAATCTTGTGTCTGGGCAGAGATAAATAGAGAAAATAGAGTTCTTAACGAGTTAAATCTTGTTCATTGTTGGTTTAAAGTGGGGGGTTTTTTTAAGCACTGAACCTGTTGGCTCATTTGGCATCGCCGCACGCATTAGTTTGAGCTGTATTTGCTGTGTTTGAAACAGTTTGTTTTATCCTGAGTGGATCCCACCTAACTTCTTTTTCCTTCCTCTCTTTTCCTTGCTCTGTCTCTCGCTCTCTGATCACCTGGTCAGCAGAGTCAGGCTCAATCCGACCTGCGTTAGCTGGTCTTAGCTGAAAGGTTAACTCCATTGTTCCTTAGTCTGTTAGCTAAAGCAGAGGCCTTCCACATGGACGCTTCACCCCATGTGCTCTGCCCACCATAGCACAGAGCCAAGTTTTATGGCCCTTTGTCTCCTTACATGTGCTGCTCTCCACCTTAGCACAGAGCTAAGTTTTATGGCTCTTTGTCCCCTTAGTGACGAAGGGCCAAAGTAGAAGACTCATGTAAAGTTTGTCATGCAGCAGTCAGGATACAAGTACAGCTGTAAATAATACGGTGAAGAAAGGTGTTTAAATGCTTGGGTTTATTTTCTAGTACATAGAGAATTTTGCAAATTGCACTATTCCTAATCCTTGAACGTTCCCACATTCTGTCATGTTGGCACCACAAAATTGTATATTTTATTGGGATTTTATGTGATAGACCAACTCAAGGTATTGCATGTTTGTAAAAAGGATTGAAATTAATTTGTAGTTAGCCCATGAGTCAGTACTTTGTAGAGCCATTAGTGCCATTACAGTTGCAAGTCTTTCAGGGTATGTCTCTACCAGCTTTACATATCTGGAGATGGACATTTTTACCCAGCTCCTGCAAAATAGCTCAAGCTCAGTCAGACTGGGTGGAGGGCATCCACATACATCAATTTTCTAGTCTTCCTACAGCTTCTGAGTTGGATTTAGATCTGGACTTTGACTAAGCCACTCCAACACATGATTTGATCTAAACCATTTTGTTGCTCTGGCTGTATGTTCAATTCAATTCAGTTTATTTATATAACGCTGATTCACAACAGATGTCATCTCAAGGCACTTTAGAAGAAAGTAATTTCAATACAAACATCCCAATCACTTTAAAGTTTTACCTAGTTTTCTATTTAAGGATCCCAGCAGATTGCATGGAGTCATTGACTGGCAGTTGAGCCCCGTTGATGCAGACTCCAACCACAGCAATCCCTCATACTGAGCAAGCACGTAGCGACAGTGGAGAGGGACAAACTCCCCTTTAACAGGAAGAAATCCCCAGCAGAACCTGCCTCAGTACAAGCAGCCATCTGCCACGACCGTCCAGGGGTCTGAGAAGACAGAGCAGAAACACAGAACAAAATAACTGATGTAAGAGTACTTTCTATATTAAAGAAAGAAAGTAAAATGTTCAGTTACTGGGAGCATCATCTCAGTCGACGCCCCCCATCCAACAGGACATTGCAGCTACACAGAATACCAGACCAGATGTAGCTTCTATGGAGAGAAATACACTCAGATAAAAGTTAACAGTCAAAATATCAGCAAATAATACACCTGGAGAGTAGTAGAAGAGAAAAGTAGCAGAGTGAAGAAAAGTGGTCAGTCTATCTTCCAGCAGTCTAAGCCTATGGCAGCATAACTAGAGATAGCTCAGGATGACCTAACCACTCAAACTATAAGCTTTATCAAAAAGGAAAGTTTTAAGCCTAGTCTCTACCTGTTCGGCCCCGAAGTCACTAGGGGACACTATCTGTGACTTGAGTCCCCTGGAGTGAGGGCCACTTCACCTCCCCTCCCCTGTGAAAGGGGGAGCTGTCTGTTTGTGTGTATTAATTGTGTTTAAGTCTCACATATTATTGTTTTCTAAGATCTGTAGTAGTTAGTTGCATGCTTTAGAATAGATGGGAATTATTGAAATGTTTTGGCTGTAAGGTTGATCTATTTCCTTAATAAATTCCCCTTAGCCTAAAGAGAAGTTGTTTAGGATTACTTGGAGTAATGCTACAATTAATGTCCACAGCGTAAGAACTTATTCCTTCATCTATTGTTTTATTATCTCAGCCTTATCAGGCAGGTAATCATAAACATAAACTGAGACTGAACAATTTGGCTATTTATATTCTTGGAATCCATGTGGTGCCCCCAAATTTCTAATTATTAATCTTATTAATAATTGCCCTAAGCAATTTTTCATAATTATTTATAGCCAAATCCTACCTATCTGTGGCACAACAAGGGGCACAACCTGGATAGGTTGTCAGTCCATCAAAGGCCATGACTAGACAGATACAGCAGGAAACAATTTTAAAGAGACACTAAAAAGTAGGGCTGGGTATTGTTAGGAATTTCACAATTCGATTCGATTTCGATTCTTGAGGCTTCGATTCGATTTTGATTCAATACGATATTGATTTATTAGCTTCAATATCGTTTCAATAATAAGTAATTAAGTACCTGAGTATATTTTTAAATTAATGACCAAATGTCGACTTTTAACGTTGGTAGTGCAGGCTTGAACAGAATGCAGCTGCTGTCCGCCATCTTGCTGTTTTGGTAATGCGTGTCTTGTACAACGCTGAACGCTCTCACTCGAGTGTTGCGCACAGCGCCGCCACTGGCCGGTGGGCTGAATCGATTCATAGGATTTGATGAATCGATATTGAATTGAGAAACAAATAATTGCAATGCACTCCTGAATCGATATTTTTACTCAGCCCTACTAAAAAGAGTCTGTTCTATGACTTTTAATATTTCAAAGCACTTCTCAGTGCTTTGTTTTTTGGCCAAGATGTTTAAAGTCGGTGTTGAGGGTCTAAACAGTCAGATGTTGCTCCAGAGCCACAACTTGCATAGCCCTGTTATAGCTGTTTAATCAGTTAAAGGAAATCATTGCAACTAGAATAGACAGGTTAAGAGACGACATTGTAATCTGCAGTGAGAGTAGGGTGCAAGTGGGAAAGAGACTGTAGAGGTGGGAGGTAAACCCAGGAGACATAAAAATGACCCAGTAAATGCAAGGTTGAATATAAGTCTATAATTGTTTGGGAAGACAAATTGAAACATAAAGTTGGAATGAGTAGAAATAATGAAAATGGATAGTGAAGTTGGATGAGCTGACATACTATCTAATGCAATGAGCCGCACAAGAGACCTACAGAACAGATTACAGGCAAAAAGGAGTATGATGGAGATATGTTTTAAGCATAATTTCTGACAGAAGAATAGCTGCAAGGGTGAAAGGAACAGTTTACTAAATAATACCTAACCTTGCTGTGATGTGGTTTTGGAGACTATGGCACTGACAAAGAGAATGAAGATGGGGGTGGCAGAACTAAAGATTTACCTTGAGAAGGACCTACATGCATATTATTAGAAATAAGTATATCAAAAAGGAGAGCTCAGGTAGAGCAGACTGGAGACAAAGTGAGACAATACTGATAACCTTTTTGACATGTTGTGGTTAGGGATAGTGGACATACTAGACAGAAGATGTAGAGTATGATGTTCTCAGAACAGAGGGGGACAATTGGTGCTAAGGTTTATTCATATGGAAAAGAGGATATGAAAAGGATTGTTTAGGTGGAGGTTGATGGTACAGATAAGATAATAGAAGATTCATTATGTTGAGAGAGAAAGCGACAAGCTGTGTCTTTGCCTAGAACAAGATAATTAAACACCTTCATAATGTTATCAGTGAACTTCTGGTTGGAGCAGCAAATCCTGGAGTTAGATTGCCACACCACTGTTCCCCAGTCCAATCCTCCCAGCAGTTTGATGAGAAAAGCGATGTGGGAAGCTCCAAGGGGTAAGTAAATGGCTGTTGCTCAAAAACCAAGTAAAACTGATTCAGAAAGGCTAAGTAGAACCCCAGATCTCCAGATTAAGGCTCGCAGTGCAGGAACAAAAGGTTCTTTGTAGCCTGGGCTAGCAGAATGAAGTTGTAGTAGTGATGGAGGAAGGGGGAAACTTTCCTTTTTGATAAAGCTTATAGTTAGGGTAGCTTGGGTCATCCAGAGCAATCTCTGTATTGATGCTGCTATAGGCTTAGACTGCTGGTGGACAGACTGACCACTTTTCTTCCCTCTGCTACTTTCTCTTCTACTACTCTCCAGTTGTATTATTTGCTGTTATTTCAACTGTTAACTTTGTTTTCTCTCAGTGTTTTTTCTCTCCATATAAGGTAACTTTTTACTTACTTGAATATAGAAAGTACTCTTATATCAGTTCTTCTGTTCTTTCTGTGCCTCTGCTCTGTCTACCTAAACCCCCAGACTGCCGTGGCAGATGGCCGCCCTTACTGAGCCAGGTTCTGCTGGAGGTTTTTCCTGATAAAGGGGAGTTTTTCATCTCCAATGTTGCTACATGCTTGCTCAGTATGAGGGATTGCTGAGGATTGCTGTGGTTGGTGTCTGCATCAACAGGGCGCAACTGCCAGTCAGTGACTCAATGCAATCTGCTGGGATTCTTTAAACAGGAATCTAACTAAAACTTTAAACTGATTTGAATGTTTGTATGATTGTATAAAAAATTACCTTTCTTGTAAAGGGCCTTGGGATGACATCTGTTGTGAAACGGCGCTATATAAATTAACTGAATTGAATTGATTTGGGCTTAGTGGCTGATGTGGGAGACATTGTTTAGGGTAGCTGAGTGAGTAACTGTGATTTCTGATCTGTCAATAATTGAAGCTGATTGTAAAAGGTCTCGGTGAAGTTGAAAAAGCCATGCAGTTTCTGTTCTGTTCAAGTCGGAGTCCCTCATTTGCTATTCCTGAGACTAGGTTGGGAAGATGATGCCAAAGGGTGGCTGAAAATGTGGCATGAGCTAGGTCTGCTGTGTCTTTATTTTTGGCAGATCCTACTGTCATAATTGGGCTAGTGAACCCTAAAGCAGAACATTACTAAGAGGCAGTTTTGGGTTTTTTATTACAATTCTTGTTTTGGAGAAATTGGTGATCCTTGAATGTGCTTGGCTGCAGCTGAGTCCAAGGATCTGTAGATTATTAAAGGTAGATTTGAGTTAGTATGGTTTACTTTGAAAAGTTTAACTTCTAATTGCTCAGAATTAGGCTAACACTAATTGTAGACTCAGTCTGAAGATCTGCCAATGCGTTGCTGTAGAGCAGGGGTCCCCAACCCTGGTCTACAAGAGCTGCTGTCCAGAAGGTTTTAGATGCATCCCTGCTTCAAGACAGTTGAATCAATTATTAAATTGATTTGAATTAACTCTGCAGCATGCCATCAAATTGGGCAAAGGCCTGCTAACAAGCGATTCACTTAATTCAGCTGTGTTTGAGCATCTAAAACCTGCAGGCCAGTAGCTCTCGAGGACCAGGGTTGGAGACCCTTGCTGTAGAGCCACTGTTTTTATAGATGGTGGATGGTTAGTGGCCTAGGAGGTCAACAAAACGCAAAAGCCACAACTCGACAGCAAAGAGTTACAATGCAAGGACAAAAGCCACAATGAAAGTTATGCTAAACTTGGTTGCATAACATTTTAGGTTTGTTTTGTCAATGTTCCTTTTTCGTGTTTTGTTTGTTTTTTTTCCCCTCTCTCTGCCGTCCTGTGGGTATGGAGGCAGACGTCAATGTTTTCCTGTGTTTTCTTTGTTCCCTTTCCTCTCTTGTATTTTCAACTCACCCTCTCTCATGACTTTTTGTTTCCTACCTCTCTTCTTCATCTTCTTTCTTTCTTCCCCTTAATTTTCCCTCTCCGTGTCCATAACATCAGGAAATAAACCCCCCAGCAATTCATAATAAAGATTTTTTCACACATATATCAAGTGGAGTACTATAGCAAAAGCTGTACTGCTCCGCTTGTGAAAGTAAATCTGTTGGGCTTCTACTTGGTACTCAGACACCAATTCTGAGCTCCACACTGCCAAACAGGACACGTTTAAAAAAAAAAGAAAAAAAAAAGAAAAGAAACTTGTTCTCATTAAATTGAAAAGGGGAAAAGGAGATGTTGCTTAGGCAACTGATGACCTCATGACAAAGCTAAACTCAATTCATGTGTTTTTTAACTAAGTCTGGTCGCTGTAATAAATTGATTTAAACTGAAGTTTTAGGGTGTACCTCCGCCTCTCATCTATTGACAATTGGAGATGGGCACAAGCTCCTCCATGACCCTGTCAGTGTAGAAAATGAAAGGATAGATGGATCTTTTTTGCTCTCTCTTTTTAGAATACACAAGAGAGAAAAATTCACGCTTTTATCCATGACCTAACTAAAAGTGTGATAATTTGGGTGAAAATAATTTCTGGTCTTTTGTAAGACACTATGCACAGCACATGGTTTAAAGCACACAGTTGTCAGTGAAGGGCAGGTAGTAAAAAACCTTCCAGACAGGCTTTTGTCTAATCTTCAATAAAGCTCAAATGACTGGTGTTAGATTTAAAAAGCCACCTCTCCTCTGCTGCCCTCTGCTTGCCTTTTCTCCCCGGAGGGGAGGAGTTAGACATGTGGCTGAAATACAGCCGCAGTCCGTTCTGGCGGAGCGTTATGAACCTGTCGCCCCAAAGCCCCCACCTCTCAAGTGAATTGCACCGTTTCAGATAGAAGACACAATGGGTAGAATGGTCTCTTCTTCTGCCTCTATACACTTTCAATGTACCAGTGTCTGTCTATGTTTATTTTAGACATATGTGATGGGTTGTTTTCCAGTCACCCAAAAGGGAGAAGAGAGGCTTAAACAAATAGACAAATATTTTCTTCAAAAATAAATATAAACGTTTTTTTTCATGTGATTCTTCCATTCACTAGTGATATCATGTCAAAATGATTTTCTTCATACATGCAGTAGTTATTGCTTGATGTGTCAAGTCATCTGTAAAACTGTAAAATATTTCTAACAGCAAAGTCAGCACCTCCACGTAAACACTGCGATAAGGAAAATGACCCAGCTTGTTCCAGTCTATTAGTTGAGCATCTTTATATGAGCATTTAAAGAAGGTGTTTACAGCTTTTCAGTCCTTCAGAGCTGAAAAGGTCCACCCACTCATATAGGGAGGAAGGGTCATTTCCAGGGGACGTCTATTCAGTGGCATTTGATGAAACCTTCACTTTACAACACGGTGATAATCCGTTGACTGCACATCTGCTCCTTCTTTATAATAGACTCACAATGACAATGTGGGTGAAAGTGCTGATCCTTTATTAAATGAACCTATTAAATGGGCTTCATTAATGGAAGAAAGGGATGAAAATGAAGTGGAGAGGTGATTAAATACAGAATTTTCTTTGCTAGGATGACTCTAAATATAGTTTTTTTTCTTATCTACATATTTTCTGAATTTCTATATTCTTAATTAGGAGCTACTATTACGAGCTAAGGAACTCTGAGTCCAAGAGGCTGCTAATTTGTAAATTTAGTAATTGTTTTGGGAAACAAAACTGACAAGAAAAATAAAGTTTGTTTTTCCAGAAAAGAAAGGAGAGGTGAAAACTCAAAAGCCTGAAAGAGCCAACATATGTGAATTATGACTGAACATCAAGTTACACTGAAGGCTAGGTGACACATGAAACAGGACACATCTTGTGATGTTTATGCCTTAAAGTGTGACGTGAGAGGACTGGAGGCTCTTTCAACTTGTGTACATGCAAATTTGGCATATAACGACTCGGGCCATGTAGAACAATTCAAGCCAAAAATAAATCACAAAGAAGTTTTGTGAGTTGATCCTTGTTCTAGAAATATTGACACAACTTATCAAGTGTGTTTTAACAAAAAATCCCTGAAACTTGTAGAGAATTTGATTTAACTTCTTATGTGGACATAAAACCAAAACATCTTTTATATTAAGTTTTTATATTTATCCATTACAATGCAGGTAAACATAGGAGGCATAGAGTACATCTAATGAGTAGTAGCAATTTGTGAATTTGCAACTCTAGTACCTGCCATGGCTTTTAAATATAAAAATAAACCTGTATAGTATAACAACATCTATAACACATGTAATTGAAGACAGTGTGGAAATGCACACCAGTACATTTTCACAATGTATTCCGATTAAGCTTTAGCTGTTGAAGTTTTAGCTTCAAATGCTTGTGGGTTGCAGTACATGTTAAACCTTTGTTTGTAATGACATATATTAACAGTGCAAACTTTGACCTAAATAAATCTGCAACTCTATCTGTGCCACCAAGGCACATCCTTTTTTAATGTGATTGACACTATCTGAAATTCTTTTTACGTAAACATGTGTTCCAAACATAGCTCCTCCTTTACATCACATGAGGAAAATAACACCCAACGTCGACTTGTATTAAGTTATGCGCAAATAATAAAATGTCAAAACACAACTTGTCCAGTTGCTGAGCTTATGTTTCCAGCACTTAACCTGCTCTGAATATAAACCCGGAAACATTATCAAAATATATCTTTTTTAAAGCTATGCTTTCATGCAATAGCAATGTTTTTATTTAGGCTGTTTTCTCAGACATCTCTTTGTTTTCTGTATTGCACGTGTGGATATTTGGAAAGTAAATTTAAGCTAATCTGGTGTCTGCATCTCCTATTTCCTCACACTACCGGTGAACAAGTCAATTATGGTCAACTATCTACTTTTTAATAATTTATCACAAGGAGTTCAAACTTCTACATTTCACTTTAGTTTTCTAAAATATACACCTGTGATCCATAAATATTTCAACTCTATGTCATAGTTCTCAGTTTTGGTGTTTGAAGTTATTTTCCTTATCCGCTTTAATTTTTATATTAATGAATTATTTGGTATTTTATGGCACTTCCTTGTTTTCATTTTCCCTTTATGCTTTCAGATGTTTTCACCTTTTTTGTGTCCTCATTTGTTTAATTTGTTTATTTCTTTTTAGATAGTTTCCTTATTTATTTCTTCCTTCTGTTCTCCCGTGTTTCCTTAACTTCCCCTTAGATTCCTCCCTAGACATATCATCTTTAGTTTCTAGTTCCTTAAGAGTTTTCTGTCTCCTTTGCCATTTCTTCCATTTCCTGTTGTCTCCCTGCCACTCTGCTCTTTACCCAGGTTCACTCATTGCCCTCACCTGCATCTGCTTCCACTAATTGGTCATTGGTCTTCTCTGTCACTTCCTCATTCCCTCCTCAGTATATATTCAGCTCTCATTCAGTCACTACTCGTTGTTTCGTCATCATTCTTCCCTGTTTGGTCCCCTGTCGTCAGTCTTTACTGCCTGGTCCCGTTTTCCCCCGTTGCTGCCTTTTTGATCCTCCTAAGTTTGTAAGTCCATGTTCCTTGTTTTGTTATTAAATCATCCTTATTTTGTACTTTGCTGCATTTGGGTCCTTTAATCCTACCAAACATGACACTCTAATATTAACAAATACATTAATATAACCTGCAACAACCCTGGCAAATACAAGATCTTCAAAACTTTTACTGTATGAGTAGGTAGCCTAACTTAAAAAAAACAGGAAGTGACAGGCAATAAAAAATATAAAAAATTGTATATGTGTGTGTGTGTATGTGTGTGTGTATATATATATATATATATATATATATATATATATACACACACAGTCTGAGTACACGGGTAATTGGTCTAAAAAATTTAAAGTTATCCAGGACTCCAATTTAAAAGCGAGGTCAAAACACACAAGTAGCATCAGTGTGCCGGGAGGCACACGCATGTTGATGCTAAAGCAATTGACACAAGATTGAAGACTAACTGGCACAGGAAAAAGGAAAAAATGCAGCATTTATACACACGGGAGTTAATTAGACACAGGTGAAGCTGACTATCACAAACCAAAAGAGCAGAGAATGGAGACGGCAGCTTGGAAAAATAAGTGAAACAAACACTAATAAAAGATGCCCCAAACCAGAGCAAACTTGTTACTTTTTATCTTTTAATAGATTTTTATAAAAACATCTTGTTTTTTTCTCTTCCGTTTTAAGTTAAGCGCATTATAAATATTTTGGTATGTCAATACTAACCTTTGTTGTCACAAAAGTGTGCCATCCCATACACTATGGATGTAGTTTTATCTAATTGTGAAAAAAAAGAGAAAGCGGCGCTCCCTGCTTTAATATGTAGATATTACATTTCTCCACTTTCCTGTTGTTGTGCAGAGAGAGATTCCCTAATTATAACTGTGTCCCTGTTTTAACATAGTTTTAATTTCCATCTAAGTTCAATTTAACTTCATTCCAGGCTCCAGTTGCAATCAGCCATTCTAAATAAAAACAGTGTGGGTGGTATGAAGTGGTTTTTTTTTTTTTTTTTTTTTTACTCTTCTGCATTAACTCATCTACCGCTTTGGTGCAAAACTCTGGATGTGTTTGTGAAAGTGCTAGTTTAGGTATGTCTTGGATAAAGGGCTAACAGTTGGTCATACAACTGGAGTAAAAACACCCAACCTATCTTTTTCACTGATGTGTAAATGATAACAATACCCAAGAGCAACTAAACATAAAGGCTTTCAGAGATATCATTTTGAAACAAAAAACTTGTACATTTGGATTTGAGACACTTTGTAAAGCTTTAGAATTGGTAATGACATTAAGGAGGTCTCTACTGTATCTGTCCAAAAAATCTAACAATGTACCAGAGGGCCTGTGTGTGAAACACCACCCTTAAATAAAGGAGCTAAATTAAGTTTAGCTCTTGTTTAAATATAGTAATTTTACTTTTTATTTGTTAATTTGATTTTATAAATGTCTTCTGAGGGTGCTTGTGACCCAATTATAACCCACAATTTGTAAGTAGTGCTGTTCTTTGCATCACACACTTTAAAAGAGTAAAAAGAAGAATGCCAAAATCTGCAACTAAAATCTCTCTGCATATCTCATCATTCAGAATGACTCTAAGCTCATTTTAATATTAGAAAGTTTTTTTAATCTCTCCTAATTAAGACTTGGACCTCCCTAAAAGAAGAAAAATTGACAAGTTGGGGGGTGGTGTAAAAAACATTTAATATATGTCCCCATTTATCCAGGTAAGATAGATCTAGATTGTATTACATGCCACTTTGCTGCTGTTACAGCTGAATTCCCCCTTTGTGAGACAATAAAGGATTATTCTATTTTATTCTATTATTCTATCTATTAAATATGAAATAATCTCAAATTAGTATTTCAGACCTTTTACTTTTTAAACTATTTAATTATTAAATACAGTGAGGTTGTTGTTGTAAACAGGATGCAAGGTTTCAGTTATTTTTAATTTGCCCCCTTTTATATAAAACTAAGTCAGTCATTGGAACCCCTGCAATCTAAACTCAGCTAGCAAAACAGAAATACTAAAATATGTCACTCTTGTAAATTATTTGAAAAGAAACTCAAGGCCAAGCTTTTCACTGTTTAGAGTGTATCCATTGTATTTACAAATACAAACAAAATACACAGTTTGTCTGACTTTCTTATGGATATTAAAGGAGGAAGTTAAATAAAATAGTCAAGAATATTTTTTGACAGATGAAATTCCCGGTCTTGCCGATTTACAAATAAAAAAGGAATCTGTAAAAGCTGTTTTGGTGTAGCATCCCCTTTCAAATTTTCTGTCTGCATTTGCGTTTTTCGGTTTATGCCCTATAGCTGTTGATGGTGTGGGCATGGGCAGAAGGTGCTTAAACTTCCCATACTGCTATTCTCTGGAATTTTCAAATATTATCAATGTATTTGGCGTATTCTGCAATTTTTTTCATTCTGTCAGAGATTTTTAAAACTATTTATTCAAGGTTGTATCTAGAATAAAACACCCCTAATGTATGAAGAAGGGTGTCTCAGTGTTGCCCGACAGAAAAAGTCCTGTTTAATTTGACCTTTTTAACTGAATCTTACACATGTCATTATAATGGTAAATCAAGACTGAACATTAGGATTTTTTTTATTTTAACGTTTTAATTACAACTAATGGAGATCACACAAGAAAGCATTTCCTTTGAGCCAAGCTGGCTGTAGTTCAGCCATAATGACTAAGATCACATCTACAGTATTGATCAGGCTTTGAGCTTTGGCAAGACTGCCAGTCGTTTATAATCCCTCTTGGATGCCACTGCTGAACTCACCCCGCACTAGGTTAAATCGTTTGAGCCTCTCGGGATTATATACCCATTAGGACTATGACATTATGATTCTAGAGAAATTAGTTTTATGTCTATATCTCCTAAAAGTTTTGATCTGCTAAATTTCTAAGCGTATATAAAAAAAAATAGGTCACAACGGTGCATTTAGTCATTTTAGAAAAACCATGGCCATTGTAATTTAGAAATCTCTATCCACCTACCTGCACCTCATATGTGCTGTTGCATAAACGGTCTGTATTGCTGCAAATTAAATTATTCGTGACAGAAAATCTAGTAAGGATTATGTTTGCATTTTCACTTACTAAATTGTTTGGACTCAATTGACCTTTCAGAGGGAATTAGCTTCAGCATCCACACCAAATAAAGTCTTGAAATAAATGACTACTAATATTAAAATAAACACAGACCAAGAAGAACCATTTGGCCATTCGTTGGGGTTTTGTTACATTTTCTGGATTATCTCCTTAGTTGTTCTTATCTACACCTGTATTTCTGTTGACAAACATAACGTAAAGATGTGTATACATTTTCACAATTGTTTTATTTAATATAATAAATTTAAAACGTCATTACAAGGGCTTTATTTGCAAATATTTTTGAGTTTTGCCTATCGTGATATCAGACAAAATGAGGAAGGAAATATATTATGCAATTTTTAAATGATGATTCTAGTTATTAAGTAACTTAATTACTTGTTCCCCCATCCTTGGTAGCAACACCCACCATCAGGTCCAATAACTGGTAATGATTACATAACTGTGAAGGAATTCTGCCCATCTTTTAATGACCGGTCTGTAAAGGTTCATGTAGCAATATCCCAGTCAGATTTAGTTCGAGACTTTAACTAGGCCACCTCAAAAAACGCCTTTTTATAGGGGCTTACTGGTGTGATGTGGATCATTGTCCTTCCAGGATAACCCAAGTTTATTTAAGGGAAAGGTCACAAACTGATGGCTGGACATTTCCTTTCAGTACTTTCTGCTAGACTGCAGCTTCAGGTCCTGAAGCAACAAAGTGACCAGATCATTACACCATAACCACCCCCACCATTTTTTGACCATGGATATGGTGTTCTTTGTCTAAAATGCTTGGTTAGTTTTCTACCAGATGAAACAGGATATACACCTTCTAAAAGAGTTTCACTTAATCCCCTCTTCCACATAATATTTTCTGAAAAGTCTTAAATTGAGACATCAGTCCATCAGTTACTTTCTTCTTTGAACTCCCCCCAAGGATTCAATCTTCTGCCCAGTTTATATTGTTGAATCATAAACACTGATTTTAACTGGAGCAGGTGATGCCTGCAATGTTTTAAATGTTGTAAATGCTGGAATTATTTAGAACCTCCAGAATGAATCAGTTTGGTAGGGCTCTCTTGAAAAAGGTCACCACTATTCCACGTTTTCTCCATTTATGCATAGTTTCTCTCATTGTGATTCACTGGAGTCCCCAAGCCTTAGAAATGACTTTGTAACCCTTTCTAGACTGATAGATGTCAATGACTTTGTCTCTCATTTCAGACAGTTCTTTAGATCAAGGCGTAATGTGTTTCTTCTTGAAACCTTTTAGCCTACTTCATGTGGGGGTAATTGTTTTGCACATAGGGCTTTATTACTTCTTGTTAAATTAAATCATTTTAAAACTGTATATACTCATTTTACTGTATACACTCATTTTATACTGTATTTACTGTTTTTACAGTAACTATATTTACTCAGGTAACCTTTGTTTGATTTGACACATCAAATTGTGACAAAAAAAGATATAGGAGGGGAACACTTTTAATCAGCACTGTAATGCTTCTGATTGAAGTTGAAGTCAAACAGCTGAATAATCTGTTGTAAATTAGCCATCCTGAGTCCTAATGACCTCTTTGAACTACAGTACTGTACAGTGTCTCAGAAAGAGTTCAAAGGGCAACTCTGGGTCAGGTCACCCCAATTCATACACATGTATTTTATCCCAGCTTTCTTCCATTTTCTTTCATATCAGCAAACCATTTTGTAAAAATGCACTTAACTGTTGCATATAATTTTTTCGGTCTTATTACTGTAAGTACATATTTTGAATAATTAAGTTAAAAGTTATGCCAGTTTAGGGTTGCTGATCTATGAAAACATGAAGAAAATCTTACCCTTGATGGAACCAAATTAACTTTATTTAACCTTCTGCTTTTTTGGAGTCACATGACAACATTAACTTACAGCAGACTATGAACAGAATATAAACTACTTAGAATTGCCAGTTGTCACAAGTAGATACTACATCTCTGCATGGCGTGTAGGAACTGACACATATTTGGTAAGAATTAAACTCATCTCACTGTAGATGACTCCAATTCTTACCAACACAAAAGAAACGTGTGCCCAAAGTTATTAAAACAGGAAAGGGGTTTAATGACCAGCACCCTGTAAGAGCTGATCCTGTTCAGAAAAGTAAACCTGCACTAAAAAGAAAAGTTTCTTTTTAAGATAAAATATGTCACATTTACATTTTAATTACATTTTTGGAACATCAGCATTGTCCAAATGGAAGTGTAGTGAGACTCAACTTTTTGTACTCTGCTTGAAACTAGCACGCCAATAAAATATTAACTTAGATGTAGCCTTTAACTAAGTTACATAAAGAAGTGAATTTTGGTTTTCAGTTTTGTTGATGGTGCAGATCAGCTTTTTGGATTTTAGTATGTTTTTCCATAATGGGCTGAATATAAACTAAGAAAACCCAATCCCATACAGAAGCAGCACCCATTGATTATCCCCCTCACCATCAGCTTTTGCTTTGTGTCATTTTGTGCTTTTCTTCCTTTTTCCATGCTCTGGTGTGGCTGTATGGAATTGCAATCTGCCTCTTTTTTTCAGTGTGGCAAATCCCCTTAGGCAGATTGTCTCAGTCAGGGAATTATGGCTCTGAATGATGGCAGCACAGTTAGATGCGACTAGGACACATAATCTTATTAGTGACCCTGTTGTTGTTTCTGCCTGCGAGGACAGAGTTTTCTTCTTTTTTTTTTAAGGCTCTTATTTCAGTCAGCAGTCTAGGATGGGTTTTTTTTGGCAGAAAGGTAGCAGATGTGGTGAGATTGGTCTAAAATGAACAGCAATAAATTAAAGCTAATTAGTTTGAGATTACATGATAACTCACCACCACCAGTGGAAGGAGATTATCATGTGGAACCTCTGATTTATATAAAAATCCCTAAAGACAAATAAATGACCTCTACAGCATCCATAGATGACTTAACTGCATGCAGAGTGAAACAGAGCTAAACCTTGAGATTAGAGTTCATTCACATTACCTGTACACAGAGAAAACAACCCGGAAAACCAGAAATGGGAGGGAAGATTATACGTGTGGTTTTACTTTCTGGGTTAATGAGGGCTGCACGATAAAATGCATATACAGGATGATGAGTATGCAGTAAGAGCTGCTATGACCTTATATTGAACAGCTAAGCACACTATTCTAAACAATAAAACTACTCTTACACTTTGCTAAATGCAAACGGAAGGTTTCCTAAAAACTGGATTCTCTAAACAATAACATTGTTTCTTGCATTGATCTCTCAACTTAATTTGTCTTGTCAAATTGTTGATCCATATGGGTTTTACAGGGTCTTATGAAATTTCTTCTGATATCATCATCCCATGGGATGAGTTTGAAGTAGAACTGCTGCGCCTTCAAATCAAAAAGGCAAATGATCTGGATCCCTTCATGCACCTTCTTTTGTATTTCATAACATTAGACTGGACCAGCGTGTGGTTTCAAAACTGAGCCAGGTTTAGGGATCACACAAAGCAGTGAAACTCTAAATTTTATTAACTTTTAGAAACATTTATCAAAAATGTAAAAACTGTGCTTTAATGCATATGTAGGATAATTCAGTCCAGCTTTGAAAAATCTAATGGAAGTTAAAATGAAGCTGACAAAAGTGCCCTTTAATACACAGTTGAATTGGTAGCAATCCTCAGCATGGAATTGTTTCATTATTCATAGACCACAGCGAAGAGGTTTTGGTGCTTTAATGTCTGAAAATTCTTTGAAATATGAGTCCAGAAAAGTATAGAATTGTGAAATTTTAGATACCCTAAAAAGGTGTTTGGCACAGTTCTTCAAATTTATTCCCGTACACACAAACTCAAACTGAGGGTTTTACCTGATGTGCTCACATAGAGCTGAGGCAACAAACAACAGGGTTTAAGAATATGCTCAAATACCTGCTACAGGAATAATAAAGACAGATGCTTGATGATCATCATAGTGAGTCCGGCTTGTCAACATCATTATGGTCTGAAGGCTTTCATACCACTCTATGAAGGGGAGCAACAGCTGTACTTACCAGCACCAGAGGTGGGTAGAGTACTCAAAATAAAATACAGCAGTAAAACACAGACAAAGCATATAAAGTAAAAACACCAATAAAGCATTGAGCACACACAGATACATCAAAGCATTATAAAGCATATAATGTAAAAACAGCAGTAAAGCAATAAGCATACACAAAACATGATACATCAAAGCATTACTCAAAGGTAGCTCTAAACAGATACGTTTTTAGTTGTGATTTAAAAGAACTCAATGTTTCAGCAACTTGGCAGTTGTCTGTAAGTTTATTCCAGACTAGAGAAGCTTAGAAACTGAAAGCTGCATCTCCATATTTGGTTCTAATTCTAGGTATGTTTAGTAGACTGGAATTAGAGAACCTGAGTGGTCTGGGGGGTTGGTAAAGTAACAATAGATCTTCAACATACTTTGGTGCTAAGCCATGTAATGATTGATAAACTAGTAGGAGTATTTTGAAGTCTATTCTCTGAGCTACAGGGAGCCAGTGTAAGGACTTTAGAACTGGGGTGATGTGCTCTACTTTCCTGGTTCTTGTGAGGACATGGACAGCAGCGTTCTGGATCAGCTGCAGCTGTCTAATTGACTTTTTAGGCAGACTTGTGAAGACCCTGTTGCAGTAATCAATCCGACTAAAGATAAATGCATGGATGATTTTTTTCGAGGTTCTGTTGCGACATCAGTCCTTTGATCCTAGAAATGTTTTTCAGGTGATAGAACGCTGACCTTGTTTATTGCCTTTATGTGACCCTGGAGGTTCAGGTCTGAGTCCATAACTACATCTAGATTTCGTACCTGATCAGTAGTTTCTAGCTGTATTAACTGGAGCTGTGTGCTGACTATTTAAATTTTCTCTTTAGGTCCAAAAGTAATTACTTCTGTTTTGTTTCTGTACAGCTGGAGAAAGTTATGACACATCCATCCATTGATTTGCTCGATGCATGTATTTTGGATGGGTTCAAAGTCACCTGGTGACATTGTAATGTAGAGCAGAGTATCATCTGCATATTTATGGTAGTTTATCTTATTGTTTGTTATAATCTAGGCTAGTGGGAGCATGTAGATATTAAATAAGAGGGGCCCCAGGATGGAGCCCTGGGGCACCCCACATGTGATTTATGTTCGTTCTGATGAAAAGTTTCCTATTGAAACATAGAAGTCCCTGTTCTTCAGGTAAGACTAGAACCAGCCAAGTACTGTACCAGAGAGTCCGACCCAGCTCCCCAGTCATTCCAATAATATATCATGATTAACAGTGTCAAATGCTCCACTGAAGTCCAACAGAACCAGCACTGTGGTTCTACTACAGTCTGTAACAATGACTCCATCAGACAGAAAAAAAACATAAAGCCATGTTCAAATTCTGGTATTTTAAAGACTAAAATGGGGGGAAAAGACTAAAATAGGGGAAAAAAATACTAATATACAAATATTAAAATGGGAAAAAATTATTTGTAAATAATTACAAAATAGCAAATTCAGGCAAAATAAAAGTTTTTCAATATAAAATTGATGAGAAGGTAAAAAATAAAAAATAAAAAAATAATATATATATATATATATATATATATATATATATATATATATATATATATATATATATATATATATATATATATATATATATATATATATATATATATGTATGTGTGTATTATTATTTTTTTTGCTTTACTTTTTTAGACTTGTAACAGAAGCCAATTTCTCTAAACCACTCTTAAAACTCAGATAAACAAAAGAACATGAATTTGTATGTAATGTATTAAGCACTTGTAATTCCATTTAAACAAGAATGGCCTTAAAACCAGTTTGATGGTTGAAAATGTGACTCTTGAAAATCTGAAAATTCAAAATAGAAATGTTTATTTCTGTACACAGAAGTATTTCTTAACAAAGGTTGAAACATTTGTTTACCTTTCTGAAAATTTTTGCCTAGCCTATTTCTAAGTTTTCACATTTTGGCCCTTGTTTAGCAGAACCTTTTCACAATTGAAGTCATCACCTTTTAGTTTTTTAGTAAAAAACTAAATCTGGGGAAATCTGAACAACTTGGCACAGTCCTCAAAGAAACTAAACACCTAGGCAACGTGTCTTAGTCTGTTTATGCTGCTCTGCTACTTTCACTCAGTGTTGATTTGATGCATTGTTAATCTATTAAATCTACGTATTTGCCTCTTGCTCATCAACGTGTTGTATAGTATGTTCTCACTTTCTGGCCTTGCACTTCACAGATGATAATGAGAGATTCAATTATCTGAGAGTGCATCTGCTACAACTAGTGAAGAGACATGTGAGGCAAAACGAGTGAAGACGGGTTAGGAAGCAAACCTGGTGAAAGGCCTTTCCATGTCAGAAACCTCACATATGGTTCTTGAAGCATATGTGGATTTTTTTCCCACAATATCCTACTTTACTAGATGTTTCTCCCACTCTTATACTAACAACTCTCTTAAGAAGCTCACTCCTGCAGGTGTCAGAGGGAGGCAGAGCAGAGCAGCCATCAGTGAGAAATATGGGCTGTAAGCCGGAGCTGTAGCACCATTACCGCCAGCGTCTTACTGCTGCTTTCATCTGTTAGCTCTATCTCAATGGTCATCTGGGGAACCCGGCGGCCGCGTTGCCATCAAATTGGAGCAGGGAATGAAGGAAGGAGGAAACAAAGGCCATTATACAGGCTGTGTTGGTGTGTGTGTTGGCGTGTGGGCTTAGGTATAGAACCTGGAGTGAGAAATCTAGTCCAGAGCCAGTGTGTTTCTTCACACATGCATTTATATCCTGTGTGTATTCGTACAATTGAATGAAAAAAGCAGCATAAGAAATCAAAAGCCCTGCCTTGTCCATAAGAGGTCATGTGGCTGCAGGCTACAGAGAAAAGCTCACACAGGACACTTTTTTTTTTTTTCTTGCGCTGCCCACCTCTCCAGCAGACAGTGAGCTGATACAGTGCAGCCTTCTCAAACAGATCAGTACAGAATTAAATTAAGTTATTTATGCTGTTGTCTTTGTGTAGCTGCATCAGCTTTTGCATGGGCCATTGTATGTACAGGGAATTACCTTGAAAAAGGATATCCTGCAAAGTTGTTTAACTTTTTCACAATTTCTCAAACTTTAACAGCAAATATCAGTTTTTAACACTTTGTAGTTTGGAGATGTTCAACCATTTTTTTTCAACAGCAACTTGTATCTCCTCCTAGGAGAAACCCAGCTGAAGGATGTAATCCCTGCAGGTAAACATGGGTCATCCCCGAAAGCCTCAGCTCAGCTAGTTGTGTGTAGTTAAGCTTCAGAAAAGGAAAATAACTTTTATAATGTTTTTTCTTGGAAATTCTTTATTATTCCTGGAATTTGACAACATATGGAGAGGATGTAATACCTTAAAAATTCCTGTGAGTATACAAAAAAGGAAAAAGACTTAAAATATCTATATGTATATTTAATAAAATACTGGAAAAAAAGATTAGAATAGATTTTTAATTGATGTAAAAATGCATTATATGTTGCTGAACTGTTGAATGTTTTGTTGTATTTTTCCCAGTATTTACAATGATCAAAGGATTTTAAAGGGAAAAAATAAACACATCAGCCAAAAAAGAGCTTAACCATTAAAAGTAGCCCTCTTCTTTGTTGAAGTGAAGATAAGATTATGTTCACCATACAAGATTCATCTATTGTCTATAGTACCCATCTCCAGCAGTCATTGGGAAAGTCACAGATACACCCTGGACAGGTCAGCTGTCACAGAGGCACACCTAAGGACAATTTAGAGAGACCAGTTAACCTAACAGTCATGTTAGTACCTTGGGAGAACCCACACATGCACAGTTTTGAGCCACCTGGCTCAGTTTTGAAACCACACACATGCAAACTCCATGCAAAAAGACCCCAGGTTGGGATTTGAATCCAGGGCCTTCTTGCCACAAAGCAACAATTCTACCAACTGAGCCACCAACATCTTGATTAAATACAAATAAAATATAAAAATCTAATTGGCATTACAGAGTCACTTTAATCTCTTTACGCATAAAGGTGTCTGAACATTTACAAGCATCCTGATGAAGATAATAATTTCCCTATTGTTTCCCCACTGAAAACATGTAGTTTTTAATTTTATTTAGTGGGGGAAAATGTTAAATAATATTTACAGTAAATCAACTAATGTTATTAGGGGAGACTGGGGCTGGCTGTCCCATGGGTTGGTTGTCACATTACTTATTACAGCCATACTAGAGGGCAGTGTGTTTTGATTTCGATATCAAACATTTGGCTTATTAATCCGGTCATTTTGCGCTGTTATTTCTTTAAGGGGAGGACACAGTTTGTGATTTTTATGGGTTGAAGTAATTTTTTTTATGTTGGTGTTATTTTTTTCTATTAGAATTTTGTAAGTTATAGCTTTTAAAAACACAATAATTAATCAAAAATAAAAAAATGAGAGCTTTGCTTTGAGCTAACATTTATTAAGCTGGATAAAGCTGTATGTTAGCTAGCTAAGTCAAGAGGTCACTGGGACTGGATGTCTCACTGCTTCAGGGTAACAGCCAACCCCATATCAAATACTTCAAAGACAAAGACTATCAGCTCTTACATGAAGTATCCTAGTAAGGCAAGGCGAGGCAATTTTATTTGTATTGCACACTTTCAACAGCAGGGTAATTCAAGGTGCTTTACATGATTTGATGATAAAAAAAAACACATAAAAGAAACACCCATTACACATGATACACAATAAAGCAAGAGAAAGATAAAAAAAGCAAGAGAGCATGAACACATTTCATAAATATGACATCAAGCATTTACTCGAAGGCAATTCTAAACAGATGGGTTTTTAGTCTCGATTTAAAGCAGTTCAGAGTTTCAGCAGCTCTACACTCGTCAGGAAGTCTGTTCCAGATAAGGGGAGCATAGAAACTGAAAGCTGCTTCTCCATGTTTAGTTCTGAGTCTAGGGATGTTTAGTAGGCTAGAGTTGGAGGACCTGAGTGGTCTTGGTGGTTGGTACCATGACAACAGGTCTTCAACAAATTTTGGTGCTAAGCCATGTAATGATTTATAAACTAGTAGGAGTATTATGAAGTCTATTCTCTGAGCTACAGGGAGCCAGTGTAAGGACTTTAGAACTGGGGTGATGTGCTCTACTTTCCTGGTTCTGGTGAGGATGCGAGCAGCAGCGTTCTGGATCATCTGCAGCTGTCTGATTGACTTTTTAGGCAGACCTGTGAAGATGCTGTTGCAGTAATCAATCCGACTAAAGATAAAAGCATGGATGAGTTTTTCTAGGTCATGTTGCAACATCAGTCGTTTAATCCTAGAAATGTTCTTCAGGGGATAGAACGCTGACCTTGTTATTGCAGTATTTATTCCAGTGACCCTGGAGGTTCAGGTCTGAGTCCATTACAACACCTAGGTTTCGAGCCTGATCAGTAGTTTCTAGCTGTATTAATTGAAGCTGTGTGCTGACTCTTGATCGTTCCTCCTTGCGTCCAAAAATAATCACTTCAGTTTTGTTTCTATTCAGCTGGAGAAAGTTATGGCACATCCATCCATTTATTTGGTCAATGCATTGATTTAGGGTTTGAATGGGTTCAGAGTCACCTGGTGACATTGAAATGTAGAGCTGAGTGTCATCCGCATAGTTATGGTAGCTAATATTATTTATGCTATAATCTTGCCTAGTGAGAGCATGTAGATATTAAATAAGAGGGGCCCCAGGATGGAGCCCTTGGGCACCCCACATGTGATTTCTGTTCGTTCTGATGAAAAGGTTCCTATTGAAACATAGAAGTCCCTGTTCTTTAGGTAAGACTCGAACCAGCCAAGAAGTGTACCAGAGAGTCCGACCCAGCTCTCCAGTCGTTCCAATAAAATATCATGATCAACAGTGTCAAATGCTGCACTGAGGTCCAACAGAACCAGCACTGTGGTTCACCCACAGTCTGTATTTATGCGGATGTCATTAAATACTTTGACGAGGGCAGTCTTGGTGCTGTGGTGAGCACGGAAACCAGACTGAAAAACATCAAAACGGTTTGTCATTGTTACGAAGCTATTTAACTGCCGAAACACAGCTTTTTCAATAATCTTACTGATGAATGGAAGATTAGAGATTGGCCTGTACTTCTGCATTAACGTGTTGTCCAGGTTTTTAAAGCCTGAGGGAAGACACCTGATAGCAGGGATGAGTTCACTATTTGAACAAGATCAGACCCAATAACGGGAAGAACTTTCTTTAGAAAAGCTGTGGGTAGGATATCAAGACAGCAGGAGGAGGAGCTTAATTGGATAATGATTTTTTTCAAGGCTGTTCTTGTTTAATTCGTGCAATTCAGACATTTTCTCTACATTGTTGTTGATTGGGATGGCCCTGGTTGTGGGTTCGATATTGAGGTACAGATTGACCGTCTAATTGTTAGAATCTTTTCAGTGAAAAAGCTGGAAAATTCATGGCAGGCCCTGGTAGAGTTTCGTTCAGGGGCTACTGTCACTAAAGGATTAGTTAGTCTTTCCACTGTTGCAAATAGGGTCCGTGCATTATTAATGTTTCTGTTGATGATTTCAGAAAAGAACGATTCCCCAGCATCTTTTATAGTTAGCTGATATCTATTCAGTCTCTCTTTGTAGATCTCATAGCAAACCTGGAGTTGAGTTTTCCGCCATTTTCTCTCGGCTCTTCGACACACTTTTTTTCACTACGTACCAGTGGATTACTTGTCCACGGAGACTTCTTTCTACCTGAGACCACTTTCACTTTAGTTGGAGCAATGGAATCCATGATGTCTGAGATTTTCACAAGGAAATTATCTACCAACTTATTTACTGAGTTTGAGTTGGGAGATGAGGGGGATGTGGTGGAAGGGTAAATACGTTTAAAGGTTTCTATTGAACTGTCCCCTAGAAATCGCTTTTTATAGTGGTCTTACTGTGGCTGGATAATTTAGCAGAGATGGTACTTTCAAAGAAAATACAGAAATGGTCAGACAATGCAATATTAATTACCGAGATGTTGGAAATATTTAAACCTTTGCTGATAATTAAGTCCAGCGTGTGTCCTTTATTGTGTGTTGGTTGTTTGACATGCTGGTTCAGGCCGAAGTTGTGGAGAGTATCATCTAATGTTTTTGCTCGTCTATCTTGGGTGTTGTCAGTGTGGATGTTAAATGATCCACAATTATTAGTTGGTCATAGTCGATACATATTACAGGAAGAAGATCATTGAAATCATTAAAGAAGTTAGAGTTAAGTTTTGGTGGTTTATATAAACTTAGAAATAAAGCTTTATTAGGCTCATTTATCTGGGTGGCTAGGTATTCAAAAGAATCAAACGTGCCCAGAGTTACCTTTTTTTAAAGTTCATTGAGTTGTGAGAAATGGTGGCTACACCTCCACCTCGTCTGTGCTTTCTGCTCTTGCTTAAGAAATTGTAATTTGGAGGAGTAGATTATATTAATGCAGTTGTTTCATTATTTTCATCTAGCCAAGTTTCTGATTTAAAAAAAAGGGTGTGTAAATTATGCTCAGTGATGAAGTCATTGATAAGAAAAGACTTCCCGGATAGAGATCTAATGTTTAATAAAGCTAACTTAAGTATTGTGATGATGGGCAACTCAACCTTCTGATAGGTTATCAATTTGAGATTTTGTTTAATTTGAGAGCGTGTGGTTAACGGTTTATGTTTCCTGCTGCTGATAATTGCTGGTATGCTAAGTTCAGGGGTGCCGGGCGAGTTCTGGGAGACAGTAGGGGTAGATTTACTGCCCGGTTCCCTCTGAAATCAGATATCTTTAATAATCAGTGGGGGGAAGCTCCCAGGCTTATTGATACTAGTCCCAGGCGTTTGGTGTAGTCTAAGTTTAGGTGTTAATTGTGTCCCAAATTTGATTTGCTTGTTCAATCTGTCTGTAAAGTTTCTAAATGGAGACTCATTTGATGTGGCTGAGTCACAGGAAGATGAAGACTTAATCTCTGATGGTTGTTTATCTGTTCGGTCCTGTGGTGTAGTAGTTTTTTTGTTTCCTCAACTGGCAGAACATTGTCTGTGAAGGTTAATCTTCTCGTGGCTTTTTGTACTTTGACATAAAGGTAAATAGGCTAGTTGAAATATTAGTTCAGAAAATTAACCAAAGGAAATGTTTAAAAACCCAATAAATCAATAAATAAATATGCATGCATTATGAACATTAAAAACAGCCACATAATTTTCAGCCCTATGCATTCCTTCACTTTACTACTTACCAGAATAATACATTACTTTGCAACATTTCAGGGACTGAACACAACGAACATTGATTATTATCTATTCCTAAACTAAATCAAAAATGTTGTCGTTTCATTCAAAATTTTTAAAATATTATACACTTACATCAAATTTTAACTTTTAAGCAAAAACTCCATTGAATTAATTGGGACAACCAACCCAAACATATGGCAGATTGTCACAGTGGGTCAGTGTTTCTTTGGCAGGTAATAACCTTTTATCACTATAAATTGCAAAAAAAGGTGGCTTCAAGCCAAGCCAAGATCCCAGGCTTCCATCCATCCATCTATCCATCCAATGCAGGGTTCCAGAGGCTGGTGCCTATCTCCAGCAGTCATGGGGCGAGAGGCGGGGCACACCCTGGACAGGTCTCCCGGGCTTTCATTTAATCTGCAAATGTCTCTTGAAATATGTTTGGATGATGATGTGAAACAACCAGCCCCGGTCTCCCCTATTTATATTTTATATTTATTAAAAGCATTTTTTAATTGATGCTTTTACTTTTTCAGGTTAATCAGAATTTCTATGGGTTCCCTGGGATCTACATGTGACATGATAGAAGTCAATTTCTCTAAAATGTTCCGTTCACACTGCCCAAAACGTCAACACCCAGAACGGCAAGATTACATGTTAAGTCTATGGTTGAGGCCATCAGTCTCTGCGGCGTTTTGTGTTTTTGAAACTTTTGCTGCTTTCCAAGCTTAAAAGCAGCAAAAGCCAGCAATGCAGAAGTTGAACTAGCTGAGCTTTCAGCGCAGTCCCCTGAGCGTCAACCAGTTGGAGCGCCTCACTGTAGTGACGTCACTACACATTACATATTTACATACACCTCATCCATAAGCAGCTCCCGGAGCAAATAGTAAAAACTCTCCAAGCTCAGAATGCCTCTCAAGAACAGGGTCTATCCACAAACGGCGCTGATGCTCCTGACGTCGACGTTGTCTAGCTTTTTTTAGCAAATAAAGCCAAGCCACTCTCTCAATATGATCCGCCATTGATTAAAACATCTGGAAACAGAGAAACCCCTGCCCACGCGCTCGGTTTTTGCTCAGCAAGTGGCGGGCTTTGCAAGCTTCAGCAATGTATATAGGCTTCAAACTAGTCACTTTGTGACAAAGTCTGCGGTGTGAACGCTGCATTAGACATTCTTCAAGCTGGGAAAAACAAGAGAGCATGTAATTCCAAAAAAGCAGTTGTGTTGACTATCGTGAATCAGGAAATAGCAACAAGAAAACAACTGCTTACCTAAACTTGTCCTCACAGTCCAAGCAATTAATACAACAACTGGAACTGTTACAAGGATGGACACAAGTTTGCTCACTAGACACAGTGAAAGTAAAAAAAAAGGCTTGGGTTTGCACAGTGTTTTGACCGATTCTGTTAAAAATAGTACTGTTTTAACACATCAAAATCAGTAACCTCCTGAAATGTATTCATTTGTTGGTAAATATATGCCCCTTTGAATTCATTGCCAGCAATATTAATCAAAACGTTTTGTGACTGGGCAAAGAATGAGCACGAAGAAAAATAAACATTTGTGCCTCACTTTACAACTAATGAGCTTAATTGCTAATATGTCAGCGACAAGAGAAAATCTGAAAAAAGCGCCATGAAGGAGACAATTAAACTGTAGTATTGCACAGAAAAAAATGGTCATTAATATGACTGCTTCAGTGTAGATGAGCGCCAAGAATAAGCAGTTCTAGTCAGACTGTATTTTGGTATTTTTTCCAATTATTTTCATTCTTTTAGTGCATAGAAGAAGAGCACCTGTTGCCCATCGTCTATTGGACTCAGCAATGCCCCCTATCATTGTGGCATAGTACTTTCTGCCTTAAGGTGCGTTCACACCGAACACGTTTGAAGCGTCAAGGGCATCAGGTTTACATGTAAAGTCAATGCAAAAGTATACCATTTTGATGCACGTAAAATTCGCTTTGGACGCGCGTCGAGCTGCGAATGTTCATGTGTCAATCTTTGGCTCACGCCGCGTTTCTGACGCTTTGGTGTGAACACACCGTTATTTTCAGTGCAAATTTATGACAGATCTGAAGAACTAAATATGTCATGTACATTCATTAAATATTTTAGGCATGCTCCATCTATCTTCTTCAGTCAGTGTGTGGTAGGCCGCCACCAGCAGTGAGGCACAGCTCATCACTGCCTCACCCTTCTTTCGTGTATTTGAACAGGCAATTAATAAACTCAGCAAATTTTGACCATAGAAATGTTGAAATAATACAGAAGATAAATGTATATGGCAGTCAAGCGAACAAATAGTATTTCTCATTGGTAGTATTTTAGTTGTCATGGTGACAGGTAAGCCTCTGCCTCATCTGCTTTCTCTGACTGCACATCACTAATTCATGAGCATAGGCGGAAAAAAGGTCTGTCCCAACGACACAAGAAAGTTTTTATTTTTTATTACTTCCATATTCTGGCAATGGTAAAGCCCTGTTGGAAAATAAAATTGGAATCTCCTTTCTCAGCCCATATGAGACCCTTTCTCTGTTTCTGGAGTAGCTTAAAACAACCAATGCAACAGTTGTAACTGGATAAACCTATGATGACTCTTGAAGCTCTATCTCCAGGTAGTCCATCCCTGGAGTCTCCCTCAGATTCTGCGAATTACTTTGTAAAACGGTCTACAAAACTTTATTCTTCTACTCAACTTTCTAGCTGTAATATTTGATGAGATGGATTTCAAAATTAAAAACATTCTTTTTTTTAAAACATTTATATATATGTAAGTAACATTTTAAATCTCTGTGAATTCCAGAGCTTTTTTATCATGTTAAAAATTGTTTGGGACTCCGGTCCAGCTCAGTTATGTTATGTTTGTAAGTAAGCTAAAGGGGTTCTGGAACATGTCTTTACATAACAGCCCATGAAAAATAAAAAGGTTTGTTCTTGCATTCTTTAATGCAAGTTAGAAATCTAGCATGCAAATGGAAAAATATCTAACAGTGTGGGAAAAGTTTAGAAAATGCTACAAACAAACTGGGGAAACTTTAAAACAGTCTGAAAAAGAAAATGAGTATTTCTAGTTTTTAAATTGTGGATGGGTTGTATGTAGTGCTGAATAAGCACCCACTGAAAACATTTCTTGCAGCTAGGTAACTAAATTCTTCTGAAGGAAAGATCAGAATAAAACATTTCATTGCCCCAATGTTCAACATTTATCCCTTCAGGCTAATTACCAAATTAAGACATTTATTTTCTTTCTTTTTCTTTGACGATTTGGCTTATTTGGTTTCTAAATTTTAAACAAGATATAGTGTTTAAGTCATTTTCTAGCCATTATACCTTTTATTTACACTATGTCCCAATTACTGTAGAAACAGGAGCTTCATTGAATAATTTTTTACCACTTGGAAACTGATATTTATATTTAGCCTCGTATACTGTAAGATATGTAGTCGTGTATGTACAGTGTGTGTGAGGATTGCATCAATATGAGCCGTGGTGTGCCAGAGGAAAAGGCTCATAAAGAGGAGTAATGGTTTTTATCTCCCAGTGTTACTGTCTGTAAAGCAGCACCTATGTGTGTGAGACCTTTTAGTGCTGACACATGCCTCAGTGCCTTTAAGGTTGGGAGAAGAAGATATTATGTTTCTGATGTATGACTGCAAGCACAAACACTCCCAAGCAAATGATGACAGAGATAATAATGAAACCCCGTTAGTCTCAAACCAAGTTTGTCTAGACACGGGTTAAGAAGTGTGTAATATGCACTTGATGTGCCATTTACAATTCTAAGCACAGGCTGCTGTCTATGAGCCTCTCGGTGGTTAACTCATATTTAAACCATTTAGGTGTAATTGATGTACCACTCAGGGTACGGCCCACAGCAGGCTAAAGTCGTGGTCTGCTGTGTCCGGAGATCCGGCTTGCATTTGTCAATAATTAGGATCGGAGGACGTCCATTTCAAAGGGCCAAGGATAGGTAGCGGAATATTCTCTGGGCACCTCGTCAGTGTCTTTTTTTCATTCTTAATTTACTTTATTGAATTTAAAAGTATAGATACATATTTCCAATGTCTTGCAATACATTTTTACTTCTCATACTTTTTACTTTACAGCCGCAACACAAAGTTGTGTTTAATGGAATTATTATAATTAATTGAATAAAATTATGCTGCTTTCCAGTTTTTGCTTTGGCAAATACAACCTAAAGAGCGTGGTGTGCATTTGTTTTAAGCACACTTTACTATGATATTTGCAAATAAAAATCCAGTGCAACCAAGTGCCTTCAGAAATCAGCTGTTTAGTAAAGAGGTACAGATGATTGGTGTAATTTGCTTTCAGTATAAATATAGCTCGTCTATGAATGCCTCAGAAGTTTGTTAAAGAAGATTAGTAAACCAACATCATGATGGCTTGCCATAATGTGGCAAAATCTATTACTGTCCACGGGACCTGCAAAGCTTGTGCACCTTAAGTCCACAAGCAGTCCATTTATTCTGCTTTGATTGTGCTGGAGCTCACAGGATGGCACCAAACTTACAGGAAATAAAGAAAAAGTGTTTAAACATGCACCTTATTGCTCCCTAAGAGGCTGTAGTGAATATTGCATGTCTCTGAGTGGAGCATGGTAATTCAGCTAGAAAACTGTATGCACAGGGGCATTAGAGTTTTCCAACGCTGGACCTCAAGGCATACTACCCTACATGTTTAAGATGTCTCTCTGCTTTAGAACACATTATTCAGAAGATTGCAGTTAAGCAAAGGCCTGTTAATCAACCATCAATTGAAATCTGGTGTGCTAAAGCAGGGAAACATCTAAAACATGCAGGGCCTTGAGGAACAGGGTCAAAAACACTTAGCTAAGGGATCAAAAATATCAATTTTGTTACTTCAGTGCTCCTTGTACGTTGGTTGTATGTGGTTTCAGTTAAGCAAATAATATAAATAAATAAATGAGTCAATAACTGAATAAAGAGACTTTACTAGCAACAAGTAAAACAAACTTGGAAAACCTTGAAGAAGGTTGTGAATCAGCGCTATACAAATAAATGAACTGAATTGAATTGTTAAATTCTCATAACTTTCTGGTTCCTGGTGTGTCTCTGTCCGTAGTGCTGAAAGACTGAAGCCTATGCACTGCCCTACAATCACTTTTAGGCATGTTTGAAAATGTGAATATAATTCCAATAAATTATACAAACACTGATAAATAGTGACTCACACATTTTATTTTACTTTAATTTTACCACAGTCTCTATTGATCTACAATATATAATAAAAATGCATTTACAGTGTGGTTTAAAGAAGTTGTCAATATGACACAATCTAAAATGTGCAAATGACTTCATGAAAATAATGAAAGATTATATTTCCCAAAAATAGTCTGAAAGGAATTTACATAGTTCTAGTTGCATGGCGCATGATTTCATCCAATCATTTGGGGGGGTGAAGGAATCTCAGCACATCGACAAGGACACAATCACTGCATGTGAACCCTGTGATCTGTGGTCTCTTGGATGGCACTACAAGAATTGTCAGTCCACTGATAAAACCACTCAGTATGACTTTCAACAAACATTACAACGGCTTGCTGCAAAAGAGGGTGGCACTGGTTCTGAACAGGTCTAAATAAGCTCTTGGACAGGCAGATTTTTTAAAAAGTCTTCAGACTAATATGCATAAAAATATCTACCTTCTTGTCAAAAAAGAATACTGCAACGTAAGGACTAATTGTCCACTTTTTACTTTGTTCTCATTGCTTCCCCTTGTTTGAATCTTTCAGTTTGATTCTCACTCTCTCCAAACCCTCTGTTTTGTCATCCTCTTGATAAATGTTACAACCACCATAACTGTTTTAGTGCCACATGCAGTTTTAATGGGAGCGCCACCGTCCCGGTGTCTTTTTAGAATACAGTCCTTGGATCTGAGCCCGATTCTGTGATGTGCAGTTAATCTCCTTTTGCTTTTCACATAAGAGATGACGAGCAGAGGACAGACCATCCACTTGTGTTCAGTGACGATTCTTTCCAAACTTAAGTCGGCTGATTTTTCGTGAGAGGTAATAACCCTCTTTTTTTTAGTTATTTTTATTCTTTTTTAATTCTTAAGAAAAAAAGAATTAAAAAAAGAATTTATGAAAAAAACAAAAACAATGAAGTAAATCAACAACTTAACAAAGTAAAGAAATGAGCCTCACCAAAAACTACTTAATTTATTAAAGTGTCACAGACTAATTAGCTCAGTTATTTTGGTAATTTGGTTCAAAAAGTAAAACACAAATATTAGAGATCTCCACACAGAGTAATATGTTTAAAGTGTTTTATTTCTGTTAACTTTAATGATTGTTGCTTACAGCTTCATCAAAATTCCAAATTCAGTTTAAGAGGAAATTTGAATATTAAATAAGAGCAATTTAAAAATAGGATTTTCAACCTTTAAATGTTATGTTATGGTCTACACCATGGGTCTCCAATTCCGGGCCTCAAGGGCTGGTCTCCAGCCAGTTTTAGATGCGTCTCTGGTCCAACACAGCTGATTCAAATCATCCAACTTCCTCCTCAGCTTGTCAAAATTCTGCAGAGGCCTGCTAATGAGCCATCATTTGATTCAGGTGTGCTGAACCAGGGAAAGAACTAAAACATGCAGGAGACCAGCCCTTGAGGACCGGAATTGGGCACCCCTGGTCTACACAATCTTGGGCAAGACTGCTGACTTGGCAATCATTGAGGAGTCACTAACACCCTCCACAAGGAGGATAAGTCCATAAAGGCTGTTGCCTGTGAAGTTGGCTATTGTCAGAACAATGCATCTAAGCAAATTATTGTGAAGTTGAGTGGAAGGAAAAACTATGGTAGGAAGAGGTGCAAACGTCACATTCATAAATGTTTTGAGTGGACACAACATGAGATACAACTCTTAAATTTCTCCAGAGAGCAGCCAGTCCTGAAACAAGGGCAACATCGAAAGCATGGTCCCTGGACTAACAAAAGAAGAGAATGGACTGTTGCTTAGTGGTCCAAAGCCCTGTTCTCAGATGAAAGCACATTTAACACCATGATCCCAGAGTCTGGAAGAAGAGTGGAGAGGCACATCCTGCAAGTTGCTTAAAGCGCTTCATTTTTCAGTTTGATGAAAAGGTTAACAGAGATGCAGATGTTATATTTCAACAGGACTTAGTTGGCACCTGCCCACACTGCCAAAAAAATTTGGGTTTATACATAAATTACCAACATACAATGGCTCTGTCTTAAAAACTGACTATGTAACAAGGAATATACAGGGTAACAAATTAAAACATCGGCCATAGACATTACACTTTGAAAGGAATCACATGAGTTATACTCAGTGATTTATCATATCTTCTCGCCAGTATCTGTTCCATTTAGACCTCTTTAAAATGTGCATGTCATGTTTCAGCCTCACAAAGGGTGTTAGCCTTTCTAGATTCCTAATTTCCTTAACAATTTCCACCAGTGTTAGTCAATGTTAGGTGGGTCACCCTGTAGCCATTTACGAGATATTGCTTTTTTTCTCTCCAACCATTTATATTTTTTATCAGGTATTTGTCACTTCCATTTAAATTCTCTCGCAGATCATCCAGAAATAGAGTTGTGCAAGACATTTCTATCAGATCTCCCAGGATATCCTAAATGATTTTACTAACACACTTCTAGAATGGTTGGATTCTAGGATGGCTTCAAAATATATGAAGGTGTTCAATTGCCAAACTAAGCTTTGGCTATTATGTCTGCAATCTCATTGGTTTTTGTAATATCTTTTTTAACAGTGTTGTGTATGACATATTGTCTTATTTGAAGATACCTGAAAATAGTCACATTTCTCAAAATTATACTTTTTATTCCTTAAAAGGTTGAAACCTGTTTGTTGCCAGTATGCTGTGCAACAGGAGTGCTTAATCCCAGTCTAGGAGAGCTACTATCCTGCAGCATTTGGATGCATCTCTTCTCTAACACAACCAAATCACATGAGTGTCTTATTACCGTGCTTCTGCAAAGCAGACTGATGGGGGAACTCAGGTCTGTTGGAGAAGGGATTCATCCAAAAGTTGCAGGATAGTTGCTCTCCAGGACTGGAATAGGGCACCTCTACTGTTCAACCTGGCTTCATTCAGCATTCAAATCGAGAATTCATTTCAATCTTTTTATGTTAAAGAAAGTAAAACGTTAATAGCAGGAGAGGGAGAATGTTTAGTTGTTGGGAGGATTTGGTATTGGGTATGAAAGCAGAATCGCTGAAGGGTCATCTAAATGATTTAATCTTGTCCCATAACTTGAGTTGTTTACTCACCTCAAACCATGTATCAGGTGTGAAGAGCATAATGGGATGAGGAGTGAATCGCTTGCATTGTGTTTTTGACTTTACAGCATTCCCTTATACTGAGCATGGACGTAGCGACAGTGGAGAGGAAAAACTCAGCTTTAACAGGAAGAAATCTCCAGCAGAACCTGGCTCAGTACGAGCGGCCATCTGCCACGACCGACTGATGGTTTGAGAAGAGACAGCAGATACACAAAAAAGAAACAGAAGAACCGACTTTTTATGTTAAAGAAAGTAATAAGTTAATAGCAGGAGAGGGAGAATGTTAAGTTATTGGGAGCATTTTCTCAGATGCCCTCCTCCAGGAAGGCATCACAGCCAAAGAGAACGGAGACCAGGTGTAGCTTCTATTGAGAGAAAAAATAAAAATAAAATAGTTCACAGTTGAAATGGCAACAACTAATGCAATTAGAGAGTAGAAGAAGAAGACGGTAGCAGAGTGAGGAAATGTGGTCAGTTTGTCCTTCAGCAGCCTAAGCCAATAACAGCATAACTACAGCGATAGTTCAGGATAACCAAGCCCCTCCAACTATAGGCTTTGTCAGAAAGAAAAGTTTTATGCCTAGTCTTAAAAGTAGACAGAGTGTCTGCCTCACGGACTAAAACTGGGAGCTGGATCCACACACACACACACACACGCACACACACACACACACGCACCCACACACACACACACACACACACAGATGCACAGTATCCCTAATATAAATCCGAATGCAATGAAAGGTAATTTTTTAAGGCATCTAGGGGTGTGAATGACTGGCTAGTACTGCGTACTACTTAGGATTAAGAACTACTGCAAGGAAAATCACTTGATGCAGTTAATTGGCTTCCTCAGACAACTTTTCACAACTTTTTATTCTAAGCTGAATTTGACTGCTTCAATATAACTACAATCAGACTGGAACAGAATCTGTTATGAATTGGATCTTATTACATTTGTTATGAAATAGCCTTGTATAAATAAACCTAACTGCTTTTGAAATTAAATTACAGGGATAATTGAACTTTTTGATGACACTCAAATTAATTTAGCTGCACCTGTTAATAATACAACCGAGGTAAAATTATGAATGTGTCTCAAATTAATTGAAATGTAACAAAAGACCTACAACTTGCCCCAGATGTGATCGTGTGTGTGTGTGTGTGTGTGTGTGAGGAACAGATTTGACTTTCCCTTTCAGGGAATCCGATCCTCTCACACACACACAAGTACACGCATATACAGCACGCACATAGACACACGCTCTCTCACACACACACACACGCACGCACGCACGCACGCACAGGTGTCGCCTTCCAGTGGTGCGACGGATACGCAGCTGCGGCGTGTTTTTCGGTGTGCGAGCGCCTGACGTCAGGAGCGGAGCGGCGCGAGAGGAGTTGAAATAGGGCAGAGCAGAAAGCGGAGCTCTGAGAGGAAACCAGCCGCGCAGAGCCAGAAGATGCCAAGCTGCTGCCGCCGCCGCCGCTTCCGCTGCTGCTGCTGCTGCTGAGAGTTGGGGACTCGCTGCCTGTCGCTATAAGCTACCAACACAGCTGCGTCTGATAGCCACCAGCCCATAATTATTCCGAACCACACAAAAACCCTTTGGGACTACAGATAGCACTGTTCAGACGAGTCGCTGCGTGGAATCTTTTTTCTTTTTTTCTTCTTTCTGTGCTCTTTCCTCAGAGGATCACAGGTAAGGAAGCAGCTGGCTTTACCAATATTCATCAGGTACAAGTTCGATTGATACATTTTGTGCGTGCATATTAAATTTTTACTGAACGGAGGTCTTTAAAAAAATGCCAGTAGTTTTATCTGAAAATAGAAATTCCAGCTGGAGAAAAATGGAGCCTTTATAGCGCAGGGCGATGTCAATGACAGTCACTGACAGTGTTTAACAACACTGTTTAGCGCGTCTGCTGCTAAGCCAGGTGCTGTACAACAGTCAGTATTGGAGCAAATCTCAAAGAATAACGCGTAAATAAAGAGCTCCAGGGATTTAAATGACAACACCGTGAGGTACGCACACTTCTATCTGGACACTCTTGACATGGATTCCCGATCTCAAAATCCCGCTTATGCCTCCCACTGTCAGTTCATCATGCATGATGTTGGGAAGACTTCATCCCTTTACAATTAATATATTTGAAGAAATGCAAAAAACAAACAAAAAAAACTCTTTAGAGTGGAAAGGGGATAAAGATTCTTAAGATTTACTTGTGTGATTGTATTAAATGAGCTTCTTTTGCCAAGAAAATCCTTTAAGTGTCACAAGAGACGCCGGCCCAGAAGCAGTAAAGCTTCCGTGACGACCAGCGGAGTGGGAAATGAGTACTGCTTAACGCGCACGCCTGTCATGAGATGCAGTGTGTGGTGCTGAAAACCTCCTAATCGCCAACGGATGCTCTCCTCTCTGCATCCAGGCAGCCTGCTACGTGAAGGACAGAAAAAAAGCATTTAAATTATAACCGTTCAGTCATAGTCTGGTAAACAACACATGCAACTGCATGGAAAAAACACGAAAAGCACGTGCAGGCACTTGCAGGCGTCAAGATCAATATCTGACCCTTTTTTCTGAGTGAGAATATGATTGGCTGCAGTTCTCAGACTTATCTGTTTGCACTCTCACCTAGAGACATATTCCATAATTTCCTGCAACATGCAGCCTATTTGGACTGTGTGATCGTTCCTTGCAGCGTAAAACAATCAAGTGCTTAAGAATACATACATGCTGACTCAGTGGAGCCTCCATGAAGAAGACAAACAGCAGCATCAAAGCTGCTGGAGAACTTGAGATGAAACCACTTCTAATCACCAGTGATTAAACAAGCCGTGCCCCCAGAGTCGCCTTGAGAAATAATGATGTCAACCGGAATAGTGAGTCAGCCAGGCATACTGTAGCTCGCAATCTGCTGCGTGACTTATTAGCTGCCTTCCAGAGAGTCATTACAGTGGGTCCGGCAGATTATGGCTGGTTGTTGCTTCACAGACAGGCTTAATAGTAGGATGACTCAAGAGACAAACACACATGCATGCATGCACCCAAACAAATCCTCACCGTAACATTTCCAGTCATTAGAGCTGAATAAGGCTTCTAGAGGGCTCTGCTGATAACCAATTAAACCAGAAGCAGCTTAAAGCAGCATATGTGCGTGAGAATAACTTATGCTATACTTCATTCTTAGTAGTATGATGGCAGTAGATGCTTATTCTGCTGCTGCTGTGTGAGAAAAGCTTCACACGCTGCTACAGCTTTTACATGATATGCTATTCTTAGTCTTATTATGTATTCTTATTTATCCAGGTCTCTAGACTGCATTTAAATTCATCATCATAAGCATGTAATTGACCTTTTGAGCGACGCTGACAAAATAAATGCTGCAGTGAGCTTTCCCACTCCGATAAATTGCTATGTGGCGTCAATACCGCTGTTGTTTTGTCATTGTTAATGGGCAATTTGATTTCAGATTGCTTTGATTGAGGCTGCTTGCAGAGTGAAGGTGCGCAGATAACTTGTACAAAACAAAACGTTGCTGAAAAAGCTAATAAATTAGTCTTACTGCTCATACTTAGTGTCAGTATAGTAATGTAATAAATATGACATGACCAACAATTAGACTCAGCAGTTAGAAGGCTGGAGATGGTTTTCTTGCTCCAGGAGATTTTAGGTGCTTTGTTGGTAGGTGAGCAAGTTGTATTAGATAAACTCTAGGATACAATACTCAATACAAATGCATCTTTTCAATACTTTTAGTTTTAGGCAGTTAAATTATAGGTTTTCTGCAAGACAAATTAGGATTCAAGTTTCAGTTTCTTTGTTTTATATCAAGTGCCCGCAGAACAAGCTATCGTTTTTTGTTAACAGGATCAATATTTCTTTAAGGAAAAAAACAAAACCCAACCCATTCTGAACTTCCACAAAAAATCGATGAGAATAGCTTCACACATGCTTGCAGCATCCGGTCTTGCTTTAAAATAACTAAATTTATTTTTTTCTCCACGTGCTGGGATGTAGGGTTTTTTTTCCCAAGGAGGCAAGGACAGCCTTCAATGATTATGAATGGGTTGTTGTGGAGGAAAAAGCTGCAAGACTGACTTCTTAGAGGTGATCTAGTTGGTTGAATTGGTTGAGTGAGGATGCACGCAATGAGTTGTGCTTGGAGCTCATTTTCTATCTTGCCGTATATGTTGGCATATCGAACAACTAGTGTTGCACACTTCTAAACATTAAGGAGTGAAGCACACCAGGTATTTGTGTCACTTTTATTGTGCAGTCATTTTATTTAGTTTGTGTGCATTGGGATGAAGCGTGCAGATTTCATTGTCATGCTGTATCAGAAGAGATTATTACTGGGTTTTTGAGTTACTTTTGTTTTGTGTTTATGGAGCAATTGACCATTTGAGTGTTTAATGCTCAACAAAAGCCCCAAATGCTCAAATATTATCTATCCATATTAATTAACCACAAAGTGGGTCTGCACAATGTCGCATGAGATTAAGTTATATTACTGGGTCACCCCTGAAACATTTGAGTCGACTTTGCAACAGCAAAGCAAATGTGTGGCTTATTTGAACATCTTGGAGTCAGGATGCTCATGCATCATGTCCACAACATGGGTTGCAGCCTGCTGGTGCTAAATATCTGTTCGCTAAAGTGAGAAGTAAAGAGGATAGTGATTCTCGAGGATATTTACTTAGGGCTGTGTACCTTCCTACATTACCATGGAAACGTATGTGTAACATAAATAAAATTAAAATGCATTTGCAGAAATTATTTTTCATTTTCTAAATCTAGCTGCTATTTTTGACTCATAAATAAAATTAAAAAGAAATCATCCAAACTGCTTTTTCATTTTACAATTCAACATTGCTCGTTCTGTAACTTAATTAAAATGAAATAGAAAAGGACATTTAAGATTTAATTTTCAAATTGCATCCCAGCAAAATAGTTACAAAATTCAATTTGAAATGTCAAAGTTGAAAATGAAAATGCATTTGCAGAAATGCATTTTCATTTTCAGAATACAAATGCCCTTTTGACTCATAAATAAAATTAAAAATAAATTATCCAAACTGCTTTTTCATTTTGCAATTCAGCGTAGCTCGTTCCGTGACCTAATTAAAAAGAAAATGTATTGCTTTTTCGTTTTCATCCCTACCCCTGCAAAAGGTGTAACATAATTCAAATCGAATTATCAATCCCTCACGGCGCAGGAGAATGACGTCAGGGCTCCTTCTTCTTCTTCAGTCCCCAGCCTGACCGTGCTTAGCAATCAAAACGTTAGGGGGTGTTTGTGTATAGTTGATGCTGGTGAAAGAGAGGAAAAGTAACAAGAAGGCAAGTGGAAAAGTATGAGTGTGAGCATACACATATATAAAGGCTATGTGATCCCAATTCAGGGGCTGCATCCTTCTAAGGACCCGTCCTCCTTGGTCTAAGAAGGACGTCAGGTCATTCGTAGACCAGGTGGACCACCGCATGTTAGACCACCTTCAAGTGAGGCAACACTTGGAAATATGCCGTCAAGCCAGCCGTTTATAGTAATATTACATTTCAGTTTTTCTTTTTTAATAAATTCACAAAATATTCTACATTTGTTTTTCTTCTGTAAAGATGGGGTGCTGATTGTACATTAATGAGAAATAAAATGATCTTTTTTGATTTTAGAAAATGGCTGCAATGAAACAGTGACAAATTTAAAGGGGTCTGTACACTTTACATAACTAAATATTACATAACTATATATATATATATATATATATATATATATATATATATATATATATATATATATATATATATATATATATATATATATTAGTTATTTAATAGTTATATAAATAATTAAATATTACATAAAATGTTTCTAATATTCAGTTGATTTAAAAACAAAATTGTGTGCCAAATTGAATTGAATATATCGTTTTTTTCTTACTATGTGATGTCTTGCTAATCGGCACTTTCTGAATAAATACAATGAATAGATTTTTTTAAACAACCAGTGCAACAATAACTTTACATTTTTATGTTTTTAACACCATTGCGGGTCATAACAGCATGAGCTCTTCTCTGCATCTGCCTCAGTGCTGGTGACATTGTGGCACCTGGGGATGAGCTTGAAGATGATGTAGCAGAGGATGAGGCTGGTTTGGAGAACTCAGTGGTGTTCTCTGGTGGGACAAACTGTCTTCTGAACACGTCTTAGTGATGTGGCAGCAGTCTATTAAGCCAGCCCTGGACGACGCAGCGCAAAGAACAGTGCAAAGAAGCTACCCGAAGCCTTCTCTGCAGACCAACCTAATTGATGTTCCCCTCGTCAACCAAAAAATACCACCCACAGGCCTCAGCTGGATAACTCCATCCACATCTCTGAGCTTTATTCAGCCTGTTAATTCTAATAAAGCTTAAAGAACGGCCCAGGAAGAGCTCATTCAGGTGAATCCTGCATGAGTAACTATAAATAACTACACAATAATTTATCCTAATGTCAATTTTTGTTATTTCATTTCAATAGTCATTTTAAATTGTTCAAGGTAAGCTCAATGTTCATACCTTTAAAAATTCAATGCAACTGTTAGTAAAATGACAATTATATTTCAGATTTGTTTTAATCAATTTATTTATAACAACCATGGAACAACTAAATAACCAAAGTGACAAAAACATAAATTGACAAACAGAAAACAGTGATCCATCCGGTCCTTCCTCTCCTCTCCTCTCCTCTCCTCTCCTCTCCTCTCCTCTCCTCTCCTCTCCTCTCCTCTCCTCTCCTCTCCTCTCCTCCGCCTCCCTTTGATTCCTCATGTCCTAAACAAGAAATCAATACACAGTTTTCAAAAAAAGCAACACAAAAACTTGTAGCAAATCTCTATTTATTAACATGATCAGTCATACGTTATGTATTGATGCACTGCTGCACATGCACATACAGTGCTTTTTCATTACAAAAATAATCTCATTTGTTTTTGGCCAACAATGGGTGACATTCCCCTCCAGATTTACCATAATTGTATTTATAAAATAGATAGAAAATAAGTGCAGATGAGGAACATGGCAACTGTGTTATTTGTGAATTCAAAACTATAGTTTTTACAGCAGAACACAAGAGATCACATACTAAGAATACAGGTTATGAGGTTTTTGAGGCTTAATAAGACTCCTCTAAGCATTAGGTGTGTAATTGGATTTATTCTTCTACCTCCATGCCACCGTGGCCCAATTTTGCCTCGGTAAAGAGGTAATAATTTCCCCTAAAAGAAGTCGTTTTTTTTTCCCCTTTGCAAAACCCAAAATAAGCTGTACATAAGTGGGGCAATAGACGGAGAACCATTAGACCAACATAGGAGCTCGTTTATGGGCGATAGTTTACAAATAATAATATTATATTATAATACATGTCTATACTAACAACAAAAGCCAAATAACACAACCGCGTTAAGTTTAACATTTTTGTATCGCCAGATTTTAATAACTTACATTTAAAACTGTACTCTTCGCTTGCTCCGTCTCCAGCTTCATCCGCCATTGTTGCTGGAACAGAAATCTTCTCGCAATGCCCTGACGTCATTCTCCTGCGCCGTGTGGGATTGCGAATCCACTTTGAAATATGTTACACTTTTTGCGGCGGGAAGTTTGAAAACGAAAAAGCAGTATAATTTTCTTTATCGTTTTAATTAAGTTACAGAACGAGCAATGTTGAATTGTAAAATGAAAAAGCAGTTTGGATGATTTCTTTTTAATTTTATTTCTGAGTCAAAAGGGGCATTTGTATTTAGAAAATGAAAATGCATTTCTGCTAATGCATTTTAATTTTCAACTTTGACATTTCAAATTGAATTTTGTTACTGTTTTGCTGGGGTGCAATTTGAAAATTAAATCTTAAATGTCCTTTTCTATTTCATTTTAATTAAGTTACAGAATGAGCAATGTTGAATTGTAAAATGAAAAAGCACTTTGGGTTATTTATTTTTAATTTTATTTATGAGTCCAAAATAGCAGCTAGATTTAGAAAATGAAAAAGCATTTCTGCAAATGCATTTTAATTTTATTTATGTTACACATACACTTCCATACATTACTAAAATGCAAGGCCCATTTGCAATAGTTTGAAAGGGTGTTTAACAAAAAAAAAGAATTTGACCCCTGCAATTGGTGTTGGTGTTTTGTGGTGTAAACTTGAAGGAGTAATAGAAGAAGGGGAAACAACTTGGTTACCATGGGAACTTGACACATACTGATGGACATACATTATTACTGACCAAGAAGTCACACAGATTTATTTAGCATCCCCGCCTGCTGGTTGGGTATAAATAGATGTAAGAGTTGCTGCTTCTACAGTAGACTGCACTTCATCCATGAGCTCCTGGCAAGAGAAACAGTTTGTTTGAGAGTTTTAGCTTTTTTATTTTCCCCTCAAGGACATGAATCATTTTAGCATGTCTGCAATACTCATACTGAGTAGAAATCTGATCCTTTAAAAAAAAAAAAAAGATAAAAACCTTTATGGTTACCAAACGTGAAAATATGATCACAGCAGTTTGATAAAATAGTGATTTTGAATAGAGTAAGAATTATTCTTCAACACAAGTGGCGGTTTAATCAGAAATGTGATTTATTCCCACTCCAAATGTATATCCCCTAAGGTAAATCATATCTTTCTGTCTTTCAATTTATACACCTGGTGACTCGGCTTTCCAGGTTTTCAGGAAATATAATGAGCCGTTCTCAAAAACAAAGGCAAAGAGTTATTATGTGCTCGAAGACAAAGTCTTATGAGCTGCCACTTTAGCTATACACTCACACTATGATGCAGGAGACAAGATTAGTTTTAAATTGAAATGATGAAACTTTTCCTTTGGGATTTACCATAGGGGTTAGTGACACACACACACACACACACAGTCGTACTTGGAGATGGAAAGCACTTAATAAGAATGACACTAAGGCTAAGGTACTTTACTAAAAATGATACACTATGTTCTGTACATTCCTATTCCACAGGCTTATTTCTGGGCCTGTTGGATCTCCAGGATCTCCAGGTCCTCTTGACTCCCCACAGAGTGCAGGACAGGCAGACGTGGACACTGCTGGTCACTTGAAATTCTGATCAGTGATGTTGAACTTCTAGAAATGACCTTTACTGCTGCATCCCATATGAGCTCAGAGCATCAGCGGCGCAGCTCTGCCCAAACAGAGCTGCCTCCTCTGCCTGAAAAGAGTCAGCGGAGAGTGAGAAATGTGGAGAGGGGTTAGGGAAAGGTCACCTGCCATATCTGTTTTCAGCATTGACTTTAGTCGGCCATCTGCCAGCCTCTTTTATGCCACTATCCCTCTGCCCCCATGTTTATAACTCCCAAACTGGCGATCGTTTTGCTTTGGAGGAGTGATATGACTTCACCCTCTGGGTCATACCACTGCTTATCCAATGGGTACTTCCTACTAAACTTCATTTGTTGGCAGTCTTACATGAGGTTCTATTGGTAAAGGGTATTGGATCATGCAGATCTCATCTGGATCCTTCTTTAACTGATTATGGTCAGATATAATAAAGATCTGCAAGATCTGTGATCAGATGTCTGTTTGACCTAATACTGATCTATGCTATGATTAAATGCTAAAACAGTTATAACGTTTAAAAAAAATTTCTAACGTATGGATGCACGGTCCAACAGCTGTTAGAGCTTTTCCTTTTAGCAGGAAGGTCCTTTCTTTGCATCTTCTTTTTTCTTTGTACCGACTGTCCAAAAACATCCATATCAGGAGATTTGCACTCTAAATCCCCCTTAGGCATGAGTATATGTGTGTGCATGGTTGTATGGTGCTTTGTGTCTGTGTTGCCCTGTGATTGACAGGTGACCTACAGAGGGTGTAGCCTCACTCATTTGACCTCCAGAGACCCTGAAATGAATACATGTAAAGAAACAACAAATACGGATGCACAGATTTTCTTGAAATATTTGTTCAGGTTACTTATTTGACAGAGTTGTGCTTTTTTTGTCACATCCTGACTTCTGTACTTGATCTTGTTTCAGTGATTCTGATCTTGTAGACATTAATAATAAAAAGCACAGCTGGGTAATGAAGCATGTGTTAACACTGCTGGATTTCACAAGAAGCCAGGTTTTTTAAAAGAGAACTGAAGGGAAAAATGCCTATTTTGCTTTTTTTAAATCTTATATGACAAGAAGTACAAGAATAGAGCTTTGTGCTATGGTGAATGAGCACCTTTTGACAGATTTGAGGACATATTTATCTGAGTTGCACTTGTCATGGTACCCTAACCCCTCTCCACATTTCTCACTCTTACCTAAAGAACAGGGACTTCTATGTTTTTCAATAGGAAACTTTTCATCAGAACGGACATAAATCACATGTGGGGTGCCCCAGGGCTCCATCCTGGGGCCCCTCTTATTTAATATCTACATGCTCCCACTAGGCAAGATTATAGCAACCAATAACATTAGCTACCATAACTATGCGGATGACACTCAGCTCTACATTACAACGTCACCAGGTGACTCTGAACCCATTCAAACCCTAAATCAATGCATTGACCAAATAAATGGATGGATGTGCCATAACTTTCTCCAGCTGAATGGAAACAAAACTGAAGTGATTATTTTTGGACCCAAGGCTGAACGATCAAGAGTCAGCACACAGCTTAAATTAATACAGCTAGAAACTACTGATCAGGCTCGAAACCTAGGTGTAGTAATGGACTCAGACCTGAACCTCCAGGGTCACATAAAGGCAATAACAAGGTCAGCGTTCTATCACCTGAAGAACATCTCTAGGATTAAACAACTGATGTTGCAACACGACCTAGAAAAACTCATCCATGCTTTTATCTTTAGTCGGATTGATTACTGCAACAGCATTTTCACAGGTCTGGCTAAAAAGAGAAATCAGACAGCTGCAGCTGATCCAGAACGCTGCTGCTCGCATCCTCACTAGAACCAGGAAAGTAGAGCACATCACCCCAGTTCTAAAGTCCTTACACTGGCTCCCTGTAGCTCAGAGAATAAACTTCAAAATACTCCTACTAGTTTATAAATCATTACATGGCTTAGCACCAAAATATGTTGAAGACCTGTTGTCATGGTACCAACCACCAAGACCACTCAGGTCCTTGAACTCTAGCCTACTAAACATCCCTAGACTCAGAACTAAACATGGAGAAGCAGCTTTCAGTTTCTATGCTCCCCTTATCTGGAACAGACTTCCTGACGAGTGCAGAGCTGCTGAAACTCTGAACTGCTTTAAATCGAGACTAAAAACCCATCTGTTTAGAATTGCCTTCGAGTAAATGCTTGATGTCATATGTATGAAATGTGTTCATGATCTCTTGCTTTTTTTTTTATCTTTCTCTTGCTTTATTGTGTATCATGTGTAATGTGTGTTTCTTTTACTTTTACTTTCCATTGTTTTCTTTTGTTTTTTTAAAATCACCAAATCATGTAAAGCACCTTGAATTGCCCTGCTGTTGAAAGTGTGCTATACGAATAAAATTGCCTTGCCTTGCCTTGCCTTGCCTTGCCTTGCCTTGTGTTTCGACAGGTCTAACCCGATGTGTTTGAGTCAGGGTTTGACTCTTAATAGTCCCCAAGTCATGATGGATACCGCTGTAGATGGTGTAGCTGAAGCAAACCGTGACTATGACAATGATCATATTCAGAACATTTTCTGGTGCAGAGCTGTTTATAGTCCTATTTGTATTCTTTCATCTGATTGGTTTCTGTGTTTTCTTTCCTCTGATAAAATGAGTAAATGCTGTTTTTTGTTATTTACCCTTAAATAGTTAGCTTATTTGCCAGTACAGTGGCTCTGCATGCCATTTGAACTCCTACTACTTTAGTCTACCTCTTTCTGACTGCTGCATGTTTTTCATACTTCTTCCCTCTGGCGTTGCATAACCCAGGGGCCAGCAACCTTTACAGCCCTGTAAGCAATTTTTGTCCTTCAATCCATCTAAACTAAATTTGTGTCAAGTCACAAAAGCAACATTAATCTTGCTTGTTTTTATAATCTATCAGAATGTTTTTTATTTATTAAATTAACAAAAAAACTGTTTTACCAGTGTTTTTAGCCTTAATACATTTTATTGTATGGGACATACAATTTTTACAGAAAATGAAGTGAAAAAAGCACATATTGACATGAAAGTTATCTCATAAAAGACTAATATTCCTTACACTATTAGTGCTATTGTTTGTGTAAATGTTATGCATATATTGCATGAAAATGCCTTGGAAAAACTGTTAAAGTAAGATTTTTTTCAGTTAACTTTGCATTTTAAAACATTGCTTATTTCGTCAGCATTTTTGAACAAAGTTTTTAACAGCCACAGTGGACAGTCTGAACAACCACATGCGGTTCTGGTGCCACAGGTTGCAGACCCTAGGTGTAGGCTGCTCTGCAGCTGGAGCTAACTGGTAGGATTGGGCTCATAAGATCCTCTTTGTCAGAATAAGCTGTTGATGATGCCATAGGTCTCCTGGAACTAGTGTTTAAAATTGAAAATTGTCTCAGTAGATTAATTAACCATACTGTGGAGCCTTTATTACAGCTTTACCCCAAAATGTTCGCTAAAGGTCTTTTATAAGGAAATCTGTCCATTTCCCTCTGTCCCAATCTTTCTTTTGTTTCCACGGCCAAAGCACCAGTTTCTTGGTTCCAAATTGATGCTTAACCTAGCACCAACTCCTTGCTGGGCCAGGTTCTTTCTAAGAACCATTTTCTCTCCTGCCTGCATGGTGACGAAGCCAAATTATTGGGGGTAGGATGACAAAAGCTTTGCTATTTTCATTCAGCTTTGGTATTTCCATTCATAAGAATTAGGGCTAGACGATATCTCGAGTTTTTTTCTTTAAATAAAATTTATTAATAAAAGATAGAATAATGATCCGGTGTTGTTTATATTTATATAAATAGACCAGTTAGTTTTCCTCCCCCCTGCCCTTCCGTCTGTCTCTTGCGTTACTTCACCTTGCTACACCTCCTGTCCTCACTGAACGTGAATCTCACCGCAACCCCACTGCTGCATTCAGTCCGGAAGTGACAGCAACATGGAGACAGACAAAGGCACAAGGGAGCCGCTGGTTAGCAATGCTTTAAGTGGGCTGGTACGCAACGGTACTCAGTACCACCACTTCTAAAAATAGCTCTTTAGAGTTCCACCACTTCTCCTAGCCCTGTTCTCAGAGAGTCCCGGTATGCTCATTAGTGCGTCTGTTGTAATCCTTTTGCAAGCTCCCCTCTTGAATTTTCAGAACCCTTCAGAACCCCTCAATACTTGCAGAAAGGTAGAAGCTTGTCTGTAGTGTGCTGCATCGCACACCTGTGGTGCATTCAAGGAACCTTAAAAATGTACAGTGAGTTCATATAACATAGGATATTTAAAACTTATAACAAAAAACACAGAAAATGATACCACAAGCCATAAACTTCTGTTTCACGGCAGTTGGCAAGCAACGTTCGATGCGTACTAAACATGCCCTACTTATTTTTTACGAAGTACTAAACCCCCACCCACCCCCACTCCTCGACAAAACATCTCTATTAATTGCGTCTTTTTGGCCTCAGAACCAAGGTCCCGTGCTGAATTTCAACACCAGCCCACCCTTGCCCAAAACAGTACTTTTTAACAGCCAAGCTATAACTATTTTGGTTCATAGTTAGAATAAAACATTATTTTATTCGAGAAATTCATATTTTTAATATATGCCGATACTTTATTTTTGCCACTGTTTCTAATATACATCTACAGCTGTATATCAATAAAAGTGCCTGTGTGATATATCTAGATATATATCGAAAATCGGATTTCAGCTGAAAAATATTGAGATATAACTTTTGGTCCATATCATCCAGCCCTAGTAAGAATGGACAATGGACATAACCAAGAACATGTTATGTACACATATTTGCAAATTCAGCAAAGTATGGAAGCACAACAGCATCACTGATAAGAGCACAATGCACTCTACTGATGTTAAAGTTTCTCTCTCTTGTGCGCTTCCTGTTTTTTTCCCCCCAATGTGGGCGTATACAGTAGTGTTGCAACATTTTAGATGATGTCATGATGCAGCACCGACTGGGGTCCGCATCACTGGAAAAGCAACCTGTTTTTTTAAAGAACCGGCTAAGAACCCACAAAGCTCTGGCACCAGCACCGAACTAGCACAGTTTTTTTTTTTCAATAAAGAAGCCCTGTAAGAGGATCTGATCAATAGCCGGATTCGGACATACCAGTTTTAGGAACGCAGTTCTGAGAACTACCCGCCTCGAGTTTAGTTATAGGAACCACCCTTTTCCCATGGGGACTTTTCCTTTTTGCGTTCCCACATTAAGGACCTTGATAAGGGCCATTTGTCTTACTTTAGCGCCACACCCAGCAGCAAAACAAACATAATCCGTGGAAAGTGAACAAAAATAAAACAAAGTGCATGTCAGGCAAGGCACGTAGCTTGTCAGTTCTACCAATCACAAAAGACCTACGTATTTGAGTTCCTATGGGACTCAGAAAAGACCCTGCTTAGGAGTAGGAGCTAAAATGGTTATAGGAACTGAGGGCCGTAGACCCTAGTTCCTATGTCCGAACGAGTCTAAAAACAGCCTGGTTCTCGAAAAGGTTAAAGGGACTGTAAAAGGTTCATACAGTGCGAAAGCAACTTATGATGTAACAAGTAGAAGGTGTAAGGGTCTGAAGAAGCTCTTTTGATTTGCCAATATCGAATTCTAAACATCTTATGTTATTTTAGGCTACAAAGATTGTAGTTCTGTAATACTGTGATCTCTTTAGAAGAAGTATGGCAGCCACTTATTCTGCAAGTTATATCCGACTGCCTCAGACAGCTTACATGTTGCTGGTAACAAAAAACATTAACTGTGTTTTTGAAGAATAATTTGATACTTTTATTTTATTTGTACGTTTGACAAGTATTGGTACCGACAAAACTGTTGAATTTGTCTGTAATGTATTGAGGTCTATTGATGTTTCACAATGTGTTACTGCAGAGGAATCCTCTGCCTCTTCACAAGCATCAATCTTTGGCTGCTTTAGTCATTCAAGAGATTTCAGAAGACACATTGTGATCTAAAGGCGATGCTTACTTTTGCGTGTTATGCACATGAATGTCACCATCATTTTGGACTTTTAATTATGCATTTGAAAGGTTCTTCAAAGGGAATCTTTTCAAACCACATACACCTGTATGTGAGTATTGGGCTCATAAGTTTGAGTTGATTGTGAATTTTCTCTTTTACAAACTATTATACGTAAAGGATCAAATGTACTGCTGGAAATATTTAGGTACAGAGAAACCACTTGTTTACTAGTAGTAGGCATCAACAAGGTTCTTGCATTATTCTGACTGGATATTTGAACCATATTTCTATCAGAAACTGTAAATTCATTGAAATTTGTTTTTTGTGGCATGAAGCAGACTTCAAATTGCTTTGCGATCAAGCTATTGCAAAAGCTTACTATTAGCCTGCATTATCAATTTCAGATTAAACTTTTATTTGTTTTTGGGATCATTTTGCTGGTAGAACAACCATTTAGTTGTTCAATTGAAATAAGGTTGAATTTGGAAGTAATCCTGTCTCCTTATTCTCCCCATTTTGTGTAAAGCACAAGTGCTACTGGCAGTTGTTTTCTTAGATTTAACAGCCTCACCTTTTGATTCCTTGAAACGGATTTCTTGTTTTTATAGTCAGTTTAATTGCTTCCCAGTCTTATTGGGTTGTTTCTGCACATCCTGACCCCAAATATACATCAATACTAGTTTTGGAAGACTTTCTGAATGGCCTCCCCAAAGTCAATCCGATTGAAAATGCATGGACTATGCTTTAAAGTGGGGCCCATTCCACATACCTAGCCAATTTAGATGAGTTCTATCATTTTTACAAAGAAGCATTGTCAACTATCTAGTCCGAACCTTGCTATTAGGAACAAAACCTGTGTAGTTTCTCTTCAACTTGTTAAGTGAAGTTAATTTAAATATTACTGGGGGTGTCCTGTGTGGATTAGAGAAAATTGGTCTTAAATTCAATTCTGTGCATCTACTTTTTCAGTTTAACATGCAAAAGAACTGTTGCAATGCATCTTTAAAAAGCACAAAATGAAATAGAAGTCATGCCCATGATCAGTGTATGTAAACGTCTGGTTGGCACTGAATATTTCCAACCACATAGACTTCTTTCATATTGTCTTAGAGCAGATCTGTGCTGTTATATAATGAGCAGATTCAGCCCTGTTGGCCAAGCAGGGAAACCAGTTGAGGCGCCGCACATCCCCCTGATATCTTGTTTGCTCCTACAGCTCTGTCACAAAGCCTGCAGGGAATTTTTGGATTTAACAAGTCGCTCTCTGTTTGTGTGCCTTTCAGACGCACCTGACAAGCATGATGTGGGCTTTAACACCCAAGGGCTGCCAATCTGGTTATGGAAACTTGTCAGAGGCAAATCTCAGATATCAGAAAATGTGGCAAGAACAGAATGGGATGATATTCAGAAGAAGCAAGGATTTTTCTTCCTGTTTTTTCTTAAGATTGGGTTTTAATTCTACCTAACAGCCTTGAGCTCTGTCTCTTTTGCACAGTGCATGTTAAAAGGAGAGCAACAAACAGTGGCTAATTTGGAAGCTCAGCTGTTTCTGAAGCACTGCAGCTTACATTACAGCTCGGTCATTACTGTTCGGTCTGTCATTTCGAGGAAGCAAATATAATGTTTCTCTCTAAGGCTATCTAAAAGGCCACATATGCTGTTGGTTTTCTTTCAAATGAATACATTAACTTATCTAATCACAGCTCACATATGCTTTGGTCAGGCGTTCTAATTGCTGTAATGACTTTTCCTCTTCTGTTAGAGGCTTTCTAGACTGTATGTTTGTTTCCATACGTTATACTGAGTTTTATTTCAATTGAAGCCATTATATTTTTCCAAATGATGGTCATGGTCAGTCTTCTGTGTTTTTAAATGAACTTTCCTTCACATTACAAAAGCCGCAACCAACTACAGTATTTTTTATTTGTTTATTACAATACAATATAACACACCAGCTGCAGGCATACTCTTCAGCTTTATTAAGCCTTTGTGATATATCTTATCTAGTTTCCATTATTAATAATACCACAGTGATAAAATGAAAGAGTCATTCTTATTAACTAGCACTATCTGCAAATTCAATATCTCTCCTGACGTATCCATGTTTCATCATTACTCTGACTCTCCAAGCATAATAGAGGAGATTATTTGTAATCCATAACACACAGAGTATACCACACTCATGCTGAGCTACTCATAGGCACATAGAATATGTACTCCGACTTTTAATAATTTTTAACGAAATACGCTGCTGCTAATCTGGAAAGATTTGGCAGACATGGCATCATACTGATATTTGTATAAATAACAAAAAGTAAATGTTTTCAACATTTCTCATACAACAGACACTTTTGCCAACTTTGTCTGAGTAAATTTATTCCAAATAAAAAGAAAGTGTCACCTTGTTAAGCTGACCTATTATTTATCTTGTGGTGTTAACCAGCATAATGACAAGTGATTTTCTTGATGCACTCCCAGTGGATCTTCCTTGTTTCAGAGCATTCTGTGAATTACCATTTTGATTTGGATGTAAGGGGATCCATCAAGGTAACGGCGAGGCGTTCCTAATAAAGTCGCCAGTATTTGTGTGTTTGGGGGTCAGGAACTCATCTTGAATTTCCTTGAGTTCTGGCTTTGCTTTTTTACTTTGCTTTTTTGCTGGTTGGCCAGTGGTGGTTCTCTCTTGAATCTCTTAAGATTTCATGATGCAAATCTCAGATTTCACCACATCCCAAAGGTACTCTATTGAGAGCTAGTAAATCTCCAGGTCATTGTAGAAGGGTGAACCCATTGTCCTAGTCAGTTAACTGATTTTATAGGATTTGCGCTTTGTGACACAGTTCTTTATTTTGTTGGATGTAGCTATCAGAAGATGATACACTGTGGTCATAAAGGCAAGGTAATGTTATGTGTATGGCAGATTTCCTCAACAGAGCAATTCAAAGTGCTTGATTTAAAAAGAAGGTAAATCACCAACAACCAAAATATTTCATTGCAGTGGCAATGCAATATTTAATAGAGGAAAGCGATGACAGACTGAAAAACAAACTACAGTTAATGATATTCCTGTTTTTACTTATGGAAGTTTTTTTTGCCTTGATTTAAATTTTAAAAGAACTCTGTGTTTCTGCATTTTTTATATTTTGTGGGAGTTTGTTCCACAATGAAAGAGCATAAAAACTTTTTCTCCATGTTTTGATCTGATTCTGGAATGGACATGACCAGCAACCATACTTAAGTACTTTGCTGGACTTCAACAATGCTCAACTGGTACTAAGGGTCCCAAAGTATGTCAGGAAAATATCCCTTTCACTTTTATAGCTCCATCATCATCTTGAAATGTTGATACAAGGCAAGATGGATCTAGGGCTATCCTGTTGTATACTCTAAATTCTCACCCTAGCATCTGAATCTTTGACTCATTGGACCAGGTAATGTTTTTCATTATACTGTGTGAATTGTAGCTTTGGTTTCCTGTTCTTACCTGATGGGAGTGGTACCTGTTGTGGTTTTCTGTTGTTGTACCCTATCTACTTTAGTGTTCAAATTGTTGAGCAGAGATGGTATTCTACATACCATCACTGTGATGATTGGTTGTCTGAGCAACATATTTACCATGCCTAGATGCCTAAATGCAGTCGGTTGCTGACATTTGGTTGGCTATTTCACTATTTGTGTTAACAAGCATTTGCACCTAAAAAAGTGGCCATTGAGTGGGTGTGGGTGTTTCAGAAAACTGAGCTTGATGTTTGGATTCTTTGCTTAATAAATCATGTTACAAGGTATCTCTTGCTCCAATTAAGAAGGTTATTTATGGTCTTTATTAGTTATTTAGTTATTAGTTATTTCTAATTATCTGATTGTGTTGTATATTTAAACGTAAACTTGTTGTTTCCAAGGGATAGACTATAAATTTATTGTCATATATACTTTTACAGATATTCTAAAATTCATAAAAAATTGGATGGAAAAAATAAACTATGAAAGAGAATAGCTCGTATCCTGTTCAGCCAGAGTGTCTGCAAAATAACCAGGGTTAGAACGTGTGATCGTGAGGCGTGGCTGTCTGACAGATTGACACTTTTGGTCTCAACAGTATCTCTTCTAACCACACAGGCAGAGGAATAACATGCAGAAGAGTGAGATGAGAAACCAGGATTGGGCAAAAAGCGATTCTCCCATTGGCTCTATTTTGTGCCATGAACACATCTGAGTGAAGAAGTGGCAGTTTGAAACCTGAGTGCAGGCTGACTTGCTGGGAGACGCAGGTTGATGGCAGAGATTTTCCTGACGATGAGACGGGCATCAGTTTAAGGTGGCACTTAGGATAACAGAGTGTAGAGAGGTTTGTTCTAAAATGGGCCATGCACCATTTAGGGGGAAAATATGACACCCACCTTCATGGAGTGATTGACAAAAGCCATTTATTTTTTACCTCCTGTTTTTACTGTATTTGGTAATACGTTATCCAGTCGCGACACACTGGATATTTCTAATGCGTGACTCTTCTCAATAATTGTGAAAAATATTCCAAATTGCTTAAAAATGTGTTTAAAATCACATCTATGTTGCAGCAAATGTAGCTCAGAGCAAGCCTTCAAATGCAAAAGCTTTGACTTGAGGCGGGTGAAATGTTCGCCTCACAGTTTCATCATTCACAAATGAAACTTTTTCCATCCTTCCAATCCTCTTTTGTAGCCTTTTTTAAATACTCAGCAACTTGCAAAAAGGAAAATAGCACCCTGAGTGCGAAATGACTGTCGGAGTGGAACTGCGTGTGTCATTTGTAACTGTGACAGCAATCCTACCTGGAGTGCTGCAGAGCTGAGAGAAGGAAGCAGCTCGAGAGGCCTTTACCTGGCTGCCATTACAGAGAGCAACAGAAGGGCTGCTTGTCTTCATTTACACTCCAGCTCTAAGTTCTGGAATAGTTTTGGCCTTTTAAAAGGGATTGATTAATTATGCATTCTCTGTGCTCTCTGAAAGTAATGATTTTAGGCATTGATCTAACTCCCACATTTGATCCTATTATATTTACCACAGGTGCTTCTGGGTTTTTTGTTAAATTAAAAACTTTTCAAATTCTTGCTTAAGCAATTGACACAAAGCCACTGGTCACAATTCACATGTTATCAGATATATAACATTCCCTGACTGTCTTCATGTCATACCAGCAGGGGTTGCTTTTGCTGATGAGGTCAATATTATAATTTTTAGACTTGTGTGTCAGATGATGGGAATGCGTTGATTAAATTTTGATTTGAACGTTTTATATTCTGTTAAATTCCAGAGTTGTTTAAGAATGTTTGATTCAATCTATTCTTCCCTCTACCAGTGAACCAATCCCTGTAACGTTGCTGCTAAAGAAGGTCAAACAACAAATTATTTAGCCCTGAGGAAGGATTTTCTTTAATAAAAAAATGCACTATTTTTTATTTAAACAAAGTATGCTTAGTGGGGCAAAGAGGATCTGCTTTTAAAATTTCCAGCTGATATTGTTCTTAATGACAAAAGCTGTTACCTTAAAAGAGGCACTGATCCTTTGCAGCAGGGCTGTCCAACCCCAGTCCTCAAGGGCCAGTGTCATGTAGGTTTTAGATGTGTTCTTGTTCCAACACAACTGATTCAAATGGCAAAATTACCTCCCCAACATCTACAAGTTCTCCAGAACGATTGAAACTGCCATTAGATTCAGGTGTGTTGACTCAGGGTGACATCTAAAACATCTAGGACAAAGGCCCTTGAGGCCCGACTTTGGAAATGACTGTATTACAGTGTCCTTAATGTATTTTTATTGGATTTTATGGTATAGATCAACACAAATTAATTAAATTCAATTCAGTTTAGTTCATATTGGGAAATTAGTTCATAATGCTAAAGTGGAAGGAACATGATACATTTTTTTGACAAATAAGCATCAGAAAAGTGTGGCATGCATTTGTTTCTGCCCCCTTAATCTGACAACCCCTGATTAAAAATATGTGCCTTGAGAAGTTTATTAATTTATAAATAATCTGTTAATTTAAGACCTGTATAGGTACAGCCCCTGTGTGAATACTTCAGAGTTTTATTTTTAGAGAACATTAGTGAGCAAACTATCATGGAGACCATGGAACACAGCAGGCTGGGCAAATAGATAAATAATTAGAAAAGCAGCTAAGAGGCCTGTGGTAACTCTGGAGGAACTGCAAAGATCCACAGTTTTGGAGTGAATATCTATTGACAGGGCAACTATTACTCATGCACTCCACAGATCTTGCCTTTGTGGAAGAATAGACAGAGAAAGTCATTGCTGAAAAAAAGGCCACAAGATGTCTCATTTGCAGTTTGTAACAAGCCATGTACTTGACACAACAAACATGTGGAAGAAGGATCTTTGGTCGGGTGAAACCAAAACTGAACTTTTTAGCCTATCGAAAGCAGTGGTGAAACATGGTGGAGTTAGCATCACGCTGTGAGGACGCTTGTCTTTAGCAGGGACATGGACGCTGAGTGAATGGGGAGATGAATGGAGTTAAATATGGGGAAATCCTGATATGGGCAACAAATTACTTCAGACTGGGGTGGAGATTCACCTTCTATAAAGATTATGACTATAAGTATACAGTTGGAACTACCATGGGAGGGTTGAGTTTAAAGCATATGAACAATTTTCAGTACTTTGATTTTTTTTTTAAGTACATACATATATACATACATACATACATACATACATACATACATACATACATACATAAATACATACATACACACATAGACACATACATACATACATACATACACACATACACACATACATACATACATACATACATACATACATACATACATACATACATACATACATACATACATACATACATACATACATACATACATACATACATACATACATACATACATACATACATACATCTTTAGCTTTATGCCATACCTTGCATTGATGGATCCCAATAACATACACTACAGTTTGTTGTAACATTACAAAATAGGTATAGTTTTGCAGGTTATTGTAATTTGAGTCTGGTATCACTAGGGATGTTTAGGAGAATTAATTTACTGATGCATAAACACACATTTCTGAGCAGAACATTGTTTTTATTTGTTCAGAACTCCCCTAGGACAATTAGACAACTGCTACGTATATATAACATTGGTATTCCGTTGAATATCTAGATTTACTATGTTGCAATATTAAAAATAGTTTTTGACAGATTGTGCAACAAAATGAATATTAGTCAGTAGCACTTTCAATCTGAAGATGATCCCTTTTTGGATCCATATGTGATTTTGGTGACCCATTTAAACATTGCATTCAAACCTGACATTTTGCATCTGCTACCAGAAGCAGAACCAGATGTGTTTCAGAGTTTTCCTCCTTTATGAAAACGAAAAGGCGTCTGTGTTTTATGATTGGAAAACATCAGACATAATCACATCATTATGCAATTTTCATTTAGCCACAAAAGATAGACTACTTCTCCTGGCTTAGGATCAAAATTTGCTATGATATAGGCAAATTGGTTTCTTGATGTCTATTTTGCATTTACACAGTTGTTTTTGAATGGATTTGCTGCAGATTCGTGACCACAAACTGAAAGGGATATTTTCCTGACTTTACTTCAAACTGATAGAAGTAAAGTCTCAACTTTGCTAAAAGCAGCAGTTTCTGAGAGGTTGAAATAATAACCTCTCAAGGTGAAGTTGCCCCAGGGTGTTTGCAATAAATGGCAAATTTTGACAGAATGCTATATATTATAACTCTAATCCTGTACTCTCTGTCCATTACTCTGAACTTTTTCCAGCTAAAAAAATCCCAGACCCATGATGCAAGGGGAGTTCCAAGAAGGAATTTACATAAATATTATATCTCAGGGTTTCACTTAGATACCAGATTCATCTTAATCAACCAGACTGATTGCAGTAGCAGAATGGTAATGCTGGTTGAAAGTGTTTTTCACAAAATGAGGAAGTTTGAGTTTTGTTGTGTTGAGTCACTTAAAATAAATTATCATTACATTTCACATTAAATTAAAATGTCACTCAATGAATAGTCCTTTTTTATCAAGACTACTCTGTTGCTTACACATTGCAGCTTGCTTTATGTAATTAGTCTTTATATGCTTATGTTTATGTCCCTGGTCATCCATAGGTTCCCAAGTTGCCTTTGAAGCTAAAATTATCAGTCAATGGAAATTAATATTTTAACTTGTGAAAAAGCAGCTTTGTGCTCATTGACTTTGATGCAATTCAAAACATTGCCATGGGCAGATCTTTACTGTACCTCAGCCAGAGATGGTGACTTCTGCCCCACTTAAGTCACAGAAACAAAGACTTCTAACTTTCCTTAGACTTCAATTCTAAATACTTAAGACCCGACTCAAACTGGAGGAGAGATTCTGCCATTGTACGGGAGCCTTGTACGTCCAGACAAGTACTTTATATTGGATCCTGTACTTCACAGGAAGACAATGGAGGGAGATGAGAATTGGGGTAACATGTGAAAGTTTAGAAGACCGAGAAAGGAGTTTAGCAGCAGCATTCTGAACCAGCTGCAATCGTTCCACTGAACCCTCATGAAGACAAGTAAAATAGAGTTACAGTTGTCAGTCCTGGATGAAATAAAAGCATGGATAATCATTTCCATTTTGGACCTAGATAAAATCGGTTTAAGCTTCGCAATACTTCGCAGGTGAAAGAAGCTAGAGCGAACCATGTTTTTTAAATGCTATTCCAATAAACAGCTGGTATCAAATGTAACCCCTAAGTTTCTTTTAGATGGTTTGATATAGGCTATAAGGGGTCCTAAATATTCGGTGATCGAGGGTATAAATTTTCCCTAAGCACAGATCAGTACTTCAGTTTTCTCATTTAGCTGAAACGAGTTTTGATTTAGCCAAGATTTAATTGACTGTATATAGCCCTGTAGAAACAACAGTTTAGAGAGATTATGAGGTTTAAAGGACATCAGCAGCTGAATATCATCTGCATAGAAATGATATTAAATTTCAGTAAACGATTGCATCAGGTGTTACAGAGGTAGAAGATAAAGAAAAAAAAGACAGGGCCAAGAACAGAGCCCTGCGGAACGCTATAGTGCAATGCAGCTCATCTTGATTTAAAAGATTTTTCAACAACACAAACATTTCTTGGAGATAGGTAGGACGCAAACCCAGCACCGTACCAGAAATACCTGCCCAATCTGTCATCGTCTGAAGTAACACAGAATGGTCTGCAGTGTCAAATGCAGAACTCAGATCAAGTGTCAAAAGAATAACACACTCTCCTTCATCTGTGCACATCAGCAGATCATTAAAGAGCAACTCACCCCACTACCAGAGTCCACCCACAAAAAAAGCGTTTAAAAAAATGCGTCAAAAGGAGGTGTTGGCTGGCTGACCAACGAAAGCTCGGGGGGAGAGGGCTAGGCGTGGTCTGCACTGTGTTTGACATGTTGACAGCAGTGCTGCTGCAGTTGCACACACAGACAGCAAGAAACATGGGGAGCAATATGAGCTCCTTTGTCTCAGTCTCACTGAGGTGGATGGGTTTCTATTCACCTCCTTCACCAGAGGAAAAAGTATTTTCTGACTCACCTCAAACGCTTCATTCGCGAATTTGACATGCAAATTTAACATGCAATTTTGACATGCGAACAGCACATTATTTTGCGACGCAGAAATCCTGACATGCATCAGCACGCTTCTGCGTTAACTTTACATCTAAACCTGACGCCGTTGACACTTCAAACGTGTACGGTGTGAACGCACCATTAGAGTGAATAGCACTACCCGATTCATATTCAAGTGCAGCATGGAGTTTTAACCTGAAGAGGGCGCCACACTGACGGTTTTTGGTAGAAGATTAATAATTTTACTAAAATGTACTAAAATACCAAAAATAATGATCAGACAAGTAGAAAGCCCTATTAGACACTCATTTATACAGTTGATCAGCAAAAAAAGTTGATTTGGAGGTTGCTCTTTAAAGTGTTTGGACTTGCCTTGGACTTGCCACTTTAAGACTTTGGACTTGTCTTGGACTTGCCCCTTTAAAAACTTGAGTTCTAATTGGAAATAATGACTTGTAGCTAAAAAGAAAATTTCCAGAAATTGTAATTGTTCAATGAAGTAGTTAAATGCACTGTGTTGGTGGTGAATATAATAATTTTCCATTCTTCCAGTCCAAGTGCAGAATAAACTATAATACTAAAGAGAATTGGCATTTCCGTCTAAGTAGTCTTATGTACTTTTCCCTGACATTCTCAGCTGAAAACACCTTATTACTGGACCAGCTTTCTGCTGTCTTCTTGTTATATCGAGAAAAAAGTGGCGAGGAAACTTTCTAGCAAAAAACAGGAGCCCTTACATGAATCATTCCAAGACACAATGGGCCAAATATGATAGTTTTATCTCCTTAAAATTGAAAGTTCAAAAGAGAGACTCAAAAAAAGGGTCTAAGCCCCCAAACCGAGCAAGTCTGAAGTGAGCTGCCACCAATTGTTCTACTTTTAAAAAGTGTCTTCTAAAACTCTTTAAACGTTTTATTATTCTGGTCAAATAACTGTCTGTCTGATATTTTTTCCTTCCTTCTGATGAATTTAACATCATTCAGTGCATGCAACCAGTTCTCTGTGTGTGTCTTCATGAGTACTCAGCTGTGTGTGAGCCAGCGCCTGGAGGCCCAGGCAGCACATTAAGAAAGTGACTGGCAGATCTCATTTGGTGTTTAATTTCACAAGGGTGAGCTCTCATCTATGAAGACCCATTAGCCCCCGGCTAATAGGCTAGCTAAAAAATGTCCACCCTTGCTCAAAATGATGTTTACATTTACTAGACTTGTGTTATTTTGAAGTTTGTGCATACTTAGCAGCTGATAAGTGTATATACTGAAATGCCAGCATTGGACATACAGCATGTGTGAACAATTTATCTTACCTCCATAATGTGTTTTTTGTTTTTGTAATATTCAGACACATTTGCACATATCCCTTTCAGTCTAACTGTATGTATTCCAATGGGAAAAAACAGGGGTAAATGTCAAATATTGCTATTGTAGAAATTTAGTACAAATTGGATTTCCACAAATTTAGAGAATTTTGCCATAAGCAGTACAAGTTAAAAAAAATCCCTGCACTTTTCACAGAGCACAGCCTCAGTAAGGAGGTCCAAAGGTGTCACAAATTTATAACCTTAGATCTTTAGTTATTACTGAAATATGTCATTTAAAACGACAACAGTGGTGCCCAGATATTCAGGGGGGTATGGACAAGAACCTGCAAATAGCTGAAATACATGAATACTATCGTAACCATTAAACATTTATATCTGCCTATTTTAATAGATAATCTAAATATACATATGCATTATTATGCACAGTGCAAACCATTTTGGGACTACTGCATGAGCTAACATCCATGGTCTTTCTTATCTCTGCTTTCAGGGGTTAAGCAAATCAGTCCCAAGGAAAGTGAATGGTGTTCTAGATTTACAAATGTGTTTTTAAGTATAAGATAAAATACTTCCCTTTGCATATTACAGAATAAAAATGGTTAAAATATATTAAATGTATTGAAGTTACCATGACTATGTCACTCCTGGTACTGATAAACATGTTATATAAGAGAGATCACAACAGCGGCTGGCCTGTTGAGTAATTATCACTAGACCCCATAATTCCAATTAACAGTACAGCACATGTCAATACATTTTTAATTAGTCTGGCAGTTGTATGTTTTGCAACTATCTATTGATTAAACTTTTTACACCACCCAGCAAACGGCTACTTTAGAAACAAATAGGTTTGTTTTCTCTGGGAATTACACATGCAACTTCGAAGATACATTGTTTTAGACATTGTATTGGCTTTCTTTTCATACATTTCATTGTTGAACATACTCCAACATTGGTATTGGTTCCAAACACTACAGAAAAATCTACAAATTGTGTGGGTCAACAACAATCTGTTGTCACTGACACTGTATAGTTAAGCCCCAGCCTTGTCCTAACTCATGAATCACAACCAAAGGAGAAAGACACACATTTCATCTGATGGTGGTGTTCAAGAAGACCACAAACTAAACTGCACTGGTCAGTAAATACAGTACAAATTGCCATACTACTAGGGTTACTGGAGTTCAAACCTATTTAGATTGTTGTTGGTCTGCATGCACCTTGGAAGGAGGAGGAAATGCCAGAAACACCTAGGTTTACTGCTGTTTGCCACACTCTTCTGTTGCCTCAAACCTTGTTTTCCTAAACTCTGCAGTCTTCATTGTCTCCATTATTTATTTCTCAAGTATTTTCTGTACACAGATATCCTATCATTTCCAAAATCCAAAAGGTGATTGGTAAAAACTTTTCTGAACTGTGCTAAACTTTTAACAACCCAAATTTTCCAAATATACTAATAGATACTTTTAGTGCAATGTCACATTGGGTTTTTGTCTCTTGTTTATCATATTACCTTCTAGACGATAATGATCAACTAGAAATATTTTTATTTCTATAAGAATTTATTTCTCGGTAGTATCAGATTTTTTACGTTTATTATGATTTTCAGTATTCCTGCAAGATTTATAACTCTAACAAAGAGAAACCTTTGACTTACAACAACGTACCACTTTCAATGTTCAACATGCAGTTCAAACGTTATGTATCTTTAACAGATTATTACTCACCTGATTTGGTTGTGAAATGCACAACTGCCATAATATGAATCATGAGCCTATAGTAGAAAGAGCAAACATTTATTTATTGTGCAGAGGCACTAAAAACAAATACAATGAACCCGAAGTTTTAGCAGGAGTTAGGGACCACAACTGCTAAAAGCTGCTAAAAACTTGAGACCCTCTCTAAAATGCTTATAACTGCCTATTTTAATAGTTCAAACACAAAATATGCCTTAATATGCATTAATATACAGTCTTGGCACTACTGCGAAAGCTAGCTTCCATAGTCCGCAGTATCTCTGCTCTTTGGGTACAGCCAACCAGCACCAAGGAAAATAAATGCCTCTCCTAGACTGGCTGCTTTTCAAAAGCCAGCCAATAGCGTGTCAAGCAGCATTGTGCCTAGATATTTCTGCAATTTATTTTGAATATTTTTGATGTGCTCTTCAAAAAATATCCACAAATGAGCACATTTTCCACAGATAATTTGGAGTTACATTCCACTTAAACATCTATGAATAGATGAATCTGCAAATTCAGTCCACTGTACAGCAAAACTATGCTACACCTGCTGCTAAAAATAAATTCCTTCCAATATTCTATGTTTTGATTTTTCTTTATCATAGAAAACGTAATAATACAATATAAATATAATGCAGCACTAACACAGTACAGGAACCCTGTAAAATGAAGTACTACTTAAAATAAAAAAAGAAATTCTGACATTTTATCATTGGTTTATTATTTTAAAACCCTGTTCACATTACAAAAAGATGTTAACTATTCAAAATACATATTGAATTGGTGGATGTTGTTGAACTATTTGAAACTATTTAAAGAGTTGACGGAAATCTTGAACTACATCTTTTTCAGGTGAAACATTAGATGGATGCGTTATTTTTCTTAATTACAGGTGCATGTGTTGTGATGGGAAGAAAATATCTTCTTCTTCCCATATGGATGAGGCTTGAGTCCGAATTGGCGTTTTCATATTTTATTAAGACCAGTCTTGTACATGAGCCTGTCTGGGCCAACGCTTGAACTCTCACGTGCCTCAGCTCATGTTTGCCCTCTATGCAAGCAGCTTCTGCCTTCAGTCCCCTGATGTTATGTCTTCATTGCAGGGTTAACCAAAACACTCTTCACTGCTGAGGAGTCAGCAGTTAGATCAGATTAGGTGAAAGGCATCTTCCCTGACTCTAATAATTATGCAATATTCCCCATTTGCCTTTACTAATAATTACTTAATCAATTAATTGACATAACATTGAAATGTTTCTGTAACAGTGTCCACCTGCATGTGTGTGGATGAGTAGGCGTGAGTGTCATGGTTGATAAATTGAGCTCCTTAATTTAGATTTTAGGCTCCCAGGCCAGTGCTTTTTTTGCCTCATCAGAGGGTTGTTTCTTTGTTGACATCAAAAGATTTTCTGTGTTTTGTAATACAGATAATTATCCTTGATCATTTTGGCCTTTGATGTTTACACAGCTTCATTTTCCGGTCTCTGTGCATGCAAGCCTCTGGTTGTATTGTATATTTTCCACATATTTGTGAGTAAGCCTTTTATTCTACTTGTATAGATTTTTGTATGTGCTGTATCTCTAATTAAGTAGGAAATATTAGGGTGGAGAACAATTATACGGTATATAATATGAATACATTTGTTCAAGAAACAAGCAATAGTAACTGATATATCAGCCTGTCTAATTTTGCCCTCATACACTTGTCCATTAGACGGCTGTCAAAATAACAAAGCCAGTGATCTGAATTTCCTCTGATCTTTGTTAATCTCCTTTGAGAAAGGCAAAGTGATTCACTGTCAACTAAATAAAGTCATCAAAAACCGTCCCCCTTCAAAAAGGATTATGTCAGATTAAATTCAGAGCTAAAGTGTGAATATGCACTGTTAAAGTTACAAATAAAACCCTTTTGGACACAACTTGACATTCACAAACTATTGTTTTGCTAAGTTCCATACTGTATGATTGTAATTTACTTAAAACTATTGCATTCTTAACAAACACAGATAAATATCAAGGTGTTACTTACCGAAATCTTTGATTTTTTTATTTGCCTATGTTGCAGCACAGTAGGTCCAAGGATTCATTGTTGTTCTGGGCTTTCTCTTTTCATGTTTTTATGCAGGTGACCATGGGCAGCCTGAGTGTTTGGGTTGTGGCTGTTCTGCTGGGAATGTCGGGATGCTGGACTGCTGAAGGGCACAGGAGCGGCCAACGAGGCAATGTGGATACAGTCGCTAAGTCACACACCTACTACCAGGACTCATACTCCATGGTAAGTATCCTGACTTCTTGTAAAACATAAAAAACACGTAAAAACATTACTCAAAAGCAGACATGAATTTAGGATAAAGTAAAAACGTCTGGCAGTTTGTTCCATATTAGTGGAGAATGGAAACTGAAAGCTGCTTCTTCCATGTTTGGTTCTAATTCTAGGGATGTTGAGTAGACTGGAATTAGAGGACCTGAGTGGTCTGGGGGGTTGATATAGAAACAGTAGATCTTCAAGATACTTTGGTGCTAGGCCATTCAATTATTTATAAACTAGTAAAAATGTGCTGAAGTCTAATCTCTGAGCTACAGAGAGCCAGTGTAAGGACTTTAGAACTGGGGTGATGTGCTCTACTTTCCTGTTTCTAGTAAGGACGCGAGCGGCAGCATTCTGGATCAGCTGCAGCTGTCTAATTAAGTTTTTAGGGAGACCTGTGAGGACGCTGTTGCAATAATCAATCCAAATAAAGATAAACACATGAATGGGTTTTTTCAAGTCCTGTTGCGACATTAGTCCTTTAATCGTAGAAATGTTCTTCAGGTGATAGAAGGCTGGCCTTGTTATTGCCTTTATGTGACCCTGGCGGTTCAGATCTGAGTCCATTACTACATCTAGATTTCAGGCCTGATCAGTATTTTCTACCTATATTAACAGAAGCTGTGTGCTGACCCTTAATCGTTCCTCTTTAGGTCCAAAGATAATTGCTTCAGTTTTGTTTCTAATCTGCTGGAGAAAGTTATGGCACATTCATCCATTGATTTGCTTGATGCATTTACTTAGGGTTTGAATGGGTTCAAAGTCACCTGGTGACATTGTAATGTACAGTTGTGGCCAAAAGTTTTGAGAATGACACTAATATTAGTTTTCACATAGTTTGCTGCAAAACTACTTTTAGATCTTTGTTTCAGGTGTTTCTGTGATGTATTGAAATATAATTGCAAGCACTTTATACGTTTCAAAGGCTTTTATTGACAATTACATGACATTTATGCGAAGGGTCAGTATTTGCAGTGTTGGCCCTTCTTTTTCAGGACCTCTGCAATTCGACTGGGCATGCTCTCAATCAACTTCTGGGCCAAATCCTCACTGATAGCAACCCATTCTTTCATAATCACTTCTTGGAGTTTGTCAGAATTAGTGGGTTTTTGTTTGTCCACCCGCCTCTTGAGGACTGACCACAAGTTCTCAATGGGATTAAGATCTGGGGAGTTTCCAGGCCATGGACCCAAAGTTTTAACGTTCTGGTCCCCGAGCCACATAGTTATCACTTTTGCCTTATGGCACGGTGCTCCATCGTGCTGGAAAATGCATGCAATGCACCAAACTGTTGTTGGATTGTTGGAAGAAGTTGCTGTTGGAGGGTGTTTTGGTACCATTCTTTATTCATGGCTGTGTTTTTGGGCAAAATTGTAAGTGAGCGCACTCCCTTGGATGAGAAGCAACCCCACACATGAATGGTCTCAGGATGCTTTTGTATGTCAAATTGTATGTAGAATGAACCACATGCACTTGCAGCAAGTCTTTCTTGCCATTTTCTAGCCTCCTCTGAAATCCATTGATGCAACAAACAAATTCTCCTGCATTCCACCATCAATTTATCTGTCAAGAATTGGAAGTCAGGTGAAGCAATACTTTAAGGCCAACACTAGGTTGAACCATACGTATCTCTGAATTCACATGAATGCAGTCCCAAAGCCTTCAGGGTTGAATGAGTTGTGACAGTTTTTTCCGTCCTGTGACAAAAAATGGCCCTAAAACAGTACAAGATTAAAGTCTCTTTGGAATGTAATAGACCTACTACAGCAAAGGGGAGATTTCAAGTTAATCACTCAGACTCAAAGCTTTCCTTATGCAAATAATGCTCCCCCAATTAACTGGGACCACTTACTTCTGAGCTTTTCTCTACAGTTAATGTCTTTTCATAGCATATTGAAGAAGAGGGAGGATTTCCAAATGGTATATATTTGACAAAAAGATTATAATATTTTTAGGGAGTGGTGTTTATTTAAGAGCAGAGTGGTTATGAGATTTGCAGCAACCATAGAGAAACACTAAATGTGCTCATTGGATTAAAGGCTTATGAGTAAGAGGGTTATGTGTAAAACAAACAGGGACAAACTGCATAAACACAGAAATGAAAGAATGGAAATTGCCCCCTGCCTGTGATGACAGATCCTCTCAAGTTTTCATTTTCAAAAGTGGGGCTTTCCCCCATTGCATTTACATTTTGATTATGGCTTAAACCTATAAGGGTTTGCCTTATATTCTGCAGTCCCCAGAGGGTTTTTTCACATTACTTCTTACTTTCCCATCTTAATTTTCATCCAAACTGGAGAACAACTTTGAGGCTGACAGAACACATGCAGCTGCATAGGCAGCATTATTCAACCCTAAAGTAAATGTTGTTATAGGGGATATCAGTTTAGTTTACCTCAATCATTTAGTAAACATGCTGTTTGAATGACAGGATTTTTTATTCTGATCATTAGTGATTTTGTATGTTTCTTAGATTTTTGACATTTTCCTTCCTCTGTTGTGTGTTTGCAGTTTGTTGTTCCTAAAAGGTCACAATAAGTGCTTGAAGGGCATATGATATCATTTTTGCAGCTTCTACTTCTACTAGCTCGTAGTAGTTATCATGTCCATGACTGAAATAAAGAAGTATGTAAAAAATTGTGTAAGTAGGAAACACAGCTGATAGTTGTCAGAGAGGGACGATGTTTCATTTGGAAAGCCAGACACGTCAATTTGTCAGCTCAATGGGCAATCGAAACAGAAATAGAGATGGCAAATTCTTTAGCTTGAGTGTTAGTTAATAAAGTCAAGTTTTGTGTGGCAATTCATCTATTCATCCCACCGATATAGAACAGAATAGAATAGAATAGTCCTTCATTGTCCCACAAAGGGGAAATTCAGCTGTAACAGCAGTGAATTGGCAGATAACTGAAGCATTCACGATCCCATAAGAATGGTAGAAAAAGTATGAAAACAGAATTAAGAATTACATATGTCCATTAAGGACACAATTACAAAAACCAAAGTAGTTTGCAGTTATTAAAAATAAAGTGGCATACTCAGATTAGTATGTGCAACTGAGTAGGATAATTTAAAAACAGTGAATATTTACAGAATGTGCATGAGTAGTTGGGCAATAGAAAGTAAAGAAAGTAAACATTATTTACAAGTAGTTAACAGAATATAAACTGAGAAAAACAAATGTGCAAATAGCAGCCACAGAAATGTTAGTTAAATGAGTCAAATAGTGCAAATTACACCAGTGATGTAAACATGATTTATTTTGTTGTAAAGTCTAACAGCTGCAGAGAGGAAGGACCTGCAGAAACTATTTTATAGCATAAAATACTTTTCAATAATTATTGATATCGACCAATATGACTATTCCCTTCATCGAAATGCTCTTTTTCAATATCGTCCGACCCCATCTATAACAGTTGTGGAGAATGTAATCTCTTCTGCCAACATCTGTTGAGATTCATGGACTTAAAACATCTAAGCAAGGTGAGAAAGAAAGGTTGGTTGTGTTCTGTGAACTGCTGTGGAACCTCCAGAGATAATGACGCAAAGAAAGATTCTTCAGAAAATTAAGAACATTACGGACTTCCCCTTCTTGACATTGCTATATAACAGCAGTGTCTTCAGTCAGAGGCTTCATTAGGCTCGCTGTAATACAGACTGTTACAGGAGTTCCTTTCTGCCCAAAGGCATCAGCATCTACAACTCTTTGAAGAAACTTGAATTATACAGTGGGACAAAAAAGTATTTGGCAGCCAGTGATTGTGCAAGTTGTCCCACTTTAAAAGATGAGAGAGGTCTTTAATTTTCATCATAGGTACACAAAGACAGAATATAAACAGATATCCAGGAAATCACATGGTATGATTTTTAAAGGAACAGGGGGCAGGATTTGTAAATAAAATAAACATCCATGTCCAGTTTTTTAATGCTGTTGGGTGATGAAGCGTTATAAACCAAAAAGAATGAGCCCACCCACGTATCGCTCCATTTTCTTAAACTGGCTGTGTGCTGCAAAATGTCCTGCAGTTCGGGGCCCGAATTTCCCGCGCTGTCCTACAGATGTGACGTCAATTGACACGGCTTGCATGTTCTCGGCAGCGTTAAAAGAGGAAGAAAAATGGTCGCAGACCTCCATTGATTTAATTGTGAGAATGGATTCTTCTCTTCTGCAACTGGGAAACGACCAAGGACGACTCACAGCCCACTAAAAAGTGGCACTAAGAAAAAGAAGTATGTCCCTGCGAAGAGGTATGTTGGTATGTAATGTGGTATGTATGTTGGAGGTATGTAAGCGTTTGTGCGCGCTCCCATGCAGCTGGCTGCAGTTACTTGCAGCGCCGGCCGTGTCGCTTGTGAGTTTCGTTTCTTCATTCTGCCCCATGCTCTTTTAAAGAATTTATTTGTATAATGGTGCAGAAAATAAGTATTTAGCCCCTACAAACAAGCAAGAATTCTGGCCCTCACAGACCTGTTACTACTTTAAGAAGTTATTCTATCCTCCACACCTTGCCTGTATTAATGGCACCTGTTTGAACTCATTATCTGTATAAATCACACCTGTCCACATCTTCAAACTGTCAGACTCCAACCTCCACTATGGCCAACTCCAAGGAACTGTCC
>OY747715.1:15382738-15507738 GCA_963556495.2 Valencia hispanica
TATATATATGTATATGTATATGTATATATGTTGATACATAAGTCTTTAATGAAACCTGTCTGCATGACCATGGAATTTATAAGAGTGAGACCAATGGATGCTAAAGCTTTCTTTACAGCAATCTCAGCTCTGTGTGAATGGCCTTGTTTTTCAAATTGATTTTGCACAAACTGTCAGTCTTCACAGCAATGGCAGATTACTGTTGCATTGGGGGATCAAATGGAAACACAATGCTTACAGTTTTGTTTGTGCTATTTTTATCAAGAAGCTAGAACCATCTTATTGGGTTTGTGTAAGTAAACTCACTTCCTGCATGAACTATTAAAGTGGTAAGTGTGAAGCAGAATATGATTTGAATAAAAGTATAATACAATGGGATTTGTTGAACATTTTATAATAATCTCACAATAAGAAGACTGCCAAACGTAGTAAATTAAGTTACAGTAAATCTAATTTCATCACTTTCTGCCCAGTCAAGCTTTATCAGCTATTTCTTTCTGATAGAATGTGTTGTGCAGCTGCACATAGTTAACTTCCTGTGTTACACCAGTGTCCATCTCTTGCTCTTTTAAAGATTGCCATAGAATAATATGGATAACCTGTAACTCCATTTTATTAATGAATCCAATTTTAAATTTATTCCTTGCCATACATTACATATATTCATGGGTGTATTTTTTTTTCATTTTTAACCCCTTCAATTCAAGTTTTAGTGATTAGTCTCTTTCTTTTTAGAAAAGACAAACACAAAAAACCATATGCGCAAACAGAGAATTTTTGGGGGTGGTATTATCCAAGTATGGGAGTAACAATTGTTCTCAACAGCTTTTGTTTTGTAATCTGTGTCCCTTGGAAAAAAAAAAAAAAAAAAAAGGGAAAAAATTGCCATAGGAATATTCCATTTCAACGTATTTTTTTCAAATTATTGAATGAGAGCCATTACTAACATCAGTCCTCTAAATACATAGCAAATACTCAGGGATTTTATGACATTTTAACACCTTAAATGAAATGATTAAATTTTCAGCTTTTTCATTTATACCCCCCATTCCATCCATCCATCCATCCATCCATCCATCATCTTCCACTTATCCGGGGTCAGGTCGCGGGGGCAGCAGCTTAAGCAAAGAGACCCAAACTTCCCTCTCCCCAGCCACTTTGGCCAGCCCCTCGGGACGAATCCCAAGGCGCTCCCTGGCCAGCCGAGAAACATACTTCCTCCAGCGTGTCCTGGGCCTTCCTCTGGGCCTCCTCCTGGTGGGACGTGCCCGGAACACCCCACCAGGGAGGTGTCCAGAAGGCATCCTGACCAGATTCCCGAGCTACCTCAACTGATTCCTCTCAATGTGGAGGAGCAGTGGCTCTACTCTGAGCCCCCTCCAGAAGACTGACCTTCTCACCCTATTGCTAAGGGAGAGCCCAGACACTCTGTGGAGGAAACTCATTTCAGCCGCTTGTATCCATGATTTCGTTCTTTCAGTCACCACCCAGAGTTTGTGACCATAGATGAGGGTAGGAATGTAGATCGACCGGTAATTCGAGAGGTTCCCCTTTCAGCTCAGCTCTCTCTTCACCACGACAGACCGGTAAAGCGCCCGCATAACTGCAGATGCCCTACCAATCCGTCTTTCGATCTCCCGTTCCATTTTTCCGTCATTCATGAACAAGACCCCCAGATACTTAAACTCCTCCACTTGGGGAAGGACTTCATCCCCAACCTGGAGAAGGCACCCCACCCTTTCCCGGCTCAAGACTATGGTCTCAGATTTGGAGGTGCTGGTTCTCATCCCAGCCGCTTCACACTCTGCTCCAAACCACACCAGCAAAAGCTGTAGATCACGTTCCAATGAAGCCAACAGGACCACATCATCTGCAAAAAGCAGAAACCCAATCCTGAGGCCACCGAAATGGATCCCCTCAACACCTTGGCTGCATTTGGAAATCGTGTCCATAACATTTATGAACAGGATTGGTGACAAAGGGCAACCTTGGTCCAACTCTCACTGGAAACGAGCCCGACTTACTGCCAGCAATGCGAACCAAACTCTGACACCGGTCGTACAGGGACCTAACAGCCCGTATCAAGGGGCCTGGTACCCTATACTCCCGGAGTACCCCCCACAGGGGCTCCCCAAGGGACACGGTCGAATGCCTTCTCCAAGTCCACAAACCACATGTAGACCAGTTGGGCGAACTCCCATGCACCCTCCAGGACCCTGCTGAGGGTGTAGAGCTGGTCCAGTGTTCCCTATCTATGTAAAATGTAATTTTAGGAGGGTTATGGTCTGATATCGCTATTCTATTATGGGATGGTTGAAAATCCCATTTAAGCAAATTAGTAGATTTATACAACAAAAGAAAATTTTCAACCTGTGGGAACACACTCTGGAGGAAAGGAGATGGGGGGGCAATCTATTTTTAAATAATGCTCAATGGTTTTTCTGCAGTTTTGGTGTAAAGACAGAAAGTCCAGAACTAAACTACTAAACTAAACAAGTAAAACAAATAATAAAAATAAAATGTGGCTAAGACTAGTTATTTCTTTAACTGAGAGCTATACACAAATCAAGCAATGGATCACACAGAGGGAATTTAGGATCTGTCAGTACTGAGGGTGGCTCTGAACATGGCAGGTGCGATAATTAGGATGTTGAAACCTAGTGGGCATGGAGTAGGAAGCAAAACTCACTGGAAGAAAAAAGTGTACCCTAGGCTTAATTCCAAACAAGTTTAAAGAGTCCAATGGGAAAAACATAAAGTTTGAAGGTATGCAAATGACAAAAATATATATTTCAGTTAATTTGAGTGGTAGTAGTTTTTAGTAAGGTCAAATTAAGCTTTCTAAAGCACTGAAGCTTGTATCAAAAAACGATTCATTACTCAAAGCTTTCTAACACAGTCCTCTTGGATGACACAGCTACTTAAGTCGGTCATCTTTAATGTTATACTGGAATGAATCATTAACGCACCTCAGGTCTTACTACATTGTGGTAAAGATGTTGTCCTCATTTAACATTCCTCTAATATATATCTGTGATTTTTTCCTGAAGCCAAGAGGTAACACAAGTCAAGATAACAGCCTCAGGCAAGAAAGGTTAAAGGATCCTGAATCCTCTCTCCTCCCAATTATGCACACTGTAGCTGTCAAGTTTATAACACTTATTTACTTGATGGAAAAACAAAAGTTATATTTAAAAATACAACTGTCAACCTCTATTTCAAGGAGAAAGAACTGGAAAAATAACATTGGCTCCTCCTTCACCCAATCCCAGTTGATTTGTCCTATTTGCTCAGATTGAATCAGATGGGAACGATTTAAATTTATCGAAGCACAGATAGCAGAGTGTAAAAGAAAGTGGGGGAAAAACAGGTTACTGCTAATTACATGTGATGTGGTAATATTTCACAACACCTAATGTCTAAATGTATAATTTATAGTGATGAAAACAACTCATGTTTGTCACAGAACAGAGCAAACAGTATTTTTAGAATGAAGCGCGGAGCCTCACTGTCACCCCTGTGCCTGATTTAATTCTTTAATCAATGGATCAAACAGCTGCTCTCAAGATGATGGAAGGCGGAGCTGACGATCTCGTTCGGTTTTATCTGGCCATCATGAGGAAGCATGTCTGCAATTAAGATAGACAGATGGCATAGGCAGTGAGGAAAGAGGAATAGAGATGTAGCTGCAAAGACACAGTTTTGATAAGGAGCCTTACAACTGCTGTGTTCCTCACGGGAGTCTTGGTCTCCTGGGACACCAATAGAAGTTTTTTGTTTGGGTGGGGTGGGGTGGGGTGGGGGGGGGGGTTAGGCAGACACACATTCTTTTATCAATGCGAAATGTCACTGCACTTCAAATCCTGCGACATATTGGATTGTTCGGAAGTGCCATTGCACTAAAAGACCACATTGTTCTATTTTGAAATATCATGTCGATAGCTTGTTTCCCTGCATATGTTAATGAAGCGCATCTCAAGCTGACAAATTTATGCCAGTCCTTAAGCTATAAAAAGCACAAGTGATTGGTCACTAATAAGCACGCAATGCACATCAAAGCATCTATCCTATTATTGCTAAAACACTACATACACAATTTCTACATATTCAATTCAATTCAATTCAATTCAAAATTACTTTATTAATCCCAAAGGGAAATTAAATGTTGTTGTAACTCATTAAGCAAGTTCCTATGACATATATGACAGTTGCTTTAAAAAGTAAAAACATTTACATATAATGTCAGTGTATTTTATTGGACTTTTATGTGAAAGAAGGTAGCATGTATAAAAATTTACATGGTTGTGTCAATTTTTCACAAATTATAAGTGTTGCCTGTGTGTTCAGCCCCTTCACTCTGATGCTCCTAAATACAATTAAATACCATCAGAAGTTACTTAATTTGTAAATGGAATCCACCTATGGGTAACCTAAACTCTGTATATAGTATTGAGCTGTTCTGTAAAGGCCATAGAGGTTTTATACCTGCTCCTCTAGGGTCCATAGGATTACATGTGGTGTGCCCCAGGGTTCGATTTTAGGCCCAGTGTTTTTAACCTGTATATGCTCCCTCTTGGCAGCGTCATCAGAAGACATGGAGTCAACTTTCACAGTTATGCTGATGATACACAGCTGTACATCTCCATGTCTCCCGATAACACACGGCCAATGGATGCACTTTTTAACTGCATTTTAGACATCAAATTCTGGATGGCAGAAAACTTTCTCCATCTCAACCAGGACAACACTGAAGTTTTAGTCATCGGTCCTGAGGCTCAGAGAGAGAAACTTTTACCAAAACTACAATCACTGTCTTTTAATCCCTCTTTACAAGTGAAGAACCTGGGTGTGATTTTTGACTCTGAGCTGACTTTTATTCCTCACATAAAAAATACTACTAAAATAGGTTTTTATCAACTAAAGAACATCGCCAGAGTCCACCCCATTCTCTCTCGGGCCAACACAAAGACACTGATGCATGCTTTTATCTCTAGTAGAATTGATTACTGTAATGCCCTGCTTTCTGGTCTTCCTAAAAAGAGTATATCAGGTTTACAACTACTACAAAATTCAAAAGGGAAGGGAAGGTGGTTTTATGTGGTGTCATTTTAATCTGTAAAGCACTTTGTGATGCAACTTCTTGTATGAAAAGCGCTTTATAAATAAAGTTTGATTTGATTATAGTGTTTACTGGTGAAAAGCATCATGAAGACCAAGTGGGTCAATGCTGAATAACTGTATGTGGCTCACTTTTCAGATGTTTTTTATTTTAATTCTGAAAAGCATGTCTTTTCACTTCATGTTTTTTTGCTAGGTTTTGTCATGTCAAATAACTAAATAAATATTACATACATAAATTAAATTTCTCTAAAATCCATTAGTTTTTCCTTGTAATTTGACAGAATGTTAAAAAGGTATGAATATTCTTAAGGCATTAAATGTTCCATTTCAACTCGTTTATTTTTATTGTGCCGATTTACTATACAAAACAGATCCAGTTTATGCACAGAAATAATTTATTTCATTTGTTAAAACGTTTTGTAAAGAAATCCAATGTATTGCATCGAATCCCTGAATTAGCAGTAAGTAGGACAGTTGAACAGTCACAGTAATCCCTCATACTGAGCATGTATGAGCCATAGTAGCAAGGAGAGCCCTCCACCCCCACCACCCACCCTCCTTTGCCAGGAAGAAACTTCCAGCAGAACCTAACTCAGTTTGAGCGAATAGCTACTTCAGCAGTACCACAGCTCTCCAGTTAGGTGATACAGCTAAATAGAAATACCAGATCACATGTTTCCATCATTAAGCTCCCTCATCCAAAAAAGGCTTAACATGTTTAAACAGTCATGAATGCAGAGACATCGCAGTATCTAGAAACATGATGTCGGTTTCCTCCTTTCAAAAAGGACTGACAATTGATACGCCTCTTATCCTGTTAGGATCAACTGTTTGACATCGCAAAAAACATTCTGAAAGAGTAAGTTGACACCTGGTATCTTGGAGCTTGTCTGCAAGTGTATTTCCAATTAGAGTGATTGAGTTGACTCTTTCTTTGTATTAGAGATCTCAATTTTTTTCTGCTGTCATTCTCTAACATTTTGTCTTATTCCTTCTCTATTTATCTGTGCCCTTGTTTTGTGTCGTTGTCTGGGGTTTTTTTTCCAGAGAAGAGGAAAAGGCAGAGTAACGGATGGCATGAGAAAAGCTGCAAAAAGAGGGTGCTATGTTCCCCCTCGCTCCTCTATGCCTGTGTAATAAACAATTTTGTGTGTGTTCTCTGTTTGCAGGAGAAGGAGAAAGCAGACGGGAGCATCGATCAATGTGAGTACACTTACAGTGTTCAAACCAAAACAGCATTTTTCAGAATATGCCATGTAGTGCCTCATCACAATATGTTTTTTCTTCTGCTGTTAGTCTGGCATGTGCTTCTGTCCTCGGATTACTGGTAAACACCAGTACCAAGTAATTCTGCTCTAAATAGCTTTGATAAAATGGGCTTTTGGGGGAAAACTCTGATAATAAAATATCTAAAAAATATGAGAAATTCCACTTGTTGCTGGATTGTGTTTATAGCTTCAGTGGCCTAAGACTTTTTTTTCTTGGAAAGAAAAAGCTTTGCTCCACAGACCCATGCGTGAAGTCTAGGTAGAGAGATTTTCACAAATCTCCTTACAACCAACCCCCAACTCTACAGACGGGGATCTTAAAGTACTCCTTTTAGTGAACACCTGACTGTAAAATTAACATGTTACTAATTATTTTGCTTTCAGATGCTTGTTTCCGCCAGTCAGACATGGAAAAGTAATGTTTCTTTGAGTTTGCTCCTTGCATGCTGCTTTAGTGATTGCTCAAAGGGTTTATGCCTGTAATGATCACCCAGTCTTCACTCTGGACCCAACATAATCTGGCCATTGAGATTGATTCAGAGATGCTGGTTGAGTTACATTTCAAAGCAGAGGACAAATAGCCAATCACCTCTATAACAGAATCAGCCATATTTACTGGTGCTGCTGGTTAAGATGTGACAAAAAGCCTTAAAATCAATCCAGTTTTCATCACAGTTGCTTAGTCTCACACTGAAAAATGTAGAAAACTCCAGCCTTTCATTTTATAATGTTGATGAAGGGGGAAAAATCCCAACATTAATAACAGTTTTTAACAAAATCACTGTTTGCACAATGACTGGTGCCCCTGCTGTAGTACATTGTACAACCCCCATTTACCAATAGGACAGACCTTTTTCTCTCTTAATCTTCACTTAATAACATTTTACAAGGTCGGAGCATACAGTACAGCAGGGGTCCCCAACCCCGGGCCACGGACCGATACCTTTCATGTGGTACCGGGCCGCAGGCCACACAGAAAGAATAAATAGCTTCCTGTATTTCCGTTTTATTTATTATCTGGGTGTGACCGCTGTTTTATTTTGAAAAATGACCGGATATCCCCGTTACTTAGCTCAGTCTTGACACATAAAGAGGCTTGTATTGGTCACGTGATAGTTACCGCTAAAACGAATCCCACAAGCTAGCAAGATGGATAAAAAACAAATGTCTCTTGATCGTTTCTTTGGAAAGGGGCCCAAGGCTCTCACTGATTCAGCGTTGTGGTGAGTTAGATTTTTCCTGCACTTTGAATTGGTTTTGTGGTAAATTTTGAATTATTAAAGGTACGTTTAAATATTACCATGGCGACCAGAGAGCGTTAGGGGGCTGAATGTATGTTGCTCGTGGTATGTTGTCTGCTCGATGTTAGGAGGACGCTATTAATAAAGCTGCGATTACACATTGGATTTACGTGTATTGTTATAATTTAAAAAATACCCCGTTTTTATACCGTCCGTTATCATTTATCTATCACACCTTAAAGGCCGGTCCATGAAAATATTGTCTGATATTAAACCGGTCCATGGCAAAAAAAAAAGGTTGGGGACCACTGCAGTACAGTACAGAGAGAGAGAGAGATCTTAGCACAATCTCTTTGGGTTGTAGGGATCCTCTTTTATTCTCTCTTCTAAATTCATACTGCAAAGTTTCTACAGGAGTTTGGTCTTCCTGTCTTCAAGGGGTACAGGGGAAGCTTAATTTTCTATCTTTTGAACCATTTTGCTGTTATTTTCGCCACATAATTTAGATCATGTTCCCATTGAAAGAGCAGATGTTGACCCGTTTTCAGTTTGCATGTAGCATCTACTAGATTTTTTTTAATGATTGAACTCCAACAATGTTCCCAAGAGTTTCAGAAGAAGAATGGGCCCACATAATTGCAAACCCTCCACACTACTTAACAGGAGACACAAGTGGTTCTTTCATTTTACATCTATTGTGTCACGTGGTGTGTGGAGAATGGACCCAAACGCACTCGCTGAAGGAAGGTGCAGGATGTTTATTAATGTGAAGTCGTGGTGATTATGGTAGTGAAGATGGTAGGAACTGAGACACTGGACATCGGGCAGGGAAGGAAGACAGCAGGAAGACGACACACCATGGGGATTGACAATTGCTACTGACAACTAAGGAGGAAGGATGATCCGGCCGGGAGTGAAAGGAAGTGAGGGGTCTTAAAGGCAGGAGGTGAGTAGGATCAGGTGTGGATGATGAGACAGACAGGTGAAGACAATAAGGCAGGAATAGGGCAGCGTGACATATTGTTTGATTCACCTCGAATGTTTGTTGCTGAAAAGCTCAATCTTCATCTAATCTGACCAAAGCAAATAGTTCCAGTTAAAGTCCCAGTACAGCTTAGCAACCTCCTCACAATTGTGAAGTTAGAATAGAAAATGTTTTTTCTTCCAAATAACTTGTTCACAAGTATATAGCAAGTAAAAAAAAGAAGGAAACTTGGTGACACCAGGTCCCACTCTTTGCTGTGTTTTCTTGTTCCAAGATGTGTTTGGATCTTCATCCATCTTAGAGGCTAGCAGTAAATAAAATGCGACCTTTGTGTCACGTCATATTTATACACCAGGAAAACAAAAATCTTAGATTACTAATTAGAGGTTTTTTAGAAGCTCTGATCAATGTAAAAAAAAATATATATATAAGAATAAAGGCAAGGCAAGGCAATTTTATTTGTATAGCACACTTTCAACAACAGGGTAATTCAATGTGCTTTACTTGAATTGGTGATTTAAAAAAAAAAGACACCAACCGGTGATTAAAAAAAAAAAGACACCAACCGGTAAAGAGATTCTTTTTTTACTTTAATTCTGATACCTCCAGTAGTTTCCAATGCTGGGAGAACTAATCTCAGAAATAACAATACTTTACCCATGGTAGTAAGTTATATCAGTTTGTGCTTCTTGTTGAAATATGTGCAAATTAGTTTCCCCATTTTAAATTTCTTGTCCATCTTCTCTGTTTTTAATGGCATATTTGTTGTTGTGGTAGTATCTACGAGGCTTACATACAGACGATTACATTAATCAACGTGGCCCAGTTTTAACTGTGTAACAGAGCAAGTTTCAACAAGAAATGTCTGTGCTCCAAAGATTGTGCATAAAGGTTAGATTGCAGGTGAGACATTTTTTAGTTTAAAAGGTCACAGCTTGTCGTTTTATATTACTTACTCCTTGTTTTATTCTTGTCGGTGGGATACATATGGAAAAATTTAATATTCCTCATTTGTCTTAGCAGGGAATGGAGATTAATTTGGTCCTGAGTGCTTAATTTATGAACCTTTTCAGAGGCCTAATCAGAGTTTGTTACCGTCACAAATTAAACAATGGCAAGAGGCAAAGCAAGTTAAGCAGGCCTGTGGTTCATTTAGATTGTAATTGGGTTTGAATTAGATGGGACAAGGTTGACAGAGAGAGACTCTTTAAAAAGCAGCAAATGACTGGGGAGGAAGCTTAGAGGAGACAAGGAAAGAAGAGAGGAGACAGTCTAGAGAGCAGCAGGATATGGTTGGGGGGAAGGAAAATGACAGATTTGAAGTCCTCTCATACTTAATTATTCAGTCATTGTCAGCTTCTCTATGGAGATGGAGAATCTAAAAGCGAAGAAAAAACTGAACCAAAGTGTGAGAAACAAAGAAAGAAAATATTAAAAATGTGAGCTATTATAAGGATGATCAACTCTTTTTAGACCGCAGACACAATGGATTTTGGTCTAATTAGACAAACTAAGTTTAATAATCAATTAAACTGTATCATTTTAACATAAAATAATAATATTTGAATATCTAAGGTATACTTACTAAATCTGTTTCACTCCGTTTAACTATGAGCTCCTTCGCAACATGTTGACTGCTTCTACAAATGTAACCTGTTGTATGATAAAACTTTATAAAGTGGATTAAAGCTGACTGGTGACAGGATGAGGCAAATTATTAAACTTGCATAGAAAGTATTTCAGGGAAAGCAAATTCCACGTTATTTATTAAGTGCTATGAGATCTTGACATTGTTTTCATCCCCCTGCTGTACCAATTTGAACATTTACACAAAGTGTTTGAGTAAATCTAGGGCATGTAGAACAGAAAAGTTGATGTTAATATTTAGAATGAGCTATTATTAATGGCCTGTCACCAAGTGGGGGAAGTTTTCAGTGATACTATAAATTCAGCTGGTGATGTTGACGGATGTGGCTGTGAATAAAAGAGGACTCTTGGCCAGATGCTAACAGAATAGCCAGTAACTTTAGTATGGTGGAAAATTCAGCTTTTGTTTAGTCGTTTTAGATGGTATCCCAATGGGGGAGAGTAAAGTAAATAACTCAAGACAAAATATATGTTTATGGTAATTCTGTAAATTTCACAGTTAAATCCCTGAACACCTTTTTTTCTTTACAAGAAACTGACTTTAGTGTTAAGTGATGCTTATATAAACAAGACTTAATGAATAAAGGTTGCTTAGCAATTTTAATAAATACATATTTTTCCCAAAGGGAAGTTAAATGTTGTCATATCTTATATCATCCAAACATCTTTTAAGAGAAATTGTGGATGGTCATAATGTCGACTGGAGGGATCTCTGGTAGCAGTCAATCTTGCAGTTAATCTGAAGAGGCCTCTGACTGAAAACCGTCTCGTGGTTGCCATGACATAATAACAGCTTAATTTCCAGGCAGCAGAGACATTATTGCACACTAACATCGCCTAGATTACACCATCAGATGTTGGCAAGCACTGCTAATGCGCCTCATTTGTGTTTGCTGCTCCTCTTTAATTCTCTGCCTGGCCATATGGTTAGAAATGTGGGGGAAAAACCCCACATTGTTGTCATGGTTATGCATCATAACTGTTTGAAATAAAAAAAGAGCAAAATTCCTTCCAGTTTCACAGCATCTGAAACCAGAGTGAATTATTGTCCAAAAAAACTACTAAGCAAAAAAGAACAATGAACAAAAGTCTACGGAAAAATAAATCAGCCTTAACATGACAGAGCTAATCCAACATGTTGCCACCATGAGCGGCACAATTCTAAAAAAATTGAGCTTGAGTATTTTGTTAAAAAAATTTTTTACTAATCCATTAGAAGCAACGGTAAAACGAATAACGGTTATGAAGTTACATTTCCTTGAGTAAATCTAGACAGCTATTTCGCTGTTTTGAAATATTCTGGAACAATTTATGTTGCAAAATTAGTCCTTTGATCCTAGAAATGTTCTTCAGATGATAGAAGGCTGACCTTGTTATTGCCTTTATGTGACCCTGGAGGTTCAGGTGTGAGTCCATTACTACACCTAGATTTTGGGCCTGATCAGTAGTTTCTAGCTGTATTAACTGGAGCTGTGTGGTGACTATTGATCTTTCCTCTTTAGTTCCAAAAGTAATTACTTCAGTTTTGTTTCTGTTCAGCTGGAAGATGTTATGACACATGCATCCATTGATTTGCTCGATGCATGTACTTAGGGTTTGGATGGGTTCAAAGTTACCTGGTAATATCGTAATGTAAAGCTGAGCATCATCTGCATAGTTATGGCAGCTAATGTTATTGGTTGTTATAATCTGGGCTAGTGGGAGCATGCAGGTATTAAAGAAGTGGGGCTCCAGGATGGAGCCCTGGGGCACCCCACATGTGATTTCTGCTTGTTCTGATGAAAAGCAAAAACAAAGAAGTCCCTGTTTTTTAGGTAAGACTTGAACCAGCCAAGTACTGTACCAGAGAGTCCGACCCAGCTCTCCAGTCGTTCTAATAATATATCATGATCAACAGTGTCAAATGCTGCACTGAGGTCCAACAGAACCAGCACTGTGGTTCTACCACAGTCTGTATTTATGCGGATGTCATTGAAAACTTTGACGAGGGCAGTCTCAGTGCTGTGCTGAGCACGGAAACCAGAGGTAGGGGTTTTCAAAACACCGCTAATGGTAACAAAGGAGGCAGGACTGTAAAAACCTGCGGAAATAGCAGCAGACGCAGGAGAAACTCCCTGTGTAGTAGGTCTTTCCGCAGTACCTTGCAATGAAAGATACCACACAATGAAGCACTACAAGCAATGTCATCTAGATCGATAAACATCAGCAAAAATAAAAGACCCCTCCCCCTCAAAAAAAGCAACAAAAATGGAACTAAAATATAAAAAAGAACATCTGTAAAATGTAAGAAATCTAATATGGCCGCCACCTGATGATGTCGTAATATGCAAATTAGATGAGTGAATCTGTAACTATCACAAACTTTGTGTCGTACTAAAGATTTTTCTAATTTACAACATGCCTTTATCTCGAACCATATTTAAGCTACAAGCCTTTGAAATAGTGATAGCAAAATTTTAGGTTGTACTGAAAAAAACCACGGCGCCTAAAGAGTTAATTGTTCTAGTATATAGTCTGCTATATTTCATGTCAGGTTTTAAAAGGTTATTGGCAGTGTTAAAAATGTTTTATTTACAGTATGAAATCAAATGCTCCTTCAAACAAGAAGAAATGATTGTATTTGATTCAGAAAAAGTAAAAGTCCTGGCATTTTCTGCTGTTGTATCTTGTATCAGAACCCTAGATGATTAAATTGCGCAAGCAGAACTTTTCACTGTCATAAATTGTATATCACTACCTCGCTCGTGTCATAAATGTCTATGAAATATAATTAACTTTGGAGCAATAAAGATTTTCGAGCAACAGGTTCATTGAGTCATGGAGAACCTAATCAAAATATTAAAATTAAATGGGCTTCGCTAAAATTTGATGTGGATGCAAAATAAAACTACCTTCAAGTAAAGTTATGAGTATAAATCTCACAATTTTTACACTGTCATGAACATAAATTTGTTCAGGCTTGAGATTTGTTTCAGTTCACAGGCAGAAAATGTTTTATGCTATCATAATTATTAGCAAAAGTGTGAAAGTCAAAGACAAAAAGGGGATTTTTCTGTAGTGATGGTTCTGGCTCCATTTTGAGTGTGCCTGGTGATTCCAACGAAGGGCTTAAGGAGGGTATTCAGCTCCTCCAGGGAATTGGAGGGACTGACAGTGGCACTCTCAATAACACTTTCATCTGACTGCTACAAGTACAACCACTAGCAGCTGCAAAATCTGGACACACACAAAGATTCAGCACAGCTGTAAAGATGGACACGTTTGTACAAGGACTAGGCAAAGGTTCACACTTCTTTATACATGTGGGACTATTCTCATAGCTCATTTCAATAAAGCTCATATATTAACGTTTTTATGATTCATAGAAAATCCACCAACATTAAAACTTTTTGCACATGTTTCAGAGTTTATTCACCAAACGTTTGAATGACTTCTAACTCATTTTCTTGTCAATGGAACTAATGAAATGTCTAGAGTCTAACAAATTAGGTTTGTAATTCTTTCAATAAATATTGAGTTATGTTTAAAGCATTTTAAATTTTGAGTATGAGAATGTCTTACAGCTAATGCAAATTCCAAATTATCTTCCTCATAAAATAAGGATATTACATAAGACCGATTTAAAAAAAAAAGATAATTCATACAGAAATGTTCAGTTATGGTCCACATATTGATAGGGAAGACTTCTGAATGTTACTGACACCTTTCACAAGCAGGGTAAGTTACAAAATGTCTCCTAAAAAAGCTGGCTGTCCAGTGTACAGTATCCAGGGATATCAATGGAAAGTTGAGTGGAAGGAAAATATATGGTAGAAACAGCTGCATAAACAACACGGATAACTACAACTTTAAAGGTTTAGCACAATAAAGCAGTTTCAAGAATTTGGAAGAGATTTACAAGGTATAGACGGCAGCTAGAGTCAGTGCTTTGACGGCGGCCGGCGCCCTGCGCCGCTCGGCGCCGGCGGTGGAAATGCTCTCATTGATTACATTGGGAGCGTTTTTGCTGCGGAGTGCGTGCCGGAGCGGAGCGCATGCAGTGGAAATCGGGGGGTAAGGGTCACCGGACACGGATGAATCCTCAACACTCGCTACAACCCTGTTTTTGTGTTAAACCACACCTGAACTAGAGACATCAGAAGAATCTTACCTGGGCTAAAGAGAAAAAAGACTGGACTGCTCACTGGTCCAAATATATTTTTTCAGATAAAAGTTAATTTCTCATTTTATTTACAGTAAAAATCAAGTTTTGGAGAAAAAATTGAGTCACAGAATCCAAGTTGCTTGGGGTTGAATGGCGTTTCCACAGTCTGTAATGATTTAGTGAGCAATATCATCTGCTGAAGTCAACTTTGTTTTTATCAAGAATAAACTCTTCTTAGCTGCCTACAAGGACATTTCAGAGCCCTTCATGCTTACTTCTGCTGACGAGCTTTATACAAATTCAGATTTTCTTTTTCTAAGAAACTTTGGCACCTGGCCACATTGAAAAAAGTTTCAGTACTCTTTAGTTGACTGGCTTGACCTAAACCCATGGAGAATCTATGAAGCATTGTTAATGGGAAGAAACATAGACATAGACTATGGGCTTCCATCAGACCTCAGGAGAGTGCTGGCTGATCCACACTGCATTGACAGAGTATTTCATGCATAAGGAGCACTGACCATGTAGTGAGTCCTTATACTGTATACTAATATTTCATTGTTAAAAATAATTTATTTATCATCTTAGATTTTCTTAAGAAACAGAATTATGGGGTTTTATTAGAATTAAGCCATAATTAAAAAAATAACTAAACTAAAGATATTAATCTATATGAATTACATTTGAGTCGAATTAAAGAAATAAATTACTTTTTTATGACATTCAATTATTTTTAGATGTACCTGTGTTTTTTTATATAAAGCACAAAGTAACTTTTGAAATTCAAAGTTATTTTTGATTTCCTAAGTACCTCCTTACGAATGTTATAAAATTATTTTTTATTCTGTTACAAAATCTGTTCTTAACCAGATTTGCTGTTTGTTAAGAGAAATGTTTTAAATTAGCAAAAACACACTTTTAATCTAATTATCTCTAATTATTGTATTTATCTGCCACTCTGCTTTTTAGGTTTTTTCCACTTTATTTTTTCCTGAGGTCAAATCCTCAATGACACAGCAGCTGCTGTCTGAGCTTTGGCAACACTGCAAAGCTTTCAGATCTGTTCCTTACCTTCATCCGCCCTCAATTTTTACTGCTTTACACATCAACCAAAGAAGGCTTTATGAGCTGAGAACAAAAATGATTGCTTTTGAATTCAGATTTAATGCCTCTGTGCTTGGCTCCATCTTTGTCCGTTGCTCCATCTCTCTGCCCCTGCCTCTGTGTCTATAGGTCCATACATCTACATCTATAGCTGTGTCTAAATCCATATCTGCATACAGAAGGGTGACACATTGAATGAAAACCAGCATGAAGAGTCTTTGATATCAAAGGTATGTAGTCAGCCAAATGGCTTTTGAATCGATTCTTCCACTTTCTGGAGCTCTGATGGATGCATTTAATGAGGCTCTTCAAGAAATATTGACTTGCTTGGTATTTTGTAGATAGTGGTGAAAAATACTAACATGTCCAATAGGTGTGCAACTAGGTTGAAATCCTAAATCTATGCAGGCTACAATTTAAAGTCAACTTTATTTTTCACATTGGTAAAACCATTCACAGTGAAGACTCAAGCCCCCTGTCTTTTTGAGGAGACTGACATATCACAGGATAAAGGTGACCATCCTTTTATTTAAATAGATGTGGTCTTGGAATTTTATGTGAAAAGCAAATACAAAGTTAACTTTCTTTAATTTTGAAGGAAAAAAAAATGCATGTTGTTTTTACAAGTACAAATCTGAAAAATGTGTCATTTCTTGAACCACCTGTAGCTAGACGTACAGCTGTAAGCCATTTGGAGTATGTCTCTCCTAGCTTTTGCACTTCTTTTTTTTTAGCGGTTGTAGTTTGACCTTTACCATATAATTATAGTTCTGGAATATGATTAGAGTTGGGGGACAGAATGTCTGGAAGGTGATAACCTGCGCCAGTCTCAAGTCTGCTGCAGTTTCCAACAGGTTATTTAGATTGCCCGTTTATTTGGCTCCATCAATATTCTTATCTTCCTTGATTCTGCTAAAGAAAAGCCTCCCCACAGCATAATGCTGCCACCACTACGTTTTGCCATGAGGCTATTTTATTTAGGGTGATGTGTGGTGTTGGTTTGCCTTTAAAAACAGACCATTGTACATGGTGGCCCAAAAGTTTAATTTTGGTCTCATGAGACTAGAGCACTGTTCTTGACATGTAAGCTGTGTCCTCTGCATGACAAATATCAAATGGGAAAACATTCCCTTCTTTCTGTCTCGTTTGTTCAGGAGAATGTATGCTTAGAAATAATTCATTAATTTGCACATGATATTTGAGAGCTAAGGATTTCTTGTTGAATTATAGGATTTTTGCTGTGCAGTCATTATATTACTACAGTTATTAGAGCAATATCAAACCTGCACTGCATCTATAGGAAGTATATATATAAAAAATGTCAGGATTTGTGTATTTTTAAGTGCAAACGATACTGTAGATTGTTTTAATAAACTAAAAAAGCAAAAATTGAAGTAAAGTTTATCAAGCAATGAATATGAGACAGTTTGCAAAAAAACAGACATTTTCTCATAGTCCTCGACATTCTATTTATCTAGAATCTTGCTGGTAAAAGATGTTTCGAATATACATTTTTTTGTATTTATATGATGAAGATGGTCCAAAAGTAGGACTTGAGGGGCACAGTGGAAAGCATGGATAAAATAAATGATGCAACAATAAAGTAGTGAGTGTAAGAAATCAACATGGTGATCACACCAGCAATCTGTCAGGATCGAGAGAGAACAACATGAATCAAACTGACTTGTATAGAATTTAAAGATCGTTTTAATGAGACATTCGTGTTTCCCACGTAATTTTCCTAAATATGACAAGCAATTACCTTTGTCCAGGTTCTGGCAGCAGAAGCGAGTGGGCTTGCCAGGAATCTGCCTTTCAGGGTGTGTTGAGAATTAAATATGCAATTTGAGAATTATCTGTAGTTTTTTTGTCCACACTTAGTCTTAGGTTCTTTAGCAACAATGAAGAGCATCAGAGCACTTTAACTGCAATCGCACATATTGCTATCACAGCAGAAAATGTCTGATCTTTGTCATCCTGTGTACAATATTCTATTTTTTTAATATTTAAATTAATTCTGAAATAGTGATGCATGCTGTTATTGTTGTAATTTGAAAATGTTCAGTGAAATAATAGTCTCTGACAATAGAGGTTTGGATACAGTGGATTACAGTGGATTGCATAATCTAAGACATTTTTGCCACTTTTTCAGAAATTAACTTGATAAATAATTTATTATTGCAGGAATTTAAAATGAAGATGGCTTCTGTAGCAGGTGGAATTATGACACTAAGCAAATCAATGTATGGCTGTGCCATCATTTTCTCCAGCTGAACAGAAACAAACCAGAAGTAACAGTAGACAAGTATCTTTAGTGCCCTGCGTTTTTAGAACTGTGACCTTAAATGCCTACTTTCTGTAAGCTGTTAAGGTCTTAACAACCATTCCACAGGTGCATGTTAATTAACTGATTATGGTTAATTGAACATGCATGTAAAACATTGTTTAAATCCTTTACAATGAAGATCTGTAAAGTTATTTGGATTTTTACAACATTATTGTTGAAATACACAGTCCTGAAAAAGGGGCGTTTCTTTTTTTGCTGAGTATATAACTGCTCATTACTCATTACATTGCTCATTACTTTGTATGCCGTTTAGGCTCCCTGACAATGGAAGTGTACGCCTTCAGACTGTTAAACAACTTTGAGACTGAAAATTCTATATTTTATTTAATGAAAATATATTTTTGTAATGCATAAATATAACCAATTAGCTTTCTCCATTACCACCTTTAATGATCCACCCTTTTTGAAGCGTTATCCATTTCTACAGATAGCAAGGTTAAATTACTCTAGGAATGCACGATCTTTTGAAAGTGTACTGTGCACATACTCACATTGTGCAATGTTTATTGAATTCCAGATTGTCTGTAGTGTCCAGTTGTAGTACACTGTTAGAGCCTTTAGCCTCAGGGCTTGGTTTGTGTGAGACTATACAGTTTTACTCCCTTGCTGCTGTTTATTATATCTCTAGTCATGACGGTGGGTTGCTTTAGCACAACACCACACTGACAACCTAAAGCGGTTATTCATCTTAATTCATGTTTTGTGTTTTCTTCTCTTTGGCGTAGTTTGTGATGTTGAAAGTTTACGACCCCGCCTGAAAAGTAACTTTTACTTTTTTAAACTTTTGGGTGGTGAAATGGCAATCTTGGTGCAGTCTTGATTGAATTCATCCGCCTACTTTCCCCAAACAGACTTTGTGCTAACAGAAGCATGTAGGCTGAATTTAAACACCAAATGCTGCTATCTTCTTGTGCATGTTCTATTGCAAATTTAATCACAGCTGCCTTGTGCTTTCCTGTAACACTCCCCTTCTGTATGGACTTGAATTGCTTTTTGAAATAGTTTGTGAACTGAGTTGTATTAAATAAGTCGTGTTTATCTCTGAAGTGATTCATACCTCCGCATCTCACCTGTTTTTATTCTACTCACAATTACGCAGTAGAATCTTCTGCCAGTTTAGCTCTGTTGTTCAGTTTTAAATAAATGATGGTGCTGCCCACAAGTTGCTTTATTATTTTTCCTCTTTTAACCCTGTAAAGCATGTTTGTAGCAGTTATATGAAGTATATACTCATTAGTATTCTTGACTTAATGTCAGTTGTAGTACAACACATGCAATCAATGCAAGTGTGCTCCTAAATCAATGCAGGGCAGCTCTTTTTTTCTGCCCATCCCTGCAAGAACAATTGAACGACATTTAAAGCAAAGCAGTGGTTTAAGATGGGAGTTTTAGATTTTTTTCATGCAATTTTTAGAGTGTAAAATTTTCTCTTATGCTTTACAACAAAGAGATGACCTCACTTATCCCTCACATCTCTGTTTCCCTGGAGACTAGACATAGTCTGCAGTCATTTTTGGGAATTGCCTGTCATGTTTAAACACAATTGGAGCAATTTGTGCAAATAGAATGTGTTTTAGTGGAGCAGACTTCCAGGTGTATCACGACGACTGGGCCCCTGGTGGAGAGGCTCTTCACGCTAAATGCATCAGCAATGAAACTCCAGGCCCATGGAAAAAGGGCAGCAGATGAATTATGGTGTCATTGGTTAAAGACATCAGAAAAGAAGAAAGGTAGGGAGATGGAGAGGTGGAGCTTCTTGGTGAAATTGCTACTTGCCATACTAAGCAGCAGCAAGAATAGTGTGAAATCAGATAGTGCCGACTGTGGATAGTGTGGTTATTTTGAAGTGTGGAATGAGCTGTCTCTCAGTGAGCTAAGTGATAACTCAGCTGTCATCCTGAGTGGGAGGAGATCATAACAAACTTCTCTTTTTGGGTAAAACAAGACATGGGTCAGATTATTCAGCAAAACGTTGCTTTTTCCTAACAGTAATTGCCAATTACTTTTTTTTTGGAATTCATCTTTCTACTACTATCTACTACCACATTTTTTTAAAAGATAAATAATTAGTAAGATTGTAAAAGATTTGAAAGGTAGGTGCCTCACGTTCAGGTTCTTTCGATTTCTTTCAATTGCAGTTAAAAGTTCATTAAAATGAAAACTGGAGTCTTGATTTGTCTTCCGCTTGGTTTAGAAGTCAGGTTTTATCTAATTTTAATAAAATCAATAGAAAGTACACCTCAGAACATCAATCGTTTTACAGGTAAAAAGAGGTGTTTCCACTTAGTTAGGCCTTTTAAAGGTCTCGTTCACTGAGAAACCATGTACTAGTTGTTCTTTTTGAAATGCAATCACTCACTCTGAGTTGCATATGTATGCTGCTTGTGGACATTTTCTACAGCAGCCATTGCCTGCATTAGCCACAGAAAGGAAATAGACGGTATAAACGAGCAAGTCAGAAAATGCCAGTCCCGTCTACATCAAAGAGAAACTTAGTATTCATGGCCTTGTCTACCTTGGCTTGTGACTGCCATCATGAATGTTTTGCGACCAGGAGAGGGCAGGGCACCTCTCTGCTAATAGAAGCTAACCGTTAGCAACTCCACAACATGACGGAACACGTTCTGGTTTATGTTATTTTACGACATATTAGATCCGTGTTGCATGTTTTTTATCCAAGAAAGAGGGCCTGAGGAAGAAACTATTGGAATTTGTCTTGGGGCACTACCTGTGAAGTAAATTACGTCAGTTGGTTTAAGGCAGCATAAGAAGTGCATTGGTGTTAGCCAATCAGAGGTGAGCATTTTCATATGATGAATAATAAGTTGGTTTTGTAATCCTGATTTTTCAATTCACCCCCTCCTCCAACAAACTTCAGTTTCCTAAAACAGGAATGCCAGAGTATTTTTTCCACAGAAAATGACTCACAAGACATTCATTCAAATTAGAGACCCTGGGTGTAACGAACGCAGGGTATGAGTGGGACACGTCCTTCACAAGTTTTTTGTGTCAGTGTCCTCTTACCCCCATACCTTTTTCAGTCGTTACAGGTGTTTAGTCTATTAATGTGTGGTAACGTATTTTGCCTAGCCGTCTTTAAACGCACCTTAAGCGTACGCATGCCCGGGCATCCAGTGGATCACTGACTCGTGCTGCTGAGCAAAGCAGCTTGTTCAGCACACCAGCCAGAGACAGCAAAAGGCAAATAACTTTGCAGAGTTTTTTCCAATCAAGATAAAAGTTGAGTTATGCTGTTGCATGCAGGTAATATTGGCTAAATGAAGCTTAGTTAGGTCTTCACAGGTAAGGAGAAATTAGAATTTGCTGTGAAAAAGAGATCCATTGGTGGGAGAAACCAAGCCAGTAACAGGAAATTGTTTTCACAGATATTTCAGAATTATTCTAATTCCCACGCCAAAATATATTTTGTCTGTATTTTAATAGGTAACCCACCAGGATCAAGCCTTCTTTTGTTATTTTTTTGAACCTTTAGCCATTTTCCTTCGCATCAGATATTTAATAGATTGTAAATCTAGCAACGTAGATTATAGTGTTTGTTTTGGTAATTGGTCAGTGAGTTTGAGGCGATCGGCCATCATTATGTGTTATTTATTGTGATTTGCTGAAGTAAGGGCGTGAACTCAAACCTTAATTCTTTAGCCTGTTGTTGTTAAATCTTTCCAGATTGATAAGTCAGTTGAGACTGACGTTTGAGCTACAATATTTGTTTCTGCTAAACAGGTGGCACCTTATTTTCATGATCTATTTAGTGACTTTTGACAGTAAAATGTGAACGACTCTAGTTTAATTCCATCAAGTATTCGCAGGAATAACAAAGTGAAAATTTTTTCAGTGAGGTAGCAACTGAGTGGTTTGTCCCTAAGGACCAGAGATAAAGGTCGCCTCCCCCCCCAACCTATGTAATTCTGTACCAGCTGTTAATGATGGGGGGTCAAAGCATCATGCAACATCTGTTTCGTCGTCGTAGCCACAGTAAGATTTAACAAAGTGAACTGAATAATGCAACGATTCCTATTCTGGAGGTCGGCAAAGGCCACAGGGATTGTGTGAGACATTCACCACACAGAAATTAGGTTTTTTGCTCTTGCACAGAATAGCACACATGAAAACTGAAACTGTAATACACGTTAATATCCAACCACCATCAGATTTCTTTACAAGCCCTGATAAAAATCCAACTCATTGAATCAGCGGTGAATTTTGTCATTAATTTTCTAATTGTTGCAAAAGTGTGTTAACCTCATGACGTTTGATGGAAGTAATTAATTTTCAACCCTTTGAAGCCATTAAGCTAAATAAATAATACTGACTCTCTTCACAAAACGTTCATTTGAATGTAGGCAATTAGTCCCTGCTGTGTTGTTGTGATGTTTTGGTCCCATGTCTTTTAGTGTATTATCTTTTAATACTTTAACAAATGTAATTACGTTCTTGTATCATTAAAAACACATCTTTGTGTTCTTTTAGTTTGAGAGAAAAAAAGAAAATCATGCAGTCGGGACACACCTGTAGCTTGAACATAGCAGGGTTTTTTAGTCAATTTGTATGCATTTGAAATGTTTATCCTTAGGAGATACATTGCAAGACTAAGCTGTAAAAGATAATGGAGAGTTTTATCAACTTCCATTATTTGCAGTTAAGAGACAGATGCTTTGTTCCAAAAAAAGAATAAGCCATTCTTATCAAGGATTAGAGGCTGGGCCTTTATTCAGATCTATCTTTACCTCTTAGTTTGTATTCATATGGTTTTCTGGCCTCACCATGCAAGCAGTAACCTGTGAGCATTAGTATGGAATGGAGCCTGTATAATACATTATGCTTCTTCTGTTGTGGCTTCTCATTATTTTCCCCAGGAATAATAACATAGAACCTTATAAATTATATCCCATTCTCTATGGGCTGTCACACATTCTTCAAATGGAATCAAGTACAGTCTTGAAAGTAAATAATATTGAATGCCAGAAATTTAAATGTTATAAGACTGAAAAGCATATCTAATACTGCCATGGAATACAATGCATGAGCAATAATTGGAAAATAATGCTGCATAGTTTGCACAACACAATACCTTTTTCTGGGGAAAACAGTTTTGTCCACATAAAACAGTTTCCAAAATGGGCTTCCATGAAGGTGCAAGTTAAATTACAAAAAAGCTATCATTTGAAACTTATTGCATAAAAGAGTGCTGGAAATGCCACATTATTGCTGGTTGGCAATCAGTAACTGAATTCTGAAGAGTATATACTGAGCGGTGATGCCAGAAGACTACCGACGCTTGGATATCTTGTGTGTTGAGTCGTTATCTGCCGTGTTTTGTCATGAATGCAAACAACTTGACAAAGAAATTCCCAGCAAAGCGATATGAATTTTACCCAAACACAACAAAGGATACAGTTATATTTAAGGCGGAAACAATTATGTCCACACAGCACTAGATCATAAAACATTCTTGGGCAGAAGTCTTTAACTCCATGCTGCTGTTCAGCGTTGATGGTACTTCACAGGAGACCTTACCTTAGATGTTATGATGAAAGAAGAATGGGATTTCATAAAACTAAGAAAACAGTCAATGGTTTGCTTAGCAAAATAGCTCTACCTCAATAACTTCACAGGCAGATGCATTCCTATTTGTTGAAACTGCATTATCTGTAGATATGATCAATCTATATTATCAGAGCAAAAGTGTTCAAAATCCTTACTCATAAACTAAAGTTCAGACATGAGATAACTTCAGTTTAGTTTTAATTCAGTTTATTTGGTGCTGAACCACTGCAGAGGCAATCTCAAGTTGCTTTGTCAGCAGGTCTGCTTTATATGCAGTAATATATAATCCAATTGAATTCAGATCAATTAATGCATAACAATTCAATCATATATTCAGATGTGACATAATACAGTCCAAAAAGCCTTGGGGTCTCATTTATAAACGTTGCGTACGCACAAAACAGGGCCTGAAACTGGCGTACGCCACTTTCAAAGCAAAAGTTGTGATTTATAAAAAACAGACTTGACGGGAAAATGTGCGCACCTGTACGCCAACTCTGACCCGTGCGTACGGAAATTTTGGAGACTGGGTGAATCGACGACGCAGTTGGTGAGGTGGTGAACTGCAGCCAGACTGCATATTACTCCTCTCACACATATCATTTCACCTCACACCAAACATTAATTATGGATTCATGTTATTATAAACATCCAAACCAGCAATGATATCTATATTGTAGCTTTGCAGTGAGCTATAGCTCTTCTGAAAACATTTTTCAATATTAAAATAAATACATAAAATTTATCTCAAAACCTTAAACTCAGATAAAAGGGTCGGAACTGTATGCCAATTAATAAATTGAATCATCTGTACCATATATCATTGATTGGCACGTTCATTGTGCCAAGAAAGGAAGCAATCAGTCTTTTTGCTGCCAATAGAAATACCCCAACTACTTTCAAGCGTAATATTTGAGATGGATGCACTGGCATTGCTAGAAGATTTTGCAAATGGAAGGATAAGGAGAGAATGCATGTTCAGGGATCATGCGGACCTCCTTGCTCATGATGATGACTGGCTAATAAGCAGATTCAGATTCCCTAGAGCTGAGCTCTTGAATCTCTGTGCGGAATTGGGCCCGGTTTTGGAGAGACCGTGCAGGCGGAACCGTGCCATTCCGGTCCAGCTGCAGGTGCTCACCACTCTGGGGTTTCTTGCAACTGGTTGTTACCAGCGGGAATTAGCCGACAGGTATGTGTCTGAGTGGCATGATTCTTACTATTCTGCCCAAAGTCCCTTTTTGGAAATAATGCCTTCAAATATGTTATATTTATTTACTAGGTCTGGGATATCACAGCCGTCCCTGAGCGAAATAATGCCTGCAGTCTTGGATGGGATCATTAAAATGAGCAGACGATACATCACGTTTCCATATACTGTGGGGGAGCAGGCCGAAATTAAGATGCAATTTGCGGCAATGTTCGGTTTCCCAAACATAATCGGCGCAATTGACTGCACCCATATTGCTATAAGGGCCCCGTCCGAGGAGGAATTTGTTTTCGTCAATCGGAAACATGTACACAGTATTAATGTGCAAATCATATGTGATTCACACATGATGATCACTAATATGGTGGCAAGATGGCCTGGGTCAACACACGACTCCTTTATCTTGACACACAGCAGTGTAGGGAACAGACTGCGCTGTGCGTGATGGCTGGCCGCTCGGTAAGTCCTCACAGTCATTAGAAATGCTGGTTGTTGACGTCTGAATTAAACATATTATCACTTGCAGGTGATAGTGGCTACCCTCTCAGGAGCTGGCTTCTGACCCCGTTCCCAGACCCAGAGACAGCAGAGGAAACGCGCTACAACTCCTGTCACACGCGTGCGTGCTCAGTCGGGGAGCGTGCCATAGGCCTGTTAAAATGTAGGTGGCGGTCATTTAATGCCTCGGGTGGCAGACTATTATACCACCCTACAAAGGTCTGCAAGATTGTGAGGGCATGTGGAATTCTTCATAAGATGGCACTGAGAATTGGAATTCCCCTCCCTCCTGGCCTACCCCCTCCCCAGCATGAGAACCCCGACCCACAGCCGCCTCCTCCTCGACAGGAAGCCTTCACCCAGGGAGCAAGGATCCGCCAGGATGTAATGCGGCGTTTGAGATAACAACGACAAGGTTTATTTATTAAAATTTTTATTGTATCATTTAAGGTACCAATGGCTGTCACTATGTCGCACAGCACACTCTTTATTTCCTTTAACTCGTTTGTCACAGAATTTATGGCGCTGATGGTGTCTCTCTGTGTCTGCATCACAGCTTCAGTCAGAACCCGACCACTGCTGGATGCACCACGGGCACCGGCAGCACTGGTGCTGGGGGCAGCCGGACGCTGAGGAACCTCATCTTCCTCAAGCTCCTCATCCTCGCCACCTACCGACTGTGGAAGAGCTGAAAAGATACGGCATTTTAGTCTGTTTCCTTAAAATAAGCTCAAATTTGTTAACGTAGCCACGTAATAAAATATAAACAAAAGGTGCTTTACCGGGTTCATCTGTCGTTTCTGCCAGGTCGGTGTCGCCCTCCTTATCTGACACAATACCGTACACGCTTGATGTTCCCATGATACTTGCCATCTTCCTGTCCAGTGGTGTCAGCTCGGGTGTACACGTACCCCCTCCAGTAGCAGACCCACTCTGGCGGTGGGAAGCAAGTTTTTTTTTGCCTCGACTTTGAGGTCCGACCACTTTTTTTAAATTTCAGGTACCGTCCTGTCAGTTGCACTGACAGTCTGCATTGCGGACGCCACATGCTGCCACTCGCAGTTCTTCCTTTTATTTGTGACACCACTGCTGTGTCCACCAAATAAAATGTCTCTTCTAGCCTCCACTTCACCCACTAGCACTTCAATCTCCATCTCCGTAAAGTTTCTCTTCTTGTATTTTTTTGTTGTTGCCATATTTCCCCTCTTCTTCATATGCATCAATATTCATGTCCTGCTTTGCATTGACCTTTTATAGCCGGATTTGGGCGTGTTCAGGGCGGGATATGAGCCAATTTCACGTGCTCTAACTTTCAAGAAGACTGTGATTTATAAAGGGGAAATAGCTTACACCTGTTCGTGGGCATGGTTTTATAAATCAGAAATCTTTTTGGCGTACGCAAACTTTTTGTTTTGGTCGTACGTACACTTTTAGTAGGGATTCTACGCAATGTTTTATAAATGAGACCCCTGTTCCTTATGAGGGTAAGTACACTCTCACAACTCATCTCTGGGCAAAGTTTATAAGGCCAAATGACCATATGTATGGAAAAAACAGCTTTCTGGAAATTTAATTTAAAGATGATTAACTCAAATGGCGGTCCAGTATGACTTGTTTTGCATTTGAGCATTCCCAGCTTTTATTGTAGATTCAAGATCGGAACTTCAAGGGGAAAAAAAGTTTCGGAGCGTCTTGCAAGACATGGGTCACAAAGGGCTGTATAACAGAAAAGTAAAAACATTCAAATTTCATTGAGGGTTTATTCAATAGAGTACTCTAGATGCAATAACTGCAGCCCTGGACACCTGCTTTCAGTTGTAGATTTTTAAATGTTTCTATAGCATCTATTGCTCTTATTACAGGGATTTTTGTAGGACTGAATTCTTTAGCATTTGGTGGAAGATTCAAGATCGCCACTCAAACCCTGAGCTTCAGATTGTTTGAAAGGAAATTGGAGCCAATTCTCTTAGCTTGTACAGCAAATGTCTTCCACAAACAGATATTATTGTAAAGACCTTGGAGTATAGTTTCCTATATCAAATGTTTCACATAGGACTATTCGTGCGACTTAACATAGAAAGAAAGCATGTTTTCTGTAGGACAGCATATGCTGCAAAATGTACTTTTTCTCCAGTTTATTCCCATTTAAAAAGAATTTGCTATCCTTTTAAAACAGTGTATTCCCAAACGTCGTCATGATGTCTACACTAGATGCTTTCTTTCTGATGAGGGAACTCTTAAAGTCATGAATTGAGGGAGACATTTTGTTTTAATACAGTCTACAGCAACCTTGGTGAATCAAAACAAGTAAATTCAACCAATAAAATTTGACCTGTGCAACAGAAAAGCTGTTAAAAGATGTAGTTAACGAGGAAGGGGTGTACAAAAACACTTCTTTGTTTTCTTTCTGTAATAATTGAGGTAGAGATAAAAATAGAATTGATGACTCCTTGCTTCGGCTTTATTACTAAGCTGTATTGATCTCAGTTAGACTTGGTTCATAACATGCTCTCATCTTACTCTGAAATAAACCCCCAACGGCTTCTAAAATATTTTTTCAAGTTTATAGTGAGTCTACGAGACGAGGAGAATGAATGAGGTATGGTTCATTCGGTGCCTAAAGGTAACCCCAGCCCAACTAAATAACAGAGTTCTCCTTTTAAAGCGCTGGGAGATTTTGTATGGAGGGGTTTAGAGGTAATGAACTTGAAACAGTGAAAACACTGCGCTAAAAGAACTTTATCCTTGATTTAATATTGATGACATTTAACAAATATTGTTCACATGTAAATACTTCTTTCTCAGTTAATGCTTTCACCTTTTTTGCTACACTATACTAAAGTTTTAGGAGTTTGTTATCACATAAAACATGAAGGGTGGCCAGGGCTGCAGCTTTCTGTTATAGTGGCTGAAAGACATAAATTTAACTTAACAGTGACTACATTTCTCCACATAAGCTGAGATGCAGCAAAAGGTTTTTGCTGCAGGACTGTTGCAGTGCAGGAAGAAATAAACTGAAAACAAATTTCAATTTCTACTCATTCATGTAAAAGTTAACACTAGCACAGTTGCACAGATCGCTGCACTAGGAAGCTAGAAAAACTAGAAAAACATTGTTTCAACATGATTTCTGCAAAGTCGTAAAGCCATAGGTTTTAAACCTAATTACCTTGTTTTCAGAGAAGTAAAATGGTCTTTAACTGCTTTCATTCTTATGGCAGCAGAGATGCTAGTCAATGCACATTCATCACATCCAATGGATTGTGTTAGAAGTACTTTTCCTCCATCTAGCAGTCAGTGTGAACTCTGACAGACTTTTTAAAATGTTTGACTTGTCAGCATTTGGTTATTCTCTTTTTTTATTGGCAAGTCTAGACTAAGGAATAGAAGCTGCCTAATAATTATGTACACCTGGATATAAGTCATTCAACTCTTTACCTACATACACATACCTTTATATAATTAAATCCAATAGGCATTTAGGTTTAAACAATCTTAAATTGAAAAATATGCATGAAAATAATGTGGTCAAAATTCTCTTATTTTCTAACAATTGCGCATAAAGAAATAGAGCCACTGAAGTAGATGCTAGTGCCAAAAACTTATAGAACTACACTACTCACAATAAGTTAGGGATATCGTGAGAGACTCAGTGAATGTCATACATATGGTGTTTGTTTTACTTCAGAGATTTTTGGGATAGGGAGGCAATTGTATTGGGGTGATAGACACACCTCATTTTGTTTTCCACGTAATGGTCTCAATGTGTACAGTGTGCCTTACATATTGGGGCCAACACCAAAAAATACTAAAGACAACCCTTTATAATGTGGCATCAATTTCAACATTCTGTGGTTTTAAAAAGCCCGTCATTGTCAGTAAGTCATTCCAACGTCATCCTTCAAACAGCCATGAACACACGTCACTTAATGGACACACAGCGCCACCTGGCCATAGCGCGCCTTCGGGTCGGTGCCAGGCAGTCAGATGTTGCACGTGAACTTGGTGTATCTCAAAGTGTCATCAGCAGACTTGCATCAAGACACAGAACTTCTGGCAGAGTTCGTGACAGACCCAGGAGTGGAGCCCCACGAGTTACAGACCACAACTAAGACCAGTACCTAAAGACCTATGCACTCAGACATAGTCCTGCAACTGCCACACAGCTGCAGTCCCGTTAACAAGATGTGAGGGGTATTAGGGTTTCCAGACAAACCATTCGCAACCGACTCCACCGCTTTGGCTTAAATGCCTGACGACCGTTCCAGGTGACTCCACTGACACCAAGACACCGCAGTGAACGTTTGCAGTGGCACAAGTCCATGTGACCTGGACAATGCAGCAGTGATATACTGTCCTGTTCACTGACGAGTGTTGGGTCACTTTGCACAGAAATGGTGGTCGTCAGCGTTGCTGGAGAAGGCGAGGTGAGCGATACGCCGAGGTCAACATTGTCCCCAGGGATAGCTTTGGTGGAGGAGGTGTAACAGTCTGGGCAGGCATCAACAGTCAGCGCAAAACTGATTTGGTTATTGTAGATGGCTCAGTCACTGCACATTCTTACTTCAGAGACATCATGGAACCCATCATCATCCCCCAGTTCCGCCAGCACACCCCCAATTTTCTGTTCATGGATGATAATGCTCCACCACATCGTGCCTTAATTGTCACAGCTCAACTTCAGGAAGTAGGAGTGCCTCATATGGTAAGGCCAGCAATGTCCCCTGACCTGAACTCATAGACCACGTTTGTACCCCGCCCCCACGTGACCTGGCAGAACTGCGTGTAGCACTTGTGGAAGAGTGGAACGCATTGCCTCAGGACAATATCCTGAGACTAGTGAGGACCATGAGAGGTCGCTGTCAAGCTGTCATTGCGACAAATGGTGGAAACACGCGCTACTGACATTGTCGATTTGTTATTTGGGGCTACCCTTGTTATTGTCTACATTTTTGGGGTTATGAATATTACACTAATGAAAATTGTGTTTCTTCTCATTTATTATTAGTAATGTCAAAGGATACTTTTACCTATTTTATTAAAATTCAGACCAAATAGGAATAGTAGTCATGTAAATAACAATATCCGTAACTTATTGTGAGTAGTGTATATTTAATTTTCTCCATATCTCAAGGAGGTTGAGTTAGAGATGGACAATAATTCAATAACAATATCTATTAATCGATAGACGTGTGGTGCAATAGAAAAAAAATGGTAAATAATTATTTTTTTAAGTTTCCCTTTTGTTTTCATTATAGCCTATCTTGTAGCTTAATAATACAGTCATTACTTACTCAAAACCAATCACAAACGCAGACCCAGACAGCTCCGTCACCGAGTCCTTGTTCCTTTCAAACCACAAAAAAGAGCAAATGACTTGAACTGCAAAAGATGTTACAGCAAGGAGCAGTGGTGGAAATTGTCCCGAAAAAAGGTTTGAATAGTTCACGAACCGGTAAATGTTGCGTCCCGTTTTGAACCGATCCTCGACGCACATTAAAACTAAACGTAACAATAAGGAAAAAAATTAAATACAGGAAATACTACAGTCTAACCCTCAATTTCCACTGCATGTGCTCCGGTTCGGTCCGCCACGCACTCCACAGCCGTTCGCAATTTCCACTGTATGAGCTCTAGATCCGCTCCACTCCGGTCTGCGACCCAGAGGTGGTCAAGGAAGCATGCGCGGGAATTGCGAGATCTTGCGATAAAAGCCAGTAATAAATGCGGAAGTCAAAATAAAATTCTTAATTCTGTGGAAGAGGAAGAGAAAAGAACAGTTATTCTGTTATTCTGTGTCAAGATATATATACATATCTATAAATATACGCGGGCTTATATTAATATAGCTATGCATACAAAAAATTCTCGTCCGTCTTTATTGATTTATTTTGAAAAACACCCGGAAATGTGGTTGTTCTATATCCGGTTGGTGCTTAGTGATTTGTGAAGATTGACTGTGGACTTGCTACGGGCGTCCGGCAAAAATAGAATCAATCCTATTTTTGCCGGATGGGGAAATGGCGGCAGTGGAAATCCTCTCATTGACTACAATGGGAGTGTTTTTGCTGCGGAGTGCGTGCCGGAGCGGAGCGCATGCAGTGGAAATTGGGGGTTATTTGCTGTTGCGGCTGTCATGTTTGCACAGAAAAACGCACAACACACCCGGGCTGCACTGCTTTTAAAATGTCCACCTGGTTCTTCACCATGTCCTCAGAAGCAAAACCGCTTTCAAAAATACAAACAGAGTGGAAAGACCTGCTGGCTTCAGTACTCAGTCACTGGACTGGGCTCCAGTGTTTTGGGCAACATCTATACTCGGCCATTGGTCAGTAGCTTGTTAGCTTTAGCTTCAATAGCTGAACTGAATTAGAAGCAGCTTGATTGGCTGGTTTTTACACCCAAACTAAACCAAAGGTCTGAGCCATTAATATAATAGTGTCATAAAATGTTTAAAAGAAATTAAAAAAACTGCATCAAGATAAACCTTCAATTTAAATTACTAACATTATAAAAAAATATTATATATAATGTAATAGTAACATTACTTTTCTTTGTATTTACCGATGTCCCTCATGTCTCTTCACTTGATTTGTTTTTGTTTCTTACAAAACTTTCAGTTATGGTAAAGAAAAGGTGTTTCAATAAAGGGCTGAATTCAATTCTTAATTCATACTAAATCGTTAAAGAACAGCATAAAATGACCAGGAATGAAAGTACAATAGATTTTCTAAATTTTTTGATAGTTATCAATAATATGTATCAATAATATATATCAATAATATGTCAAATATATATCAATATGAATATTCCCTTTATCGATATGCTCTTTTTTTATATCGTCCAGCCCTAGGTTGATTGTGTCATTATTATTTTTTCCACTTAGATCTTAAATTTAAACTGTTCATAAACTCCTAAAATGACAATATTTCTTTTTTGCATTTAACATCTTAGCAGATAATCATTAGTTCTGATTGTTCTTAATGATGTTTGTTGTTTGTGTTGCTGTAGATATATCACATCCAACAGTGTCTTTTAACACCAATATTCCTAGAAGGGCAAAGCTGTGAAAAGCTTAAAGTGTACAATACCTGTATTCACATACCCAGAGGTTGTATGTGACGCTTCTTATGCCACCATTCATTCTTATACACTTAAGTTGATGGGTGTACCATATTTAGTCCTTCCTGTTATATTTACTTCTATTAACTGCTGATTTTTAAAATTTTGTATCTTATGTAAGACTGTGTTTATTCGTAATCATACCTCATGTTGTTCATGCTAATGACAGAAAAAAACATCTCAGTAGAGATGAATCTGGGACGATGGCAGGGACCCAACAGATTGCATCCTGGTACCCACAGGCTAGATTTATAGCTTGGTTTATCAGTGAACTCGTGCAGAATTATGCCTACCTTTAGGACACAGCAGTGTTGCCAGGTCCTGCTGAGCAATGATGAGTAGGCAAGGGGAGTCGTCTGTGCAGGCAGCCTTTGCTCACTCTGGGAGTCGAGCCAGGAATCGAGGCGCAGCTCTGTAACTTCAACTAATTTAGTAGACACACAGTAGAGAAAAGCATGCTTGATGCTCGGTGCTTGTGCTTGCAAGCTGACGCGGGGGCCTTGTTTGTAAAAAAGCAAAGCTTTATATGCCTGTGTACACAGCCATCATGCCCTTGGCTCTTTCACCACCTGCACTGATCAGCACAGCAAGGACTCTGCTGCACATAAATTATCAATACTGTTTTAACTTTTGAGTTTTAAACAATGCTTTACATGTATTTGCATTATTCTATATCTTACATTTTTTACAATATCTTTAGAGTTTTTGTAAAGTCTGGCATTATTCCTTTAACATTATTCCACTGCAGCAAGTGATTGTTGCAGTAAAATCATCACTTAAAGAGTGAGAATATTATAGTCTCTTGAATCTCCAGATGTTAGTGTGAGGCTTGCAAAGAACACATGATTGGATCAGACCAGCTACAATTCTCCCCACCCCCCTTTGCTGTACCTACATTCCAATTGTTACTGAATATGCAGCTCAGCTAAAATTGATGGATTCTATTTTTCTTGGCGGGCAGTCCTACCTTTGGCACTTTTTTTGGTCCCGTTTAGTCTCTCTCTTTCTTGCCACCCCTCAAGAGGGAAGTCAGTTAGTGTGATAAGTGATATTTATAGCCTTGATGGCAGCTGGGGAGCGAATGAACAGCGTAGAAAGGCAGGAACATACCAGAAGAGTGGATGATTCGAAGGCATCTGGGAATTGGGGCTTTGTTTTCATTAATTCCTCTTGTATTCACAGTCCTTCTCCCACTCTGTTCAGAGTCCCTCTCATGTGAGCTCCTCTCCTCACTTTTGGCTTGAAGGACAAATATTCAGCTAACTGCGGTTATCACTTCTCAGAAGCTGAACCCTTGTCTGTGTGGAATATAGTAAATGGAAAGCATTTTCAGTGACAATTTCCACTGAAATTAGGATTTATTTTTATTTTGCCACAAAGGCAAAAATCATCATGGCCACATTGATTTTCAAGAGTGTTTGATTGGCTGACTTTAGCCCTAATCAGCAGCAATCAGAAGGTGTGATTGAAGATAATAGACTACCTGTAACGATGGTCAAATTGACAGGATGTCCAATAATGGTGGTGATTCTGGGGATGCTGCAGTGCTGGTGGCGACAAGTTGAGGCTCAAAAACTGTTGGGCACTTATTTTTTTTATCCATTTAAAGAAAATGAATGTTCCTTAAAAACCAAATTGTGGAATGGGTTAAAACAGGGAGGATCAACAGTAAGGATGTATATTATGTAAGCAATAATTTATGTCCTGTTTTTCGATTAAAATGAATACAATCTTTAGAAATTGAAATTCCGAAGTGAAAAAAATTATATAATTTTATCTAAAGAGTTTTTGTGGCATTACAATGATGGGTAGACATATTTATTATTGGGGTGCCAACAGGATTCTCTCCAGGACCTTCATGATGTGGGATGTCAGGGCAACGGGTCTATAGTCATTGATGACTGATGGGTAAGTTCTTTTGGGTACTGGAACAAGGCATGATGTCTTCCACAACACTGGAACCTTCTCCTGAGTTAGGCTAAGGTTGAAGAGGTGCTGCAGAATCTCACAGAGCTGCTCTGCACAGGCCTTCAGGACTCTGGGGCTGCTACACCATCTGGACCTGCAGCCTTGTTCCGGTTGAGTTTCTCCAGCTGCCTCTTCACCTGACTTTTGGAGACAGACAAGTGGGAGGGGGAGGCAAAGGGGGTAGCAGCATTTCCTGACTTGGTTGAAGTCAAACTTGTGGAATTAGAAGAGTCCATGGCTGAGGTGAAGGATAAAACATCCGAGGTGTTACAGGAAAGCTGTTGATCAGAGGAGAGTGGGATGTCTGTTTGGCTGGCAACAGGAGAGGGGGATGCTGAGCTAGTTCCTGAACTGAACCTGTTGAAGAATATGTTCAGTTCATTGGCTCTGTCCAGACTTCCATCTATCCAATCCTTCCTGTCCTTAAAACCTGTGATCTTTCTCATTCCTGACCAGACATCTCTGATATTGTTCCTCTGTAGTTTGTTCTCCAGCTTCTTCCTGTATGCCTCCTTGCTGTCTCTGAACTTGACCTTAAGTTGCTTCTGTATACTCCTCAGTAATTCCCTGTCTCCCTCCCTGAAGGCTCTTTTTTTTCCTTGTTTAGCAGTTCCTTCAGGTCACTGGTGATCCAGGGTTTATTATTCGGGAAGCATCTCACTGTTCTGGTGGGGATGATGTTGTCCACACAGAAGTTTATATAGTCAGTCACACACTCGGTCATGGCATTGATGTCCTCTCCATGTGCTTGCCAAAGAGTCATCCAGTCTGTGGTTGCAAAACAACCCTGCAGGGCTTCTTCAGCTTCCTGTGACCATTTTCTCACAGTTCGTTTTGTCATAGGTTGCCTCTGAACAAGTGGTTTATATTCTGAACAGAGAAAAACAAGATTGTGATCTGATTGTCCCAGAGGAGGTCTTGGTTTGGACATGTATGAATCCTTTACATTGGCATAAAACAAATCCAAGGTCCTGTTTTCTCTTGTAGAGCAACTGTTGAAATGTTGGAAGTGTAGTAGAGCGCGAGGGATGATTAAAATCACCAGATATTGCCACAAATGCATTGGGGTGCTGTGTCTGTAGCTTAGCAACAACGGAACTGATGACATCACATGCAGTGTCGGTAACGGCTGAAGGTGGAATGTAAACAACTGCCAGAACTACACTGGTGAACTCTCTTGGTAAATAATATGGACGAAAACTCAACTCAACTGTGTATATATATATATATATATGTGTATGTATATATATATATATATGTATATATATATATATATATATATATATATATATATATATATATATATATATATATATGTGTATATATGTATATGTATATATATGTGTATGTGTATATGTATATATATATATATATATATATATATATATATATGTATATATATGTGTATATGTATATGTATATATATATATATGTATATGTATATATATATATGTATATATATATATATATAATTTTTTTTTTGTTTTTTTTTGGGACATTTGTTATGATGCATAACCATGGCAACAAGGTGGTTTACAACTGGCAGCAGCTGATTAACATCACAAAAGCTCAAATAAGACCTCAACTACAGCCACAAAACCCTGATGAGTTGAAAAGAAGACGCCATAGATCCAGAGCATCCTCTACATCAGACTGTCATACAACTACAGAGCGTCTTCAGTCAGAGGCTTCTTCAGATCTGCAGAGCACTACAAGAGATCATCCCTACCCACAGCCATCAGCATCTACAACAAATCTTTGAAGGAACTTGCATAATGAGTTACAACAACATTTAATTTCCCTTTGGGATTAATAAAGTAATTTTGAATTTGAATTGAATATATGTATATATATATATGTATATATGTATATATATATGTATATATGTATATATATATATGTATATATGTATATATATATGTATATATGTATATATATATATGTATATATGTATATATATATATGTATATATGTATATATATATATGTATATATGTATATATATATGTATATATGTATATATGTATATGTATATATGTATATATGTATATATATATATGTATATATGTATATGTATATATGTGTATATGTATATATGTGTATATATATATATATATATATATATATATATATTCATTGTTTGACTCTTTGACAATTCAAAATGACAACTGAACAATCCAGTCAGTTTTTGATCCTTGTGCTGCAGGATGATGTAAATAAACAGAAATTGCTTGGAAAACCTTATGAAAAACTTGTTTGATAAAATTGTTGTTTAAACTGTATGGTTTGTAAGACGTAGTCAGAATTCCGGATAATAATCTAAGAAAAAGATGTAGTAAAGTTAAATTGCCAGAAAAATCACAATGTGAAATGACTGAAAGGATAATTAGTTTTTGGAAATCTGGAAACGACTATTTTATGTGACATTTTGAAATTGCCAAAGTGCCTCCACGCATTGACATTTTGTCAGTTAGAGCATCATTCAGAACTTCTGGTTCTTTAAATGTATGAGAAGCGATAGCATGTTGATGTTGAGGTTTTGGGCAGAATGAGTAAAAAGAAGTAATGCACTGCAAAACTTCTCCCTTGGGAAAAAGTGTGCAGGGTGATAACGTCAGCTTTTATCACTACTTGTATGGTTGGCTGCATCCTATATTGTTCAGAGACAGGCAGACTCATCTGTCTCCATTGGCTGTCATACAGTAGGCAGCTCTATGGATCAGGGGAAGAGTATCAGCATGAAATGTCAGGGTGATTTGGTTGGCCATTTACCTTTTTTTTCCTTGAGAATTGCTGCTGGTATTGTAGATTCTTCTTTCCACAGTAATGGAATTGTTAAAATACCACACATGAAGTGTTTGCCTACACACCCGAAAAAAGTGATGGAAATACCAACAAAGTCAAAACTGTATTAAAGATTACACCAGAATCTTGACAGTGCAATGATTTCTTTTTCAGTGCTTTTCAGTGCTTATCAAAACAAATTGCACACCTTGATTTTGTTTTTTCACATTCTTTTGAAAATTTGTGAAAACACACTTCAATAGAGTTCATTGAGATTTTCAGTCATGGACCAACACAGAGCAGCACAGAATTGTGAGGTGGAAAAAAAATTATACATGACTTTAAGAAAATGTGTAACTAAGAATTTGAAAGGTGTGACATGTATTTTCTATCAACCCCCCAAGTCAAGTCAATACTTTGTAGAACCATCTTTCACTGCAATTGCAGTTGAACGTTTTTTGGAGGGGGTTCTCTTCTAGCTTTGCACATCTATACAACCAAGACTTAAAATGTTGCTCATTTTTCTTAACATAACGGCTCAAGGTCGTCGTGAACATTAAATGTCTGCAAACATTAAATGGTCTAGACCTTTTAAAAACATTAATATGCTTTGATCTAAACTATTCCATTCCAGCTTTGGTTGTTTGTTTATTAATTGTTGTTTTCCATCTGGAAGATGAACCTCTATTTCATTTTAAACAATTTTGTACTCCAACCATCTTCCCATCTACTTTGACCTGCTTCTCTTACCCTGCTGTGTGAAAAGACACCCTCGGCATGCAACTGCCACCATGGGTTTTGGTTATTCTTGTTTTATAGCCCAACCCTGCTTTTAAGTTATCTGCAACTTTATCCCTGACCTGTCTGTTTTTAGGTCTTCATGATGCTGTTTGTTCTCTATCGGACCTTTTATTTATAATCTCGGACTGGGGGGGTCTTTCTGCATTAAGTTTGCATGTTCTCGCTGTGCATGTGTGGGTTCTCTCTGGGGACTCTGGCTTCCTCCCACTGTCCAAAAATATGACTGTTTGGTTAATTGGTCTCTCTAAATTGCCCTAAGGTGTGAGAGTGTGTGCGTGCATGGCCGTTTGTCCTATGTGTTCGCCTGTGATGGACTGGCGACCTGGCGATCCCGCCTCTTATCCAATGACCACTGGAGACAGGTACCAGCCCCTTTGAGACCCTGCACAAACAAGCTAGTATAGAAAAGTGGATGGATGAACTTCATTTAGGGGTATGAGAGTAAAGATGGCTGAATACAAAGCTCACTTTTTACATAAAAAGATTTATAATTTACCTTCAACTTAAAAATTATAAGCAACTTTGTGTTGATCCATCTCATATTGTAATATAAATCGAAGTTTTTATTTGTAGTAAAATAAAATTGAGAATAAATTCAAGGGATAGTACTCTAAATACTGTAAGAGCTACTGTCTATTGAATCCCTTTGAGGCCAAATTGTTTTTTTTTTAAAAGAATACCCACAGTTTAAGCGGAAAATTGTTTATAGGACATGTTACTGGAACATGTTTTTTCACATTCTATACAAATGTATGAACAACTTACACTTGTGAATCTTTGGAATTCAAATAATAGGAATCATGAGATGGTTTACTTTCCTAGAGGCAGACACTGTTTAAATCATTTTCTTAATTGATTTTCAAGATTATACTGGCTGTGTGAAACCCTTTCTGTGACAACAAGCTTTTCTCAAATAGATTCATGTGCTTCTTTCATCCAAATCAGTACTTGGGAGCGTCACCTAATTTTCTCTGAATATGGTAACCTGATTAACCCCAGCATGTGCAGAAATAAGTCATGGAAAAGTTTTGTAGTTCTCAGAACTCCTCATACTAGAAGGGTATTTTGTTTTCTGAATTTGCTTGTCTACTATGCTTAAACTTCACCACCTCAAACAAAGAATACTCTCAGGATTTATTGAAATGATGCAATTGTTGACACACAAAAGCATTTTTTCACCAATATTCCAGATGAACAGCTCTACTACTGGAGGAGGAAAAGGTAATTTCCTGCTTGTTGTTGAACCTGAGTGTAAAAGTTTGAAATTGTAAAACTTTTTAAAGACTAGGAACATAAAAGCAACTTTCTGTGGGTGGGCTCTTTCGTTTGCAGGAATCAGGCAATCTGTTAACAGGAAGCATCCACAGATGCATGAAAGCGACTCTGTATCAATCACCTTCCAGAGAGGGTTTTTAATAGGAAACAGAACAGCTTAATAAATAACACAAGTCAAGCGTATACTGTTACTAATGATCTTTGGATTACCTATTAAGGGGAGCAAAAGTGCTGGGAGTCACTTAATTATTCTCTGTGGACGCTGGGCGCAGTGGATCACAAAACAGAAGTCGGCTTGCTAAAGAACTGAAACCTCTGGTAAAGTTATGAGCTCAGAGTCCCTTTGTTTGTCAGGGTTAGTAGTTAAATGTTTTAATTATGATCCAACATGCATAAGGCTTTGAAGGTTAAAAAACTGCTGAAAATACATAATGGAGCGTAGGTGTATTGATCCAATTAATGCTTTGTGTCATCAGATCTTCCTTGGGCCGCCTTATTTTAGTTTTTCATGTTTATTGCATTTCTGAAATGCATCTGTATACATAATCCTGTTGATGTGTGTGGTTTTACTGAAAAAATGACGTGAGATGAAAGTGAGATTCTTTTAAATAATCTTGTCATGTAAAGAAAATAAAAAGAATAAATAATTTATGCTGAACCCCCCTATTTCCTTTGTCAATTAATGTAATTGATAATTTGACCCATATAATATTTTGATTGTTGATGCTTTGCTCTTTGCCTTTTCAGTGTTGCTGCTGTTGGAGAACATTTATATTGATGTTTGCTTTACCTTTAAAACCGTTGAAAGTGTGTTTTATCCATGAAACATACAACACGTTCTAGGACGGGGCATTTAGCATATCATTTGTCATTTTGTATTTACTGTTCATCTGTGTGGGATATTTGTGTTGAATCTATAACATTTAAGTGTAACAATACAGACATTGGAGAAATTTGTAGGGGGGCAAATAACTTTCATTGCACTTTATAGAATTGAACTAAGTCTGAAATGTAAAGAATTAAAAAAATTTGCCATGTGTTTTTTTGACATGCTGTACATTTTCTGAATCAAGACCATTGTCAGCCGTTTTGGTCCATCCATGAGGTAGCTGTGGAGCTAGAGTAAAATTACAAATACCCTTTGACATGGTTTGGCAGTGTTTGCCATCTTATTCTTGCTTTGCCAAGTTTTCTTATCTGCTGCACCGCCTGCTATAGAAGCTGTCAGCAACAATAAATACCTATCATTCTTTTTGCTCTGATTTCAACTGAGTATCATGTCACTTTGATTTTATTCAGTGAACTGAGTCATTTCTTACTTCCATTAGAGATGTGTCTCTTATGCTGCTGGTGTTGTCAACTGCTGACAAATAGAAATAAACTATTAATTTCTTTATCCATGCTTTAGAGCGTTTCACCGTGTGGCTCTGCCAGGAATGGAGAGATGAGCAAAAAGAACGGTGAGGAGTGAGAGTAGGGACTGGTGAGAGTTTGTGTAGAAATGTTAATAAAGCAGAGATGCTCGTATGAGGAAGAGAAGTATAGAGGCCATTCATTGTAGTGGTACCATTGTATTGTTTATGTATGTAATCCTTTTTTTGTTTTCTCAGTCATCCTGCGGGAATTCTTGTTCTCCTGTGACTGCAGGGGCCCAGTGGTTTTGCAGCAGTCTCCATTATCTTTGTTTATGAGAACTAGATGTGGTTGCAGCTGAGCTCTGTGTGAATATTTGTGGCTCTAATATTTTTTTATTTACACCCAAATTCAGCAACACTTTAAAAAAATAGGGAAGTACTTTATAGGATGTTCCATCTGTTTTATTTTGTTTGCAAAACATACTTTAAAATATATTTGTTGTACTTTTTGGCTTTTGACATTTTGAATTCTGGGAGTAAAAAATGCACAAATAAAAAGGAGCATTCTTTATCAAGTTCCTATATTCTCTGGTAACCGTAGCAAAGGTGCTTTTTGATTTGGGGGATATGGCTTTCTACAGAGTATAGCAAGAACTTGGGCCGTGTCAAAATGCAAAAAAAAAAAAAAAAAGGTTAGCCACCAGTTGCACTCTAGGAAATTTTCGATTGCCTATTTTCACTTTTGCCTGCTCTGTTCCAGCCCTATCTCTTTGGCTAATGCAACTTCAAGATTCATCACAGAATCCCACTTTGATCCATTAAACAACAGACCATGACTGCTTTTCCTTAGCTCACAGGAACATTGTTTTTTTTTTTCTTTTTAGGTGTTATTGATGGTTCTAGTTTAGCTTCTCTTGCTCAATAAATGACACATCTTTGACCTTTTTTACGCTTCAATCAGAGACCATGACTTCTGTGTCCCCATTTGTCTTTCATTTCCTTTAAGCGTTTTCTGGTCTTCAAGGTAGATTATTTAAAGTTTTCTGTCATGCTGTGATGTCTTCCTTGGTCTACATGGATGTTTACCCTTTTACAACTTATCTATTTTTTTGTGCTTGCTCCAAATTTTAGACAAAGCAAGATTGGAAATATTTATTTTGCCACACTGTTTTTTCCAATTCTTTTCACTCAGAAAAACACTTCAAATGTTCCTTGATTTTTTCCCTATGCTAACTGAAAGAAAAAGTGTGAGTAATTAAAAACGTTATTTCTTTTTTTGAGGTATCTTGAACAAAACTGGAACGGCATTTTTCACTATTATTTTTTTAACTCTCTTAAAAGCTGAAAGAACTTGGCATTGTCCAAGAGTGTAGATTAGATATTTCTTGCCAAGCTGTGTATTCTTGATTTTTTCTTTTTTTACAAATGTCAATATTTAGCCTAAAATGTTCACTTTGTGTTTTGGATAAGTGGATTTTAACGTGGTACAAATTCCACATATTTTAAGAAAAAGAATCTTGGATCTAAAATTCCTCAGAGAATGACGCTGTTCTTGTGCTTTTAGACCTTAGTGCTGTGTGGAACTCTGTGGAGCATCATTTTCTATTGATTCTATTGAGACTCAGAGAGCGTGTAGGCATTAAGAGCCTTCTCTTCAGTGGTTCTGGTCATACTTAACAGAAAGGGGGTTCTCTTTCCAGATGAATGGACATTCTTGTTCCACATTTCTGTGGAGTTCCTCAATTGTTTATCCGTGGCCCAGCCCTGTTCTCTTTGTATTTATTGTCTTTGGGGTCCATCATTACAAAACAAAATATTTCTTTTCAGTATTGTTTAAATTATGTATCTGCCTTTCAAAATATGGTCTCTCAAATTTCAGAAATTAAATGAGAACATATCTGAGATTATTTTTATTTGGATGAGCTGATGGAAAAAATTAACCAGATCTTGATCCATTGACTCCTTATAAGAGATCTGATTAAAAACAGAACATTTTCAGAATCTCTTAGTTAAGCCAAAGTTGTGGAAAAAGGACAAGAAAAGGTAGATGAAGCATCAAAATATATTGACGCATGCTCTCAGTCTTTAATAGTTGCAATAAATTCAGTTATTTATTTATAATGGGCACTGCAAGTATTTGCAGTGGGATATGATGATGTTTTGTCTGCCTTGACAAAGAGGCTCGATATTACGAATCCTGTGTTTCATATAGACATCTATGGAGTTTCTTTTTTTTAAGATCCTGGTACTTTAAAAAAAAATAGAAGAGTTAAAATAACTGCAACATAAGACTACATTGTTATCAAACTTGTGTTCATTATTATGATTCTAAATAAAAACTATAACCTTGAATAGTGAACTAATTTCTCATCCTAAAAAACTTCATTTGTAAAAATGTGTAAATTATTGAACTGTTCTGGCTTTATTTGTTTTTTTTTAAAAGAGCCACTGTGTTCAGCATTCCTCTCCACTACTTCTTCCACATTTTGCTCTAAAATTCAATTTATTTCTATCTTGGATAACACAATACAGCCATTGATACCATTCCCATTGTGGAGGCTTTTGGTCCTTAATGAACATCCCTATCTGCTGTCTCTCCTCTTCAAAGAGCGTTAAGGGCAGGGGAAGGCCAGAGTAATTCGATAAAAATGCAAATCTCATTCATCTGTTTAGTGCCAATGACAACAGAGTGAAACTTTAAACCAGTTTGATTTAAACCTCTTATGTTCAATCCACATATTTTTAATTGGCTCTGTTTTGCATTCACTGAAAAATGTTTACAAGTTTAATGTCAAGGCCACACAGTAAATGCTCAACCATCTTCTAATTTTGTCTGATTATAAGCACAGACTTCAGAGTTTAAGGTGATGCATATTCTAATTTTTATAAAATACAACTCTAAAAAGTGTGGGGTGCATTTGTATCACCACTTCCCTAAGTTAGTACTTTGTAGAACTTTGCTACACTTACAGCTGCTGGTCATCAGTTTCTATAGCTTGTCCGTTCCTCTCGGTTCTGACATGTCTTTTAACATGAGATTAAGTCTAGCCACAAATTCTTAAAATAATTAGGCTTGCATTTTGTGTCCTTTTAACTCATTAATTAAACCTCTGCATTTTAGCTTTGTCTGTATGTTTAGGGACATCGCCCTGCTGGAAGACAAACCTCTGCCCCAAACTGCAGTCTTTAAATTCAGGATTGCTGTTTGTTCATAACTGTTTTTAAACTAACCACTGGAATCTTCACAGGAATTTATCATCTCAAGACACTTTACAAGAAAAGTCATTTAAATTCAATCATACATACATTACAATTAATCCTTCAGTTCATTATTCCAATCAGTTTAAAAGTTTGCTATCTATGGAATCCCAGCAGATTCCATCGAGTCATTGACTTGCAGCATTCACTCCTCCTGAACGAACATTTAGTGACACTAGACAGTCCCCTGTGTTGCGTCTTTGACTTCACAGCAACCACTCATACTGAGCAAGCCTGTAGCGAGAGTGGAGAGGAAAAACTCCTTTTTAACAGGAAGAAACCTCCAGCAGAACCTGGCTCAGTAAGAGCGGCCAACTGCCACAACCAACTTGGGGTTCGAGAAGACAGAGCAGAGACACAAAAAGAACAAAAAACCTGATGTAAGAGTACTTTCTATGTTAAAGAAAGTAAAAAGTTGATAACAGGACAGGGAGAATGTTCAGTTACTGGGGGCATTATCCCAGTTACAAGAAGACATCACAGATGAGCAGAACGCCAGACCAGATATAGCTTCTATAGAAGAACACAAAGAGAAAACATAAAGTTAAGTTATAATAACAGAAAACTCCAATGGAGAATAGTAGAAGAGAAAAATAGCACAGTGAAAAAATTGGTCAAGTCTCTCCTCCAACAGTCTAAGCCTGTAGCAGCATAACTACAGATATAGCTCAGGATGACCTAAGCCACTCTAACTATAAGCTTTATCAAAAAGGAAAGTTTCAAGCCTGGTCTTAAAAGTAGGCAGGGTGTCTGTCTTACGGACTAAAACTGGGAGCTGGTTCCACAGGAGAGGAGCCTGATAACTAAAAGATCTGGTTCCGATTCTACTTTTTGATATCCTAGGAACCACAAGTAAACCTGCAGTCTGAGAGCGAAGTGCTCTGTTAGGAACATATGGAACAATCAGATCTCTGATGTATGATGGAGCTTGATTATTAAGGGCTTAATACGTAAGAGGAAGGATCTAAAATTCTATTCTAGATTTAACAGGGGACCAATGGAGAGAAGCTAAAACAGGAGAAATGTGATCTCTTTTTTTAATATTCATCAGAACTCTTGCTGAAGCATTTTGGATCAATTGAAGGCTTTTGATTGCGTTTTCTGGACTACCTGATAGTAAAGAATTACAGTAGACCAGTCTTGAAGTAACAAATGCATGGGCTAGTTTTTCAGCATCACTCCTGGATAGGCTATTTGCTAATTGGGCCATTTCTGAAGGCAATCAGTTGCACTGAAATTTTATGTAGGGTTATTACAACAAATGCATGCTTTGCTTTACAGACTTTTACTGTTAAAAAGTTTAAACCATCTTTCTCCTTTCCAATCATAATATTGCAGTATTTTCTGTGCAATTTGTTCCGTGTGCAACAAATAGCTCTGAATTGTATCAAATTGAAAGTATTCATTCGTAAAAACAAATATAGACTTCATCTTTCACTTTCTCATTTATTCATTGCTCTCAGACTCGCTTGTCAGTTTGGCTTCATAGCTACATAGCTGAAAGAGTTCCCAGTAGGACAGCCAGCTGGTCAGCCAGTTGCAGATGGCCTCCTACATCCACTATGGTGGTTTTTAGCTTTTCTAAAGGCCAAGTGGGTCTCTGAACAGGCCCAATCTGGAAAATAATTAACCCCCCTCCATGTACTTTTCATCTGCCAGGCCTCTTTTCATTGTAATGGAGCTAATATCTGTCCTTCTTGACAGCTAACAGAAGGCTGGGCCTTATGCAAACTTTATGATGGTGGAGATGGTTGGCGCCTCTCTGAGATGTAGAAACGCTGTGCCGTTTTTTTAGTGCACTTATTCTAACCCTGATTCCTGCTGAATTATTAATGGTCAACAGGGTCAGGGTTTGCTTTTAGTGCTTCCCTGCGGAGCACTGCAGGGCTTAGCCCTGCATCAGCACTCATATCACCACCACCTAGACAGCAAAGAACAGAGCGAGAGGTTTGACAGTGTATGAAGATATGATGAGATTCTAAACTTTAACACAGTTTGAACTCCTGTTTTTTGTTCATACGTATATTTGCTGACCATGTCTGTGTTGAAAGAAAGAAAAAAGATATAACAATAAATGTGAGCAGAGATAATCTTAAGAAAGTAGCTAAAATGATGCTTAAGTAAAGACATAACCTTATTTTTGTCAGCAATTAAAATGTCTAACAATAGTTTTTAGTTATTTATTTTTAGTATTTTTACTTGAAGCTTTGATTAATTGGAGTAAAATGCACTTAAAGGAAACTAAATTGTTTCCAAAAAGAAATAAGGAAATTCATGTGTGAGTATGTTATAGGTACAAAATGGTCTTTTCTACGTTCATTGTGTTCATTTTTCTTTGTGAACCTGAAAATGTCTCTGAATAATTGTTGAACTATTCATTCTGTTAATTGTGCAACACTTTTCCTTGTACATGTTTCTCTGGGGGCTCTCCAGCTGCCTGTCCAATAGTCTGTCCACTAGTTTTCTGTACTGAGCCACCTCTCTATCACTCATGACCCACTCTTTCACCTGGCACTTAAAGAAGGGTTTTAACCATTGGAATCCATTGTATGTTTGTTCCCTCATGGTTCAATAGTCAAGGTTTCTTCATAATCCCTAATGGCCATTTGTTTTAAAGCTGGAAGCAAAAACAAAAAAGGTAAGCTAAGTCAGCTGAAGAAATAAAAAACTTAATGAAGCAGTTCTTGTTATGTAGTGACAGGTTGCCAATGACCTCCCACCCTCCATACATGAATAACAGATTTTAAGGTTTTTCTTAAAGACCTGACCTTATGAAAGTCTCCAAGATGTTGAAAGGAAGCAACATGGTCCATGCCTTAATATTACCCTGCAGACTGAATAAAACACAAAAATGGATCCAAGAATAAAACATTGGTCATGCAACTAATGTACTATTGTATATTTTATTGTATATTTATTACTATTGCATCTTCCTAAGTTTACTTTGGCATATTTTGCCTCAGGGGTGGTCTAAAAAATAAAACATAAAACCACATACCTAAAAGTAGACTCACTGGCCAAATTATTAGACACACCCTGCTTTTGCCTTTTATTAATCCCCTATTGCCTTCTTCCCTTTCTGATAAATGTGAAGGCAAATCTCAAAGGAATATTCCTTTGGGAAAATCTCTTGCTCCACTACATCTTAAAGCTGCTCAGTTGGATTATAATCTGGTGACTGTGGAGGTCATTGGAGTACAGCAAATCCTTTGACATGTTCAAATCGAGCTTTATGATATGGTGCGTTATCCTGCTGAAAGTTGCCAACAGAAGATGGGTACGTTGTGATCATTAAGGGATGGACATGGTCTGCAATGATAAACTGGTAGGCTGTGACCTTGAAAATGGAGGCTAATTTGATACATAAGGGAAACAAAGTATGACAGGAAACATAATGTTTGACCCTATTGTCTGAATGTGGGAATACTACCCTTAGTTTCTAATCCTTCACTGAAAGTAGTAGCTTCAATTGTGAACTTCTGCTGCTGCAGCCCATCGGCTTTAAAGTTTGACTTCTTGTGGATTGTGTATTTATGTTAATAAGCAATAAAGTGGCTGGTGGATTTATATTTTTATCTTTTGTTGGTCATTAGCAGTACAGTCAGAAAATTTGTGTTGTTGCAAACTCTTGTATTCTAACTTGTTCCTGGTCTCAGCATTGTACAGTTTACAATAAACTAAAATTTGTAGTGCCAAATGTGTTCCTGTAACTACCTTCTAACTTTTTACATATTTAAATTTTCATACATAGAAACTGATTTAGTTTTGAGATTGGAGGTAAATCACTTGGATAAGTCTTTGTGTTCTGCAGTCCTGTTTATGCTGAGCATGCAATCAGACAAGTTCAAAAACAAGAGTGTATTCACACAGAAGCTCCATTAAGATTGTGCATAAATATTATATAAATGCCTTCTATTACACTTTTTTCTGGATGATGACAATGGTTGTCGGCTGCTTCTGGGCCTGTCTTCATCACTTGTGGTTTGTTGTGTGCAAATGCATGTGTCTGTGTGCATGTGTGTGGTCCTAAGTAATTTTCTCCATTGCTCTTCTCATAAGATATTTACATGGCCATCTATTATGTATTGTGATCTGATTGAAGTTGAGTGTTCCCATCTTGCCCCCTCTATGAACTCACCACCCTGCACCTCGTTTTTAGGAGACTAGACCTATATTGGTCGACCAAAACTTGAAACATTGAAGCTGCTGTGTGGTACCTTAAACTTTATTTACTCTCTGTACATCTCAGGTACAATAACAACAACCACATTTTCTGTGCCTATAGTGATATAACTGTCACCTAATTTAAAATCTAAAGCCAGAGAGATGCAGAGAATATCCACATCTGTAAAACCAGAGGGATATTTCTGGGCTCATGTAAACTCAATAGCTGTTCCAACAAGCCTCAAATCCCTTTAGATCCATCTTCCTTTTAGTTACTAGGCTTTTTTTCTTTTTAAACTCTTCCCTCCGCCTTTTATCTCTCCATGTCACCAGATTGTGTCTTGTACACACAAACAGAAGGCCCAGACAGCCACACACTGACCGCTCTGTGGTGGTCCCTCAGATGCTTGGCCACCATTCACCTCACTTTTCCCATTCCGCTTGCTCCATGTTTGATAATTTTAGCTCTTTCCGTCCGTTTTTCTTTTGTCCTCCGCCATGTCGCTTCTTTTCTTACATCTTACCATCCAATGTGATTTCCTTAACTCTTCATTTCATCTGTTGGTGCTTTATATTTTATTCTGTCCTTTTTGGCTCAGTTTATTTTATCTGACTCAAAAGGTGCTGAGATTTTCCCCTTAAACTTCAGCTTTGCATGTTAATAAGCAGGTTACAGTAAGTTATCATTCAGTTTTAAAAATACCAGTGTTGATGCCATACGGCAAACATTGAATTACCTTGTGAAAGTATTCATTGATTTTTTTTCTCCCTTACAATCACAAAGTACAATATTTTTATTTTCATGTGATTAACCAACACAAAGTAGTATATAATTTGGTGGAAGGAAAGTGATAGTTTTGCGCCACAGCTGTACCCTGCTCGTGTGCATAACGAGCTGTACCTTGAGGCAAAACTACGGCCGCGCCTATTTGTCAAAGACAGCTCTGTCTTTGGTAAATGCAGAGCGCGTCCCGCAATAACTTACCCAGGAGAGGAGCGCACCGTAGCTCCTGCTTTGGCACTTTTACACACAGAGAACGGTTCGGCCGCCAGTGTTTCCCACACATAGACGAATCTGTGGCGGTGCGCTACAGATTAAAAACCGACCAAAAAAATAAATCAATCAACATCGACCATCACATATTGTGTTTCGTTTTTCTTTTTTACTCTATTTAAAACACATGCTCTTTCTTCGTCTCTCTGTCACTCACGCGTCTCTCTCGCTTTCTCTCTCACCTCTCACACACACATATACACAAACATCTCCTCCCCTCCACGTTTGTCGGGACCCCCCGGCCGACACATTGTTTACTAATCTGTGGGAAACACTGGCCCCCATATTTCGTCTTCCCTTCTACTGAGGGGCTGACTTTTTTTGTGCATGCATCCACGGCTTGAAATTCACACACATGAAATGTTATTATGCATCACAAAAAAAATGCCCTCACACAAGTGTGCAGGGCTTTTTTTTGGGGGGGCGGTGATAACGGTGAGGCGCTCAGACCTGCGGTGGGCGTCACGTGACCGCGGTATGGCGGTAATCCAGTTACCGCCCCAGGTCTAATATTAAGCTCTATTTACTCTGATGCTCCTAAATAAAATCTGGCTCAAATTGCACTGAGAGGTCCACTTGTTGACACGTGATGAGCCATAAAGAAGTAGTCTGAATGTTCTGGAGTTGAAATCGCGGTATGAGCCTATCCTAAGTTGTGAACGTTGAAACCAGGCAACCGTAAGAAACTTAGGACCAAGAGGTCACATTTCTGTTGATCTTTGCCACTTTTTTTGTCCTGTCTTTTTTGCTCTCCCACCGTCTCCTGGTGTTTACCCTCACTCCCAGCATTGTGGCAGCCAGCTGTCAACAGCAGAGCGGACAGAAAGTCTGATGAGATCACTCATAGGACGTTTCTAACAGGGCAAAGCTCGGTCAGAGTTGTTAGATGTTTTTTTCCCCCATTTTTATTCATTATCTTCCTTACTTTCGTTGTGTGCTGTGGTATATAATTTTGATGTATGTGTACATATTTGACTCTTGCTTTTTTCCCCCCCTCGGTCTCTGTTATTTAAATACGTTTTTGTGAAAAAAAGGAAAAAAAGTCTCTCTATTTTCTCCATGGTTCCTCCTGGGTACCTCGAGGCAAATCATAATTTAAACATTAGACCTGCCAGCTTTGTAAGTGGGAATAGATGTTAATGTATTATTCAGTACTTCAAAATTTGGTCTGTTCTCTTCAGTGCTTTGCCTTTGCAATCCTACCTTACTACTGTTTGTAGTAGGTGTCCAATGAGGTTACAGATATGATGTTAACCTGAAAAGCATTGAGGTAGAACTTAATCTTATTTTCCTTTAGTCTCAAATGTGTTTGAATCTTGCTTGATGTTGCCCTGTTTCAAAAAGAAAAAAAAAAATATTGTTTCCCCATTGTCACTCCATTGAAATTACCAGAACTGCTCATTAATAGATTTCCTTTTTCTTTCTCAGCTGTGCTCACAAATTGAATTCTCAACATTATTCTAATTAGCCAATTGAGCTGTGCATTATCTGAAGTGGACTTTTTACATGCAAATTATGAGATAAATGTGTTATCTGTCATTTCTTGAGCTTTATTCATCATTCTCTATTTATTATAGGGAGGAATTGTTCTGTAACACCATGTGTCCTTGCATGACCTTCCGTGTTGAAAGACTTGGAAAGATGTGCCGCCTTTAAGTTGGCCACTAGGTCCTCTTTATAAAATTCCTTTTATGTCTGAGTCTATAAAGTCATATCTGCACATCCCTTCTCTTTTAAATGTACATGTGCAATTATGTCTCTCCATTGGTTTCTGTGTTTGTGTTGGGAGCATCTCACTCTCAGTGCATCACATGGCTCTACTCTAGCAGGACTTTGGCATCAGAATAATACATTTGTTACCCTCTAGCATTGTTTTTTAAAGGACACATTGAAAGCCAAAAAATACCACTGCCTCCCTCTGCTCTTTACTTTGTCCAAAAGCAGTCTTTGGACTGAAACTGAAGTGAAGTATGTGATTGCAGTTACAGTGATTTGAAAACACATTAATAATACAAGAAGTTCTTCCCATTTTCTTACATCATATAACAATTATCTTCAATGTATTACTTTGGGATTTTAAATCAACACAAAATAGTGCATAATTGGGAAATGGAACGATTATCTACATTGGTTTCAGTGGGTAAATTCCCCTGTTTTAAACAATTCTTTAAAGAGGCTGTATGCAACTTTTCCCCAAAATAAAGACAAGACAAGACAAGACAATTTTATTTGTATAGCACACTTTCAACAACAGGGGAATTCAAGGTGCTTTACATGATTTGGTGATTTAAAAGAAACACATAAAAGAAACACACATTACACATGATACACAATAGAAAAAATACAAAAAAAGCAAGAGAGCATGAACACATTTCATACATATAACATCAAGCATTTACTCAAAGGCAATTCTAAACAGATGGGTTTTAAGTCTCGATTTAAAGCAGTTCAGAGTTTCAGCAGCTCTACACTCGTCAGGAAGTCTGTTCCAGATAAGGGGAGCATAGAAACTGAAAGCTGCTTCTCCATGTTTAGTTCTGAGTCTAGGGATGTTTAGTAGGCTAGAGTTGGAGGACCTGAGTGGTCTTGGTGGTTGGTACCATGACAACATGTCTTCAACATATTTTGGTGCTAAGCCATGTAATGATTTATAAACTAGTAAAAGTATTTTAAAGTCTATTCTCTGAGCTACAGGGAGCCAGTGTAAGGACTTTAGAACTGGGGTGATGTGCTCTACTTTCCTGGTTCTAGTGAGTACGCGAGCGGCAGCGTTCTGGATCAGCTGCAGCTGTCTGATTGACTTTTTAGGCAGACCTGTGAAGATGCTGTTGCAGTAATCAATCCGACTAAAGATAAACGCATGGATGAGTTTTTCTAGGTCGTGTTGCAAAATCAGTCCTTTAATCCTAGAGATGTTCTTCAGGTTATAGAACGCTGACCTTGTTATTGCCTTTATGTGACCCTGGAGGTTCAGGTCTGAGTCCATTACTACACCTAGGTTACGAACCTGATCAGTAGTTTCTAGCTGTATTAATTGAAGCTGTGTGCTGACTCTTGATCGTTCCTCCTTAGGTCCAAAAATAATCACTTCAGTTTTGTTTCTATTCAGCTGGAGAAAGTTATGGCACATCCATCCATTTATTTGGTCAATGCATTGATTTAGGGTTTGAATGGGTTCAGAGTCACCTGGTGACATTGTGATGTAGAGCTGAGTGTCATCTGCGTAGTTATGGTAGCTAATGTTATTGGTCGCTATAATCTTGCCTAGTGGGAGCATGTAGATATTAAATAAGAGGGGCCCCAGGATGGAGCCCTGGGGCACCCCACATGTGATTTCTGTTCGTTCTGATGAAAAGTTTCCTATTGAAACATAGAAGTCCCTGTTCTTTAGGTAAGACTCAAACCAGCCAAGTACTGTACCAGAGAGTCCGACCCAGCTCTCCAGTCGTTCCAATAAAATATCATGATCAACAGTGTCAAATGCTGCACTGAGGTCCAACAGAACCAGCACTGTGGTTCTTCCACAGTCTGTATTTATGCGGATGTCATTAAATACTTTGACGAGGACAGTCTCGGTGCTGTGGTGAGCGCGGAAACCAGACTGAAAAGCATCAAAACGGTTTGTCATTGTTATGAAGCCATTTAACTGCTGAAACACAGCTTTTTCAATAATCTTACTGATGAATGGGAGATTAGAGATTGGCCTGTAGTTCTGCATTAACGTGTTGTCCAGATTTTTCTTCTTTAGCAGTGGTTTAATAACTGCTGTTTTTAAAGCCTGAGGGAAGACACCTGATAGCAGTGATGAGTTCACTATTTGAACAAGATCAGAACCAATAACAGGAAGAACCTTCTTTAGAAAAGCTGTGGGTAGGATATCAAGACAGCAGGAGGAGGAGCTTAATTGGATAATGATTTTTTCAAGGCTGTTCTGGTTTAATTCGTGGAATTCAGACATTTTCTCTACATTGTTGTTGATTGGGGATGGCACTGGTTGTGGGTTCGATATTGAGGTACAGATTGACTGTCTAATTGTTAGAATCTTTTCAGTGAAAAAGCTGGCAAATTCATTGCAGGCCCTGGTAGAGTTTAGTTCAGGGGCTACTGTCACTAAAGGATTAGTTAGTCTTTCCACTGTTGCAAATAGAGTCCGTGCGTTATTAATGTTTCTGTTGATGATTTCAGAAAAGAACGATTCCCTAGCATCTTTTATAGTTAGCTGATATCTATTCAGTCTCTCTTTGTAGATCTCACAGTGAACCTGGAGTCGAGTTTTCCGCCATTTTTTCTCGGCTCGTCGACACTCTCTTTTTTCATTACGTACCAGTGGATTACTTGTCCACGGAGACTTTTTTCTACCTGAGACTACTTTCACTTTAGTTGGGGCAATGGAATCCATGATGTCTGAGATTTTCGCAAGGAAATTATCTACCAACCTATTTACTGAGTTTGAGTTGGGAGATGAGGGGGATGTGGTGGAAGGATAAATACGTTTAAAGGTTTCTACTGAACTGTCCCCTAGAAAACGCTTTTTTATGGTGGTCTTACTGTGGCTGGATAATTTAGCAGAGATGGTACTTTGAAAGAAAATACAGAAATGGTCAGATAATGCAATATTAATTACAGAGATGTCAGAAATATTTAAACCTTTGCTGATAATTAAGTCCAGAGTGTGTCCTTTATTGTGTGTTGGTTGTTTGACATGCTGGATCAGTCCGAAGTTGTGGAGAGTATCATCTAACGTTTTTGCTTGTCTACCTTGGGGGTTGTCGGTATGGATGTTAAAGTCCCCCACGATGATTAGTTGGTCATAGTCGATACATATTACAGAAAGAAGGTCATTGAAATCATTAAAGAAGTTAGAGTTAAGTTTTGGTGGTTTATATAAACTTAGAAATAAAGATTTGTTAGGCTCATTTATCTGGGTGGCTAGATATTCAAAAGAATCAAACGTGCCCAGAGTTACCTTTTTAAAGTTCATTGAGTTGTGAAAGATGGTGGCTACACCTCCGCCTCGTTTGTGTTTTCTGTTCTCGCTTAAGAAATTATAATTTGGAGGACTGGATTCTATTAATGAAGTTGTTTCGTTATTTTCATCTAGCCAAGTTTCTGATAAAAAAAGGGCGTGTAAATTATGCTCAGTGATGAAGTCATTGATAAGAAAAGACTTCCCGGATAGAGATCTAATGTTTAATAAAGCTAACTTAAGTATTGTGATGATGGGCAGCTGAACCTTCTGACAGGTTATCAATTTGAGATTTTGTTTAATATGAGAGCGTGTGGTTAACGGTTTATGTTTCCTGCTGCTGATAATCACTGATATAGCCTCAGGGGTGCCGGGTGAATTCTGGGAGACGGTAGGGGTGGATTTATTGCCCGGTTCCCTCAAATATCAGATATCTGTAATAATCAGTGGGGGGAAGCTCCCAGGCTTATGGACACTAGTCCCAGGTGTTTGGTGTAGTCTAAGTTTAGGTGTTAATTGTGTCCCAAATTTGATTTGCTCATTCAGTCTGTCTGTAAAGTTTCTAAATGGAGACTCATTTGATGTGGCTGAGTCACAGGAAGATGAGGACTTAATCTCTGATGGTTGTTTATCTGTTCGGTCCTGTGGTATCATCATGACTTGCTGTTTTTGTTCTCTGATATCCATGGGCGCCTCAAGGTCAGCTTTTGGGAGCAAGTGTTTTGCTTTCTGATGTTGATAAGAAAAAATGTTGGCAGCTAACAGCCTTACTCCGGACCTGTTCAAATAGCGCATTCCTGCTTTGAACAGATGATTAGCACTTCCAAAATGTAACACTAGTCTTTTTATTTGACCATGTATGACTCAAACTTCTCCTGATGAGCATACTGACACCTTGTCAGCTCACAGTGGCTGTACCTATAACCATGTATCCAATTTTTTCTATTTTATGTCGGGTCAGATTTTTCCGTGTTGTCTGCGGATGTGACGTCAAGCGCGTTCATGTTAAATGTTTCAGATCACTGCCACCACCGCTAGTCAGAACTCGCAAGCAGTTCAATGGATTTTGCGAATTCACAGAAGAGACGAAGGACAACTTTGACACCAACAATAACTTCACACTAAGACTAAAAAAGTTAAACCCCTGACAAGTGCCCGATCGAAGATTGAGAGCGACCGGCGTACGAGCACGCGCTGCGAGAGCGAGCAGAAAGGAAGTGCAGTTCCGTTTTTTGGCCACAGTGTCAGTCGCAAGTTCAAATTTCAGAAAATTGCATATAGCCCCTTTAATCCAACATCCCAAACTATGGTAACTCTGGAGGAGCTGCATACTTTTATAGTCTACAGACAAAACACTCAGAAAATTTGCATTGCACATTACCTTGAACGCGCTATACTTACATCATGAAACATGATGTTTGCAACATCATGCCTTGGGGATGCTTTACTTCAATCTAAACATGGAAGCCAGTCAGAAAATAAGTAAAAAATGTAGGTTAGACTGAAAACAGAGATTGGGATTGAAAATAACCTTCCAGCACTACAACAACCTTAAACAGTCACCCAGAGCTATACTGGAATGGTTTGGTGTTACACTCCACTACTTAACGGGAAGTGTCCTGCAACTTTTAGAAACGTCTCTGGTGGATTCAGGTGTGAATCCAATCCAATGAATTGTCTCATCAGCCTGCAGTCAAGATTCATAAAATTCTGCTAATGACCTGATTTTGAATGAGGTGTGTAAAACCAGAGACGCATCTAAACATTGCAGGACACAGATTGGAGTTAGACAAAAACCAAATCCTATTTAAAGCATATCTATGTGTTAGAATAGCCCAGTCCAGCTGTATTTGCTGCAAAAGATAGTATTCATTAAGGGGGATGAGGTAAAATGAATGCTGCACTTCAGTTTTTTGTTTCGAAATAAGTTGTGAAAACCACGTATAGTCTTACCTAATAAATATGTACTACCTTTTGTTGGTCAATCACAAAGTTTTTAAATGCACTGAAGTTTGTTTTCTCTGAAAATTTTCAAAGGGTAAATAACAGATACTTTACATCAGAGTAGCTGCAGGAAGCACATCTGACTACACAGCTCTTGTAGTGTATTTAAAGGTAGCCTTGTGAATGTTTTTTTTTAAGTTCCTGTAGGTTTTTTCAGATTTGAAATGCAAATAAAATCTTTTATATTTGTTTGAAATGACACTTGTTGCCATATCAACCCCAAAGCCATACCCACATATGCCATCCACACACTATATATAATTTATATTTTAAAAATCCAACCTAGAGTCCTCTTCAAAAAGCACATGCACAGAATACATTAGCTGTGTTTTCTCATGTCTTTTGAAGTAGTCACCATATAAGCTTGTGTTTCACATAAAATTATTTCAGCAACACCTAAATCAAAAAAAGAAGGGGAAACCTTTTAGTACGCTTTGAGATAATAGATCAAAACCATTTTTTTTCTTACACAACTTTGATTCTGGATTATTATAGAAAATAACTGCATTGGTGCTTTTAAAATTCTTGGTTTTTTAAAATATATTTATCATCTAGTTTGCTTCATGCCAGCTGTTAGATTGCAATCTAAATATTAGATTTGTGTATGTATATTGTGACTATGATTCAGTACCATGCCAACAAAATACAGTTTGGTAAATAAATGTAAGATGGTTGATATCAATATTCTTCTTAAACTAAATAATTAAATACACACCCAAGCACTTCTAGATTCAATCATCTGTCTTTGCAATCATAAAAACACAACAAAATCAAAAAGAATGTGCTACATGTGTGATCACATGCAGTAACTCAGCATGCATATTCCCCCTTCTTCATCATTAGCTTAAGTCTAAACTGACAAACTGAGAAGCTCCCTCTCATTTGACATGGTATAAAATTCATCATCATTCATCAATTTCAAATTAGAAATTGTCCATGGTTCAAAAATTGCATGTTAATTCAACACTAAACTGACGAGAATGCTAATTTCTAATAAATTTTTTCAGCCAGTGTTGCGTGATATTTCATCATAAAAAGTCATAATTTGCCTTTTTTTATCTGATTTGTTTAGCCATTAGTTTGTACTATTTTCCTTGAGTGTTTAAATGAAGGCAACTGGACTTTTCTTGTCTTGAATACGTTTCATCTCTCATCCAAGAGGCTTCTTCAGTTCTGAAAACCCAGGACCTTCTTGCTGCAAGCCAACAGTTCAGCCAACTGTGCCTCTTTGCAGCCTCTTCAGATTCACCAAAAAAAGAGTGAGAATACAAGCCATGTACTTTCAAGAGACCCTTAGCCTTGCATTTTGCAGAATCCTTGTGTTAATGTCAGTGCTTGTCAACTTTTAAAACTCCAGCAGGGTCGACAGAGCAGCTTATTTTGGCTCTTTTTAATATAAAGGTTTTTGACATAATTCTCATGGTGTTTACAGAGGGATTTAGCTTAAAGCTGTGCCTGTGGTGCATAAGTTATTCATTCAACAGATACAGTGGCTTGCAAAGTATTCGGCCCCTTTGAACTTTTCCACATTTTGTCACATTACAGCCACAAGCATGAATCAATTTTATTGGAATTCCACGTGTAAGACCAATACAAAGTGGTGTACATGTGAGAAGTGGAACGAAAATCATACATGATTCCAAATTTTTTTTACAAATAAATAACTGAAAAGTGGGGTATGCGTAATTATTCAGCCCCCTAAATCAAAACTTTGTAGAACCACCTTTTGCTGCAATTCCAGCTGCCAGTCTTTTAGGGTATGTCTCTACCAGCTTTGCACATCTAAAGACTGAGATTCTTGCCCATTCTTCTTTGCAAAACAGGTGCAGGTCAGTCAGATTAGATGGACAGCATTTGTGAACAGCAGTTTTCAGATCTTGCCAAAGATTCTCGATTGGATTTAGATCTGGACTTTGACTGGATATGTTTTGTTTTAAACCATTCCATTGTTTCCCTGGCTTTATGTTTAGGGTCGTTGTCCTGCTGGAAGGTGAACCTCCGCCCCCGTCTCAAGTCTTTTGCAGACTCCAAGAGGTTTTCTTCCAAGATTGCCCTGTATTTGGCTCCATCCATTTTCCCATCAACTCTAACCAGCTTCCCTGTTCCTGCTGACCAGAGCACCTTCTTCCACATGTGTGCTGTGTCCCCCACATGGCTTGTGGCAAACTGCAAACTGGACTTCTTATGGTTTTCTTTTAACAATGGCTTTCTTCTTGCCACTCTTCCATAAAGGCCAACTTTGTGCAGTGCACCACTAATAGTTGTCCTATGGACAGATTCCCACACCTGGGCTGTAGATCTCTGCAGCTCGTCCAGAGTCACCATGGGCCTCTTGGCTGCATTTCTGATCAGCGCTCTCCTTGTTCGGCCTGTGAGTTTAGGTGGACGGCCTTGTTTTGGTAGGTTTACAGTTGTGCCATACTCCTTCCATTTCTGAATGATCGCTTGAACAGTGCTCCGTGGGATGTTCAAGACTTGGGAAATCTTTTTGTAGCTTAAGCCTGCTTTAAGTTTCTCAATAACTTTATCCCTGACCTGTCTGGTGTGTTCTTTGGACTTTATGGTGTTGTTGCTCCGAACATTCTCTTAGACAACCTCTGAGGCCGTCACAGGGCAGCTGTATTTGTACTGACATTAGATTACACACAGGTGCACTTTATTTAGTCATTAGCACTCATCAGGCAATGTGTATGGGCAACTGACTGCACTCAGACCAAAGGAGGCTGAATAATTACGCACACCCCACTTTTCAGTTATTTATTTGTAAAGAAATTTTGGAATCATATATGATTTTTGTTCCACTTCTCACCTGTACAACACTATGTATTGGTCTTTGACGTGGAATTCCAATAAAATTGATTCATGTTTGTGGCTGTTATGTGACAAAATGTGGAAAAGTTCAAGGGGGCCGAATACTTTTGCAAGCCACTGTATAAAGCAAAGTTGACACACACCAGCTGTAACTTCTCCTTCAGTCCATAACCTCGGTTTGCATTTTGAGCTCCGCTGCATGGTTGTCAGGGCAGCTATGTAGTATATGACAGGAATGGTTTATGAGTCGGTGAGAGGGTGCTGAGGTGGGTCAGACAGTCATGCATGAAGTTGCAGAACATGAAAACGGGCAAATCCCCTTTTACATTTGAGGTATGGCAGCTCTTTTTTGTTTCTAAATTTGAAATTTTTAAGAATTTAAATATGCATTGCAAAGCTTTGGAGATACCATTGTATCCGATTTAACCCCAACTTTTAATCATGCAGTTATTTGATTTGTTTAACCAGTTAAATGTGTAACATGTATGTATATGTCTGATTCCCAATCATATATGGTATAATAGATTACATATCAAAAGCTTAGCTGAAAGTGAATGCACAAAACAATGCTGTTGCACACAACATTGCCAAATACAAATCTGCTCATATAAGTAAAGATATTTTGGAAAAGATTAAAGAAAAATATTAAAACCAGTATTAAATATATTCTGATTAAAGCAGTTTTTTCTTTGAACAAAACCACTATTTACAATAAATTTAACCAGCAGATGCATCACTCTGAACCAAACAACATGTTAAGACTGGATTACAGAGTCAGAAAAATGTCATTGTGAGGAATGTCAGAACAAAAAGTCAGAAGAATGCATTCATCTTTGGGGACCAGTTTGGAGTTGAGGAGGAAATCTTACCACCGTTTACACATAGCCTAAAATGAAGTGTCACACTTGTACATTTACTTCAGAGGACTCACCTGTTTTCAAGTGGATACAGAGGGAGATAGAAATTCCTTAGAGGATGACGATAAAAAGTTTAGGTTCGTCAAAGGAGAGACTGATGCACTCAGTGTGACCAATACGGCGTTTCGGGTTGTTTTTCTTTTCAGTACAACATACCTGTCTGAGTTCTTTGGCAGTCATTGTTGTGCATGAGTGCTTTTGCCTTGAATTACAGATAGAGGGAACTCAAGGAATAAGGGAGAAAAAAAACATTTGGCACTACTGATGTATTACTTACTTGATGTATTACTTTAAATATAATTAATAAATGAAAAAAACAACAACAATGCTTTGCACACTGTAGCTTGAGTGACAAGTAATATGTTAACTCAAATTTTTTCTGGCTTGGAGACTGTTCCTTCTTTATGCAGAGTTTTGTTAAATATTAACAGAATCTCATCTATATTGTCCTTCTGAAATTGAAAACAGCTACAAGTAGAGGTGTAACAATGCATTCACCTCATGTTTTAAGAAGAAATGTAATTCTATTTTTAAAAATGAAGAATACCCCTTTTTTCCTAAACAGAAACATCGGTTTCCTAAAGTTTGATCAGTCTAGCTATCTTTGGTTTTCAACTAGAAATGAGATTAATGCAGTACACATTTTTTAAATAAAAGAAATTCTAAAATAGCCCTTTAATTCACCCTTTAATCTGAGCATTATTAGGTGTTATTGGTTAGCTAGTCATGGTGCTTGAAATTGATGTTTTTTTGTCACAAATTTCTGTCTAGTCTCTGAAATTATGCCACACAAAAAGTTAAAAATTAGTAAATCTCCAGTGATTATGTAATAGTATTGTCAACTAACCTGAAAAAGGTGTTTTTATTACTGAAATTTGTCCACGCATCAGGGCAACCTAAGAAGTTTAAAGCTTAAAGCACGTACCTTTACATCCAGGGCTCTTGATAACAGCTTGCATTTACCGTACCAGATTAAGTCACACAATGATAACACTTTGCAAGACCGTTGACTTTGGGAAATATCGGAAATTTTAGTGGCTTAGGATTTTGCAAAACCTCTAGCAACAAGTAACTTGTCATCTCATTTGTAAGTATATAATGAAGCAAATTGAGACTCTTTTGTCTGATGGATATGACGTTATATCTTCCTTTTTAGATGTTAGGGATCTGATAACTTGGGGGCAGAGTAGCACTGCCACATGTTACCCGAGCAGCAGGGCAAGTTGCCTAAGAAATCTGTTATTTGCAAGGGTCCTTCACAGACCTGTCTCTATTCTACATGGTTTACAATATTCCATCACTGCCTCTATTGAAACCTACATCCTGGTACACCACTAAGTCACATTTGACCAACCACTTTATCATCTTAATGGAAGAATGTTGGCTACCAGTACTACTAGTACATCCAGATGGATTCAGAGTCTTTGCTGTTAAGCAAGTCACAAACAAAAGCTGCAAATAATCTATTGAAACCTGTTTAAGGAGTGTTGATGCTTATAAAACTGTCCAAAGCTAGAGTCCAGTATCATGTTCTGTCTTGGCGCACCTAAGCTTGACACGTCTGAAGTGTACTAAAAGCACCACTTGATGCTTGTTGTTTAACAAGGCACAATCCAAATTCCAGATGTGCCTTCCCCTCCATTCTTACTCAGCTAATGGTTCTGCTGCCATGCCTCCATCTACAAGCACACCCCATTCGTGCATTCTCTATCATGCCAATCAGCTGAGCTTCTCATACAGCTTCTCCTCCTTCTATTATTGTCCATACATTTTTACATTACACATGGAGCCAAAAACAATACAGCACTTTCCTGCAAGACAGGCCACTGCAAATTCAATAGTCAAATATTTATAACCTGATCTCATGCGATATTAACACTTTCATTCTAAAACCTTAATACTAATGGCAGTTGTCCTGGCAAATTACTGCACATTGTTTGTCTTGAAAGAACAAATAATCAAACCTCCTGTCTCGTAAAGTTTTATATACTAATTTTCCCACAGAATGTAACTAAATGGCATATTTCATCATTTGCTATCACCAAAGCATAATACTCTACTTTCCTCTTTTATAAAACTTCAATATCTGAGTAAGCCCCCTTTAATAGCAATCCTGTTCCAGGGACTTTCAACTTTCTAAAACATAAACATAAAATACTTGATCACAAAGCTGTCAGTGTGAAAACAGCATGGAGCACACATGCAAAGCCCACCCAACTCAGGAGGCACCTTTGTGCTTCAGTTCTACAGGCCCCTGCCCTGCAGGGGTCATTAGTCATCTCTGTTGTAAGAGCAAGGCCATCGTGTCTTGTTGGTCTCTGTTTTCCCAGAGTCCCACAGCGAGGGAGGTGCCGCTGTGGTGTCAGCAGAAAAGCAGTATATATATTGTAGAGAGGTGTATAAATACAGAGATAAATGGTGAAAGGAGAAAGCAAAATGAGGCTGAAGATGGATCAATGGGATTAAGATGTGTTTGTTAATAAAGAGGAGGGGAGCAGTGAGCTGTAACACTGAGTTTTTCCAGTTATGAAAATGGTGCATTTTTCATGTAAAGGAATAGCTGTTTTACATACTGAGGCAATAATTTTACGTGTCCTTTTGTCTCACGCGTGCACATGTGCATCTGTAGACAAACAGAGGGATGAAATTTTAATTCAGTCCTTGAAGTTTTGGATTATGACACTTCGTACTGAGCACAAGAGAGATGTTCCATCTTTTCAAGCGCTTTGCATTTCTACACCACAGTCCCATGAGATGTGCAGGGTTTTATTTTTCTAGGAGAATTTATCTTCCCCCACCACTCAGATTTTAGCTCCAGCCTACATTTGAAAAATACAATTGAGATCTTATTTTATCCTTTGCTGTGTTGGAGAAAGCATGTAAATATTAGGCAAGCAGCATGAGAGGAATGATTCTCAAGACCTTTATGATCATAGTGTTAGTTTGTAGGTGTGGAAGTAGGAGAGCAGCTTTGAATTATCCTGCAAATAAAGACAACCAAAATCCCAGGGATCAATAAAAAGGACTGTTGTTAAAGTTGTTGGAAGTTTTTTAAATGTAAAATATTTGGACATTTATAGAAGGAGCAGTTAAAGAGGAAATGTTGGAGCTATGATATGCTTAGAGTGACTAGTTTGTTGTAGTTTGCAAAACTGATATTTATCGTAAACCTTATGTTTCTATACTTATGCATTTGTTGTCCAAATCCGTGTACAAAGGCACATATCTAAAATGACAGCTCTTTAGTTTAAAGGAAAAAAACTACTTGAATTTAAAACGCTAAGAGATTTCTTAGAGGAATTCCTTGACAGGCTTTTTTATATACCACATGTGTATTCTATGACCCCTTTATAAGGTACACCTTGCTAACACTGGGTTGAAGCCTATAATCATGATTCTTTGACAGTTCAGAGAATACCAAGCTTTGATTAAGGAACCATTTACTTGAGCTGGGGCTAAAAATCAACAGCAAAAGTCAAATATGTGGTTCTAGTTTCAGCTACCTTACACAGAGTAAAATATTTCTATATATATGAGCTTTTAACCAATACCCTGGGAAGTCTTTAACTATTTGCAAATGCATTCTAAGAGTTTCAGACTTAAAAGCTTTCTTAGAATAGTATACTAAAGCAGCTTCTGCAGTGTCTGTTTTTAACCTGAAACTGGCAAAGAAGTCAAATAACAACAAAGAAAACACATAAGAGATGTTAATACAGAGGCAAATAAAATACAATGTTTTATAACATTTCATCTTCAGAACTGTTTCAGTTTGTGTCATAGATTAATTGACATGTCGTAAACATTTGCCAGAGATAGCAACGACAGTGCTATTTCCAAACCTATTCATCCAAACTTTAGTGGAAGGAAAACGTGTGGCAAAATAATTCACAATTATCAAGTATAACGGCAGCATTGAGAGGATTGTGAAGCAAAGTCCATTCAATAATTTGGAGAAGATTCACATCTGTGGATCTTGTCAATCTGAGGTGCTTTATCACCTGTCTGATTGTGTGTTAAGTTACCATTTGCTGTCAAAACAGCCCTAACACATAAAAGCATGTACCTTATAGATAACTAAAGATATGCTGTGGTGTCTGCCACCAAGATGTGTAGAGCGGATCCCTGTAGGTTATGAGGTGTGCCATCTGGGGAAAGAACTAATTGTTAAGTACATCCCACAGATGTTCAACCGGACTGGAATTTGGGGAAATTGATAAAACCAAGTAAACACTCAAACTCAAACTCATTTTGCTCCTCAAAGCATGCCTGAACCATTTTTTGGCAGGGTGCATTATTCCTGAGAGGGTGCAGATTATCTCGAACAATTCTAAGGTTAATGTTAAAGTAACATTACATTTCCTTCTTCAGGCTACCCATTTCCCCATAAAGTTAAGTGATGCACAAAGCATTCATTCATCCATGTGATGTAAAATATGTCATGATTCCTCTAAATACTCCAGCTTGTTTCAGTGCTCCGTGGTCTATTTCTGATGGTCATGTGCCCATTGTTGGCTCTTTTAACAGTGGATTTTGGCTATTCAGCTCCATATGCAATAAAGCTATGATGCACTGTGTATCAGGGATGTGTATTGGCAAGAATATGCTGGTACAATATGTATCACAATACAGGGGTGATGATACGATATACTGCAAATTTTTGCGATACTGAAGAAGACTATATATTGTGATTTTTGAAACTGCATTTAAGTGTATTCAGTTGTAACACAGCATTCTAAACAGAAAACTTTTTTGATTAATCATTGATATTTTTATATTAAAATTCAGTGTTCATAGGCTATATTAAAATGCAGTGAGAATAGAAAAATAGCGTGTTTCATCATTGAGATCTTCATTACAAGTGGGACACCTCTAGTGGCAGTTAAATGGAATTAATTCACGGTATTTGCACAAAGAAAATATGCGCTATAAGCAGAGGAGCCGACAGCTAAAAGACTCATTAACACAACCGACGCTCATATTTTTTCTCTTCTCCAAAAAAGTAAAAAAAAAAGAAAGTCATGTTAAACAATAACTTAATAAAAAAAATATAATACTTATAGGTCTGATAGTTTAGTGTTACATTTGGCAAAAAGAGTCGAGAAAGAGGATGAGAGAGATCAGCGTACCTAACAATGAATTAGGCTCATTAACAGAGTAAAAAAGACAACAAAAAAGAAACCGTAACTTATATATGACTTTAGCAGCAGTCTACTGATATTTGTTGAGAAAGATGAGCATGTTAACATGCTCTAGGGTCAGAAGCGAAAGCAGCCTGGTGACCAGACTGACGGTCCAGGCTGCTGTCGCGTCTGACCTGCAGCGCTGAGATCACCTGATGTGAGGGGACAGACGTCGCTGTGATACACATACCTCCGTGCTAACTTGGCAAGCCTCTGGAATCTTGTTAAATTCATTTTCCACCAGTCTGTTGGGGTGCAATCCAGGGGTTGCGGAGCCTCCCTCAGAAAGTAATCGGTGAGTAAGTTTCTCTGCTCGTTGTGCATCTCGGCTCCTCCGGGCTAACACCGACTTGATGCTAGGTTGAGACCAAGAGCAGGATGCTCCGCTTCTAACCAGGGTTGGAAGTGCGTTCAAGTACTTATACACAGCTTTGCATTGTTGGCACTGAACAGATACTTTTTTTTTTTTTTTGCTGCGACCTCTTCATGACAGTGCTACTTATGAAACACACAGAAACTGGCAAGAAACTGAGTCGGCCTGTGGGTTTTATTTTCAGTCATCGCCCTCGTGTGGTAAAGTGTTTAATTACTGCCACATAGCAAAATTAATTGCATTCCTTCAAAACTTACACTACGCAACAGAACATGCGTTAATTGATCGGTAAAAAAAAATGTCATCGACGAAATTCTTAATGATCCGGTTGATCAATCGTCGATTAATTATGCCCATCCCTAATTCAAATTCTAAAAAAGGAAATGAAAATCAATGCATTGCTTTTAAATATCGATACATAAAATATTGCGATATATCGGTGTAGCAATATTTTTTTACATCCCTACTGTGTATACTGTAGAGATATTAAGTCATTTTTTTCCAAGTCAAGTCTTTAGGGCACAAGTCTAAACTGAGTCCGATATCTTATTTTTCAACCTAAGTGCGACTCGAGTCGGTCTCAAATTCGAGGCACTGTCTCTGGTATATACAGACACATTTCTATGTGAACCAGCAGTTTGAGCAGCAGCATCATTTCTGTTAGATTGAATCACACAAGCCAGCCTTTGCTTCTTGTATGCATCATTGAACCTCGGTTGCCGATGATCCTGTCAACAGGCCCACTTAAACCTTCCTCAAAACCCTTCTGTGTTAGATACTTAGCACTACGGACCAGAGAACACCCCACAAAGGGTGCAATTTTGCACATGCTCAGAAACAAGTGTTTAGCCATCACAATTTCGCCCATGTTGTCAAACTTGCTCAACATTATTCTGCATTTTTTCCTGCTTCTATTTGATCAACTCTGAGGACAAATTGTTTATGTACTGCCTAGTATATCACACACACTAACAGGTGTCGATGTGAAATGTCAATGTTGTTAATTTTATCTGTCAGGGGCCATAATGCTTCGCATGATCAGGGCTGGCTGTTCTCTACAGGTGTACACAAGTTATCAAATGTAACACATGTTGGTGAAGTCAATAGTTTCTACCCCTACAGGGTTTAATTATAACCAGAGTTAAAACAAATTTAAAAGGTCGGTTTCCCAAATTTTACAAACTGTTTTATCAAGAGCTCATTTTTTGCTCTTTCTCAGCTTTTCTAGCTATTTTATTATTATAGTTGCCCTGAGGCTGTTTCAGAAATTCATTATTTCACAAGATGAAGTCCTGTCGTTTTTCCTAATCATTTTTAGTCCTCTGAGGTGGGCAACCCACTGAGTGCGAAAGGGATACCTGTCAGGCCTTACCATCATGGTCATGTAACTGACAGCCTTTCCTGAGCACTTTGGTTTCCCTGTGGTCCGATGTGTAAAGACAAGGATTCCCACATGGTGCACAAGGTCCTTTTACTACTACATATTTAACTCAGCCTTTATTCTTCTGCTTATTTTTTATCGCCTTTGGGAAAAATCAGCCCATGTTTTGTGGAAAGAAATCATCTTTGGAGGTGATTTAGTGTTTTATGATTTTTTTTCTTCCCTAAAATTCACAAATATGGCTTATATTCATAAGCATAGGTTCCAAATGTTTTTTCTGTTCATTCTTTTTAGCATTTGTAGTCCTCAAGCCCCCAGTTATGACTCTATAAAGATAAATGTTGATCATGTTATGCATATCTCATTAGCAGCATGGGTTTCTGTCACTGCAAATGTGTCAGTTTACAGTTGGGGAAATCTTGTGGTTTCAAAATATCACCTCGCCAACAAAAAAGAAGAAGGAAATACTGAGATATTACAGCTAGTCCAGTCCCCATATAGATTAGATGAGAAGAGAAGTAATATTTCAAGATCTTTGAAGTAAGCTTGTGTTGAAAGACAAAGCAGTTAATCCCTTACCTGCTGTTGATAATTCTATTCATACCTTTATTTTATACAACTAGATAAGTTGGGGCTGGAGATTTCACTGTAGATTTCAAGAAAGTTAACAAAACCAAGTAAGATATAACCTGCTTAAAACTTTTTACCTGAAGCTCACTTCAAAATACTTGACTTTTGCTTTAACCCTCTTGTGTTTTTATGTCCAAAAACACTAAAGGGAAGGGAAATATGGCCCATACTCCCAGGTCAAATCTACCTTTTTTGTGACACCCTTCCTATGTACATATACATATTATATACATTATTGGTAAACACAGATTATTGAGATCCCAATGATGTATGCAAATCAAGTATACAATCATAATTTTTGACAGTAAACGCTTCTGTCAAACCACTCAGAAAGCAAAATAGTGTGCAACTTCCATTGGAAGGCTCATAAGATAAGATAAGATAAGATAAGAGATACTTTAATAATCCCCGTGGGGAAATTAAGTTTCGGTACAACCAATCCAAGATCATACAAACAATTACAAACATTAACACATTACAGGATTTGGAAGACCGCGGTAGCAGCCGGCTTTACCAGCGCCCCTTTTAGCAGATAGAAATGATTCACAATAGGAGGGGGGGTGAACAGGGGGGAAAAAAAGGCAACTCAGCCCAGCCCCCTACAGGGAGCCGAGCCGAGGTGCTGAAAAAACCACTGCAAAAACATATAAGCACATGTATCGGTCATAACATATGAGAACACAAATGGGACGGGGGGGAGGTTCGGGAACCCTCCGTACAGAGAAACCGGTCGCGGCCATCCAAAGCACGCGCCCATCATTTCGCTGTCTGAAGAGTGGGCAGGAGTCTTAGGGTACCGCGAGCATGTTGAAATCCAGGACTGCGTGCATGTCTGTAGCTGTGGCGTGAGCGTGCGTGCATGTATGTGTGCATTAATGTGAGACAATGAAACTCCTCTCAGTTCAATCCCAGAGTCTGTCGCCTGTGATGTAATATACAACCTTGGGGCTGAGTCAGGGAGCTCACAGGCTCATGTGGGGGATGGGGGAGTGGGGTGGGATGGAGCGTCCTTTTGCACACACATCCAAGGGAGTTTTTGTTTGGTCTACCAAGACCAGGGAGTCGAATTCCAGTAGATAAGAAGTTGTTTTAGAGACAGGCGAAGATCACTTTTTCTCTTGCCTTAGAGTCTGTCAGTGGTCCGAGTTCAGTCCAAATGGCCAAATCGTGGGTCAGATTACCTTCCAGCCGGCTGAGAACTTCTCCAAGTTATTACCCAAGCAGTGAAACGAGTCCAATTTTGCTCGCACATCACAAATAGTCTGAGTGTTGACAGCACAGCAACCTTCCTGTAGCCCAGGCAGCCTGCCAATTGCTGCCTTTAAGCTTGAAGTTTACGATACCTCAGAAAATCCACCTGCGATAATCAGCAGATATCCGGTTATCATGAATCCAATTATATAAATGTTTCCAACGTCCTCGATGGCCAAAAGTGAGAGACACAAGATCCTCCACGATGTTCCATCGGAACAACTCGGCTCTCCCTTTTAGCCGTTCTCCGGGAAAAAAATTGATTAATTGTATCAAGAGACCAGCTGACCAGAACCAGATCCAGAACCATAGTTGTTCTTTGCGGAGGAGAATGCAAAGAGAGGCTCCAAAAATAGTTGACAAGACAAAAGAATGCAGAAGTAGACAACAGTAGGGAGGGAAAGAGAAAAGCGTCCATCCTCGCGGAGAGCAGAACAGAGCCATCTTGAACAAAATTGTCTTTTTAGATCCACAAGGTTCCAATTAATGTACTCCAATAAAATAGTTAGTCCACAACAAGTCTTACATCCAAAATCCAATCTGCCACTGAAAATGTCCTTCCTTCCGTGTATTTCTTACAATGTTTTCATCACAACTACCGTTAGCAAAAAAAAAAAAGGAAATGTACAAAATTAGCAGTATATATTGGATTATGAAGTTTATCTTCTTATACTACCCAGGACAGTCACTACCCACATTCTCACTAAGCCCCCCAACAATTTTTTTTATGTAGATTGCAGGACCGCTGGGTAAAGGTAGCTCTAGTAACAGCTGTCTGGTTCTCTGTTGCTCTCATGGCAGCAGGTGGAAACACATGATGGAGACAGACCTGTCAGCTGAACCATCCAGATGAGCTCTGACATTACGTCTTGAGGCACAGACTGAGTATGATTGCTACATGGAGGAAAAGATAACCTTTCCTCTTGTGCTTTTATCATAACTGTTCAGCCCAGGAAACTTTCTTACTTATGTTCCTACATCAAAGTAGGTGCAAGTCTGCTACTTGCATCCATGCCTAATGAATACTTCATCTTATACTTTTATTACCAAAGAAGTAACTACTGTACATGTACCAAGAGGTTGTAAAACCTCATTAACAGTTTATAAGGCCAGCTGGTCTTTACATTTGATTACCTCCTTCATTTGCATCTTCCTCGATCAATAATCCAGTGATGGTGGGACAAAAATCAAGAGGGAGAGAAAAGTGGAGTCAGCACATCTTAATATGGGACCTGACAAGTACAATTAATCAGTCTAGCATACACTCTGTATTTTGTTTGTTAGCAGCTTCTGTTAATAACTTAATAACCTATTTAAAACTGTGTGTTGGGATTTTATAAAATTTTGTAATGGTCAGTTGAAATCCTCTAAACTGCATTAAAGTTCAGTTGATATAAGTAAATCAACCTCAAAACGGTAATTGTAATTTTTCATTTGAAACAAGTTACATTTAGAGCATACTAAAACATTTAAGTATAGCTTATTATTATCCATCATTTCAGGAAATTTTGTTTTATGGATTGACGAGTTTGTAAGTAACCAAAAAGTAAATATTATATATTTTTCAGTGACCATTTTTTTGTTTTTGTTTTATGCTAGGAATGAATACTTCGGTTTTTGTTTTGTTTTTGGTTCTTGCTCTGCAGTTACAGATTAACTAGATTAGAAAATGTTTTGTAAACCTTTCTTGACGGGCAAAAAAGCAATTAAATTAAAAGAAATTAAAACGGTCAATAAAAAAATGCTATTTCCATTTGGAAACAGGGAAAAAGATTGATTTTTTTTAGTACCTGCATCACATTCTGTATCTATCTTGCATTTCAGTGGCATATAAAGATATGTAGCTTTAAGAAAGTGAATGTTCAGAGAATGCCTTTCTATGCAACTGATACTGTAGCCGATGCAATGAAATCACAGAGCAGATTCAGGGGTCCTGAGATACTTAGTACCACTCTGCAAAGATTTTTAGCAGTTTTGCTTGATCCCTTACTTCCAGTTTTGCTTGATCCCTTACTTCCTGGGAAAATAATGTATCTTCCTTTATGTCTCAACACTGCACTCCAATGCACAAAGATAAGTCCATGAAGACCATAAGTCCTTAGATAAACAAATTTGGTGTGGTAAAACCTCACTGACTTGCATAGAGCAATCTAACTGAAGACATTTGGAATGAATTGAGTGCAGATTTTGAGCCAGGCCTCCTCATCCAACACCAGTGTCTGACCTCAAAGATGCATTTTTAGAGCAATTGACTGAAAGAAAATCCCATAAACTCACTGCTAAGCCTTGTGGAAAGCTTTCTCAGGAGAGCTAAAGCTGTTAAAGCTGCAAATGGCCAGCCAACATCATAGCAAAATCTCTGGATCAAGAATTGGACATCACTTAAGCTTGTGTGTGTGTAAAAGTAGACAAAAAATACTTTTTAGCAATCTAGTGATGGTTGGTGCTGACTGCAACTGCATACTTTTTTTAAACAAATACATCATAACCATTGTGTCAGATTTGTTTAAAAATGCTAAAATAAATATATATAAATATATATATATATATATAATATATATATATATATATATATATATATATATATATATATATATATATATATATATATATATATATATATATATATATATATCAGCATGGTAACTTTGTCATGGCATGTAGTCTAGTGTTTGAGAAAACCCTAACACTTTCTAACATTTCCTTTAGTCTTAACGGTAAAAAAAAAAGTAATCTAGCAATCTAGTGATGGTTGGTGCTGACTGCAACTGCATACTTTTTTTAAACAAATACATCATAACCATTGTGTCAGATTTGTTTAAAAATGCTAAAAATATATATATATATATATATATATATATATATATATATATATATATATATATATATATATATATATATATATATATATATATCAGCATGGTAACTTTGTCATGGCATGTAGTCTAGTGTTTGAGAAAACCCTAACACTTTCTAACATTTCCTTTAGTCTTAACGGTAAAAAAAAAAGTATATACAGGCTTGAATGTACGCATACAGAGACTTAAATATTTTATTAGTAATGCTCAAGACTTTTTAGCTTGAAAAGTCTTAGTACATCCTGTTGGATAGCCCAAATTTTGAACAACTGCCAGCTATTCTGATGATTCAACTCTTTTCCAAGGTCTGGGTTAAGACCCAAACTGCTAACCTCAGATGAGAGAAAATGGGTTGTGATGTTCAGGAACAACCCAGAAACCACCAAGGCTCAAGCCTATCACACTGGAAACTGCTGCAACACCAGTGGGACTGTCTGTAGTGAAGCTAGTGTCACATGGACTGAAATTAAAAGCTGCCGCTGCCCGTATGGAATGGACAACTTTCTTCCAGAGAATGGTTTTACGGTTTGATTGGACACAGATTGAAAGGTTTGGACAAAATGTCAAGAAATATTTTTGAAAGCGCCAAGGGGCAAGTTGCTAAGAGCCAAGTAACTAAATGTCCAAGGATAGGCACAAACATATTCAGACCTGTATGTAGGATTTTTGAGCCTGTGTGAATTGAAGAAAATACGCTATAAATTATTTTAATTTTTATATTGTATTGTGGCGGACCACCAGGAGGCTCCCCTCACACCCAGAGAACAGGATGTTTGGATTTAAAAAATGTATGAATTTTTGGCGCGATTATTGTATGTGTTCTTATGGTATGTGCTCTGGCTTACCGCGTTGTTCAGTGTAGAGTCGGAGTTGAGATAAAGAGGTGATCGAACCTAGCTCTTGTGTGTCGTCCATTTATTCTTCCACAGTATAATCATTTTGTAACAAGTCAAATAAATCATTGAGAGCCCCAACTGAAGTCAGATGTATGTATACTTGTATGTAACTAGGAATATAACTAGTTATAAATACATAGCATTCTCCCCACTAATTTATATTTCAGCTTTTCCCCCCTGTTTACAGAGAAAAATAACATTATTTGGTACAATGCAGCAAAAGTAAGTTTGTCCTTATCTGTGTATGTACACCACAGCATATCTCACCTAGCACCAAGGGATCCACATTTCCATTGATAGTCAAGCGCAGTGTGCATGTCAGGACTGCTTTATCCAACTGAGCAGCACAGGGAAGACAGTGTTTGACAGGGTGTCTCAATATTTAATTATCTACAGCTGCTACGGGGCAAATAGAATCATCTGTACGATCTGCAGACATCCCTGGGCTTTGCTCAGGTGAAGAAACACATATAGAGCATCCATGTGCCCTTCACATGTTCCCTGCAAAAGCATAAAATGAAAACATCACTGCTTTTGTTGAAATACAGCACATTCAGTAAAAAAACAGTTTGTCTGGAAGAAACAGAAAAGCATTGTAAATTTCACATAGTGTGGTCCTTAAAGATTTGTGACCATATTTTCTGTTTTTCTTAGCTTGGAGAGATTATTAATATAGTGTTGCTTTAGGCAGAGTCCCACATCAGCAGGGTAAATGTACTTCCAGTCTAATTAGTTAAATGCTTAGTGGTATTTGTATGTCTCTCTGAGGAAAATATATCTGAAACACTGGGGCTGGATTATGTACAAAATAAAGAATGTTTTTGGTGATTGTGATTAAATGTTAAATGCAGAATCTAGCCTAAGGTATTTTATGCAATAGCTTACTTAAGTTTATTAAATGGAGTAAGGAACTTTGCTTTAAGAGAAAAGTGACGTTCGTAATCTCTCTTGTTTCCCTGTGGTCTGTGTGGTTTAGCCCTAGGGGGCAGAGAGGCATTGTACACTTCACTCTGGATTCATATTTCCAATTGCTTTACCACAATGACTCAGTCAGAGCTGAGGCTGACTTTATTGTGGCTTCTCCCAGTAGAATGTGAAGGCACTCAGACACGCTGGCCCTCTTATGCTTTCATCTACTTGGGAAAGGAACTGAAAAAGGAAGGTGTTGTGAAAAACGTCAAAGTCACTCTGCTGAATGACTGCTGCCTTGTCACTCATGTGTTCACTCAAACCTCTGGTCAGAAGAATTCACTGCAGGAGTTCATTGCTGATTTTCTTTAATCTACTCATGATCAAAATTCTGTCATACACCTATATTGATATTAAGATAAATGTCCCATAGCTGTAATTCCACCACCATTTTTGTTGCCATCAAAAAGCCACTGGCATAATTGTGGATGGATATTTGACAGCTCCTCTTGGAAGAATTTCTGGAGTTTATTTCTAACTGGTTGGCTTTCTTGAATGAACCAGATTTTAAAGCATTTACAAATTTTTAAAAGGTTTTAGGGCCAGAACCTTTGGATGGCCATTTCTGAAGATTGATATTTGCTGGCTTTATGCATTACTAAACCATCTTTTCTGTGTGATTGGGATCCTTTCCCTGTTGGAAGACTCAACCGTGTCCAAATTTCACTTTTTTGACCCAAATTGTCACCCCAGATGACGGAAAACTTGTAAGGATATTGATGAACAAAGTCACAGACTCCTTCAGTGATAGACTGCTACATCCTTGGTGTACAAAGGAGCATTATTGTAGGTCCTTCCTCCCAGCAACTGTAAAGCTTTCTACCCATCTCTGTTCCCAACAAACTGAATACTTGTTTACATCCCTGTTGGTATTTGCAGTATTTTCATGAACACCTGAATTTCCCCACTGTTGGACATTAAAGTATATTTATCTTCTCTTCTAATCTAATCTATTGAAAACACCAGGGCTAAAGCCTGTTATAAAATGAAAGTGATTGGAACCTCAGTGTCCAAAGGGCTGTGAGTTTTACATTACCAAGGGCCAAACAAATCTGGAAGAAGCCCAAAAGTCCAAATCAACACTTTCAAGCACAGCTAAATTTGCATTTGCCTACATGGATAATTTAAAATACTTGATATAAAGTAGCTGTTAATCATGGGGATGACAGCGCCATGTTAAGGTGATTTTTCCAGTTAGAAGACTGGTCAATTATCTAGAAAGAATTATGCAAGAGACCTGCTGATAGAAACAAAAAACAAGTGGGGGACTTTAAAGTGTAACTGAACCCCATGAAAAAGCATAACCCCGCCCCCAGACAACATTTGAAAAATCCTACAAAGTGGGCGGTGTCAGGAAGAACGGAGGGGCTTGGCCAACTATGGATGATAAGCGGAGGGGGGAACGTGGGGGTGTGTTCAGGAGGACAGTGACAGCTCGCTTAATCTGACACTGAAACATGGACAGTGACCAAAGCAACGTTGGCAGTTTTGCAACTGATCGATCTGATCAACATTCATCTGTTTTGAACGTTAGCCTATGTTAGCATTACTACTCAGAGATTGGACTCCTCCTGTCTCCCTCTGCCTCGACGGTGCTGGCTCAGCGGGCTGAGCCACCGGATCTCCTCTGTCGTCACCGGAGATAGAGGAGTAGAGGGAGGCTTTATGGAGCCCAGCGGCTGCGAGGCGTATCAATTTAAGCCGCTGGCTCAGGGCGCTGAGTTAGCGCTGCCCGAGGCTGACGCTGCTGCTGAGGGAGAGAGAGACAGGATGGCTCCAGTCTCTGAGTGGTAATGCTAACATAGGCTAATGTTCAAAACAGTAGGTTAGCTATGCTAACTAAGTGCTAATGTGATAATAATGGTAACCTGAAAAACCCAATCCAACTCCAAACTCGCCACGGGGCAGGTGTGTTTGATAGTTTTATACCCAAACCCACGGGGCGTGTCTGTGAGACCATGCCTGTGACACAGTCAATGCCTGTGACGTAAAGATGTACCGCTCTCCACCAATCACAAAATTGAAATGCAGTAGCCACAGTTCAACCCTAAGAGGGCAGCACTAAGACATTTTTAGACCAAAAAGTGTAGAATTACAAAAGTTTACACTAAAATGTAAAATAAAATCCCCAGAAACTGAAAGATTGCATTGGTAAAGACCCATTTATACAGTTTAGAAGCAAAAAAAAGTTTTTGGGCGTTTAGTTACTCTTTAAACAAAACATTAGTGGGATTGTATGTGTATATATTTGACTTGTTATGGAACATTTTGACTGTGCGTTCATTAGAAAATCCATAATAAATTCAAAACTGTAATTCAAAATTATATAGTTTTATCTTGCATTTAATGCATTTACCCTTAAAGAAATAACAGCTTAAATATATCAAAATCTGAAATTAAGATATATGATGAGTGCATGTAAACTTTTCAGCAGAACTTTACTTATTCTAAAATTGGGACTGGAATTATGTTGTTCTAGTGGAAAATGTGTAGATTTTTGTTTAAAAGAACAGAGAAAATAGACATGCTCAGTCTACTAAAGAGGACAAAACAAAGAGCCCTGGGAGGAGAATTAAAATGAAAGAATTAGAGTGACAGGAGGCATGGATTGAAACTGGTTGGTCAGCCTGGCATTGTCCTGGCACCATTGAATGCCGGATCCATTGAAAGCATTGTGCCAGCTTCTTTAGACGGGGAGGATTATAAGACGCAACTTTCAGCCTCTTAAGCAAGCCACAACTGCAAACAGCATGGTCCAAGAGAATGTGAGACAATGGATTTAGCGAGCAGATGAATGCAGGCATAAAGACTTAGCAAAATGTCAGACAGCTTTTGTATTGTAAATGTAGCTTTTATGCACTTTTGCTGCGGTTTTAGAGTGGCTACTGTTCATGTTCTTGTTTCTGTGAACAAAATGGAAAAGAGCAAGGGGGATGACGAAGACTATGAGCGGAAAAAGCAAGATGAGGAAGACGAAGCAAGTACCAACGGGTTACTGCCACTGGACTGTTGTTGCTAAGCATTTAATCTCTCATGCTTGGAGAATACAAACGATCTTGTAATCGTCCCTGACCTTGACACGAACAGCGAGGTGGCGAGGGAGCTGGGGTGTTTTGCATTTCCCACAGATGCCTTGCCGAGACACGCAGAACAATTAGCCAACTGGATAAAAAGAAATTGAGCCTGTCTTACGCAAAGCATCCGCCTTGCCTCACTTCTGTTCCCATCGGGATGGTAACCTGGCAAAACCCCAAATCCACAGCTTCCTTTGATGTCTAATACTTAATTATGATGAAGAAGTGGTCAGAACTGCCTTGTTGGGTCAGGGTGGACATTCCTGTGGGTTTTGTCGGGCTGGAGTTATTGACTTTACATTTAAATGGCTATTCCAACAGTTATTTATTATTTATTTATTACTTAGGTATTTTTATTTTTTATTTTATGTGATAAGTCAACCCAAAATATTAAAATGGAAGCAAAAGTATACCTTTTTTATTTTATTTCATTTAATTTTATACAGTTAAAAAATCAGAATAGGGTCCATTGAAATAGAACCATTTTTTGCTGCAACTCTTTAACGCTGTCTCTAGCAGCTTTGCACATCTAAAGATGGGAATTTTTCACCAAAAGATCAAGCTCCGTCAGATTAGACAGTGTATGTAAGCAGCATTTCTGTTGCCACAGATTCTCCATTGGTTTGAGGTCTTGACTTTTTATATCTTGTGGACTGGGCCGTTGTAACACATGAATATGATTTGATCTAAACCATTCCCTTGTACAGCTGGCTTGCTTTAGATTTTTTTTACACATTTTAATAACTTAAGGGAAAAATTGTAATAAATGCAATCAGATAGATATTTTTGAAGTATTATTTAATTTGAGTGAAAGATTATTTAGTTGCAGCATCGAGTAGACTCTCCACCATTACTAAGATTATTAAAAGCAAAAAAAATACAATTAAGTCAGAGTCCAAATTAATTAACAGGTTGTGTGTTTAGGGTTGTTCTGCTGGAAGGTGATCCTTTGTTACAGTTTTAAGTCTTTTAAAACCTTTAAAAGGTTTTCTTCCACAACTGACCTCTGACTAGCATATAGACATATTTGTGGACCTCTGCACCTCCACCAAACTTACTCTGAGGCTCTTGGCTGCTTCTGATTATTTATCTCCTTTTCTGGACTATCAATTTAGGTAGATGTCTAATCTTTTCAGATTTGCTATTTTATCAAATTTAAAAAATGATGTATGCTTTTCTTTCTACTGCACAGTTATGCACTGCTTTGTGGTGTTTCTTCACATAAAAAACAAAGACGTTGAACTGATCTGAAGAATTTAAGAGGAATGAATATTTTGCCAGGTATTGTATACTTGCCTGCTTCCAGTCACCTCACAGACACAAGAAGAGGTGAGGGCTTAAAATGTGTGTGCTGCCATTGACCTCGGTGCACCAACTCTGAAATCGCCTTCATGCAATTACTATACTTTTGTCCTCCAATGGCAGCACATTATCTCTGTTATTTAATATGCTGAGTGTAGAGATATCATTATACTTGAGGCAAATTCAATTTCTGTTTTCAGCAGTTTGATTATAAGTGCACAGCCCGAGCTTTTACTGTTAAGCCAGTATGCTTTTTAGCCTTATTTCACAGAGGGATAATAGAGCTCAAGCCTTCTCAGCCTCTTAACCGGCTCATTCTCAAAACAGGATGAGCACAATGCCCACAAAGCCCTGCTGGGAGGTATGTTTATTCCTTTAAACTGCCGAGCACCATTTCTATTGTTTCTAAACTACAATAAAATGTTACGAGCAACAATATCATATTTAGTTGCACACATTAGCTTTCTTTTAAACCAAAACTGCAGTTGTAGCTTTACAATTTTCTAAAGCAGTTTTTTTTCCATGTGCCTTCTGCTTGACACTGAGAATTTTATATCTTGCAATTTGTTTGCTCAGATTGCTGCAGCCAGCAGTTCCATCTATCTCCTTTATGTTTGCCCTGGTTTCTAAAAAAGCGAAGCTTGTTAACATCAAAGGTAAAAAGAGTGACAGAAAGAAGTGCTTGAAATTTTTAAAGGACATACAGAATGAAACTCAACAGGGTTAGTTAGAGGAGATTGCTTTGACTTCACTGCTTGAGTCTTTTATTTTATCTCAAAATAGTACATTTCAAAGGATTAGACCTTTTATTAGATCTCTACAGTATAGTATTTTTAGCTACTTTTTGACAATTGAGTATTTTATAACAACTTGGAGAATAGATAAATATTAACAATAATTGTGACAGCAAAAAAGAAAAACAACATATCTGTATGATCAAAAACACACAAATGATTATTAACTTGAGCAAACTTTGAAGTTTGCAATGAGATTCTTTACAGTGTATCTATCATGTTTTCAAAGAGTGGGGAAATGTTCGAATTTAGTTGACCTGTGGTCACTGATTGTGCCTTCTCATCACCGTGAGAGTATTTTGCTGATTAGCTAGTTAATCACACTATTTATCAAACAAATAGATTCTGTTTTAGTGATAAATAATCCCACTTGGAGCTATTGTTTACAGCTACCAAAAAGTGAAAATTTTATTACTTGCAATATTTCCAAAAGCCAATTAGGAAACTTGGTTTTAATGATAAATATTATCTTATGGTCTGGACAGTCATTTTTAAAACACTGCTGACTTAATAGTTGTCAAGCAGGCTGTCAATAACATCCGCCACAAAGATGGGGAGCCATGGGGTCTCTGTGTTGGCTGCATAGAAAGCTGTATCCTGGTATAGTAATGAAAGGAAAAGGTGTGCCAGAAAAACATTCTTGAGAAAATTGTAAAACAAACATATTTAAGAGTGAGAGATTCATTGGATTGATGGAGTAATTCATGTTAAAGGAATCCTGACCAGGTATTGAGTACTCCAGGCTAAAATTACTCATACCCCTGGCAGAGTTACTGCTGCTCTCCACTGGACGCGCAAGTGGCGCGTAACGTAATAGACGCGTTTTACTCTCAAATTCAGCAGTGCATTCCTTCCCTCGGGGAAAACGTCCCCAAAACGTCAATGCCCAGAACGGCAAGATTACATGTTAGGTCTATGGTTGAGGCTGTCAGAGTCTCTGCGGTGCTTTGTGTGCTTTGGCTGCGGCAATTTTTTAAACTTTTGCTGCTTTTTAATCTTCAAAGCGGCAAAAGTCCGCAGAAGTTCACCTAGCTGAACTTTCGGCGGCGTCCCCTGAGCGTCAACCAATCAGAGCGTCTCACTGTAGTGACGTCACTACACATTTAAAGTAGTGCTGAAAGCGAACCTCATCCATACGCAGCTCCTGGAGCAAATGGTTAAACTCTGAATGCCTCTTAATAGGGTGTATCCACAAATGGCTGATGCGCCCGACAACGATGATGTTGTCTAGCTTTATTTAGCAAATAAAGCCAAACCACTCTCTCAATATGATCCACCATTGTTTAAAACATCCGGCAACAGAAGAAGCCCCGCCCACGCTCTCTTTTTTTTGCTCAAGAAGTGGCATGCTTTGCAAGCTTCAGACTTAAAAATGTATAGGCTTCAAACTAGTCACTTTTAAAAGCGACAAAGCGTGTGCTGTGAACGCAGCATAAAACGCGTCAAACTCAGCAATTTAGATCGGGCCAGGCAGGAAATCAAACATGGAAACAGTGGAAATAATCCAGAAATTTTCCAAATAAAAGAGACATGCAGTTTTCCGATTGCTTAACTAGGAAAAAACAAAACATCACTACCTGTTACACCAGCGTTGAACTCCCTCGTTCTGTGGGTCTAATTTGTTGGTTTTTATCATTGACGACTAGAATTTAATCCTTGGAAGTGGAGAATCGCCCAGTTTATATGATACCAGTGATCATTTTTACAAGGACAACATGAAAAAAGATTAGACATGGACAGAAATATCTGCAGTTTTGGGAGTGGATGGTGAGTGTATGCTACTTACTAACATAGAATAAAATTTTCCCCTTGCATACAAGCCTTTACGTTATGCAATTGCAATTCTCCTGTGATTCTGTGATCTCCCGGGACCAGCTGGGTGGAACACTTTCACGAGTGATACGCGTCTAAAACGCACCCGGTGGGAAGGGACGCGATGCTGAATTTGTGAGTGAAACGCATCTATTACATTATGCGCCGCTTACGCACCTGGTGGAGAGCAGGGGTTAGGTTTAATATAATCGTTTAACTAACATGTTTGTTCTGACTGGAACTAATAACATTTTGGCGTCCCAACTTCAATTCAACGGAGAATCTGTGGAGATAAGAAAAGGTTAAGGTCATGGCAAGGAGACCTCCCAGCCTCAAAGACTTGGAGCTCATCGCCAAAGATAAATTGTCACATTGGCGTCGCCTGGCCTGGGCATTCCCGGCTCTAGCCCTGAACATTTGTCATAAAGCCCTGAATGTTTTTTTCACCCCAGAAGGAATGAGTTTACATTAACTGAGCCGCCCTATGACATTAATGCAGACGGCAGTTTTGCAATTTCCTGGCTTCGGTGAATGCAACATAGGTGTGAAAAGTATGACTCATCAGAGAGGAGTTGTACTGAAAGTGGGAATCCTCTGTGTTTTATTGGCTGACAGCCTGGTGTTTAATCTAACCTCTAGTATTATTTTGAGCGGTCCTGACAGAAAATGGACACCAGATGATTTTGTTGACAGAAATAAGAGGGACAGTTATTCATTTGCGGTGGCTGGCCGTGGGCGGCAAACTTTGGGCCAACACATAAAACAGGTAAACAAACAAGTAACTTAAAACCTGTATGTTTTTGAGATTATATAAATTATATTATATTATTATATTATCTATATTATATATTATTATATCATATGTTTTAAAACTCTTAAACAGGTGTTTCCGTCTGCGTCTCCCCATTGATCCTCACTACAGCTCCTCATCGCCCCAGAGTGCTTATTGCAAGCTTTCTCCCAGCCCGTATCTGGTGGATTGCTTTTAGCAGCATCACTAATTACTGCACAAAGCTCTGAGACAACTTAATATATAGCCTATTTGTGCGGCAGTAGTCAGTTGTTCTGCCATGCAGTTACTTTGCTCACACATCTACTTCACAATTCGTTCAGCTTTTCGCACCGCTGTGAAACACTGAGACAGAACAGCTTTATGAATTTCAGCTACGGGGACATTTTTCTGCAGCAAAACAAAAGTGAAAAAGTCAGAAAGAAACAAAAAATTCCTGAGAGTTTGAATTAATAATGGAATTTATTCATGTGTTTAACCCTGAAGTGAGTTTAATTCTGTGCAGAATATATATTTTTTTAATAGGTATTGATGCTTGAATAATAATGTTTATATAAGCCTAAAAATACTTAATTAAGACTGCTTAGCAGGGGTGCATCTAGGAAGTCTTTAAAGAGGGCTAAATGGGGGCCAGTGATGATCTTGAGGTGTCACACCAAAATAAAAGGAGGGCTGTGATACAAATGAGGCAGGGAATGACAGACATCAGACACACAACATGGGGGTCAAAGATTGATGTCAACATAAATACATAAAACCCATAATTACAAATTAAACTAATTATAGCTTTTTCTCTGTCTTATTGATTAAAATAATATCTACACAATAAGTGATAATTTAGGCATCTTCACTAATTCAGAACATAAGCTGCTGCTGCTGAAACCATATGGGATCAGAACAGTATCACCTTGAAATGAAACTGAAAATAAAAATTGGCATTGAAAAATATTATTGTAACTGAAAATATTAATTTTGAATCTGAAATAATTCTAGTGAAAATGTATGTATTGAAAGTGATTTTGTTTTCTATGAAACTCATGAATATATGCATTGAAAGAAATAACTCAAGTTTTCAAACTTTCATTTTTTTTACAATGCCAATCTTTTTTTACAATGCCAATCTTTTTTTACAATGCTAATCTTTTTTTCAATACCTATCTTTTTTTTCAATGCCATCATTTTTTTCAGCTTCATTCAGGTGATACTGTTTTGACGCTTGTGTGTGCACGCGCATGAGGGGCGGGGCTTCAGCCCCCCATATGTTTGCATGAACGAGGCAGGAGGGAAACTCCCACTGTCCGAGGCGAGACACGAGAAACAACAGGACATTTACATTGCTAATAATGTGGTTTGTGGAAGAAAAAAAAGACATAAACGGTTTCTTCTCAGTTTCTTCTACTGACCAGTAGACTACGAGTCTTTGTGGTAAAGTTTTATGCTTGTGTAGCCTGTCTTTGTTGGAGGTTCTCCTCATTACAGACAGTGTAGTATGAAGGGATGTAAATACACACTATATAGGCTATACCATATTAAATAACTGTATTTATTTCAGATCCACAATACATATTTACAATATATGTCAATAACGTTAACAAATCAATTAAGACTGGTGTAAGCAAAGCTAACAACACTGACAACTCGTTTTTTTTATTAGATTGCAAAACGTAATTGTGACACACACTCTAAACCAGAAGGTGGCGGTAATGCTCGCCAACTGCCATGGCAAACTGAGAAGAAACCGTTTATATCTTATTTTTTAATTATTATTATTCCACAAACCACATTATGCTTTCTGTACACCTAGAGACTTTGAAACGATTTAGAAAAGATTCTTAAAGATTATCAGCTCACATCTAAAGACTTAGGTTAACAGTTTTTTAGTCTCAGACTAAAGATTTTATAAACACTGAATCTGGTTGGGACAGTACAACCCCAAACAGCCAGGGTACAGCGTGAAGCGGACAGGACCCCCACACGGTCACATAGTTGAACAAACGGAGGGAACAGATTAGGACTCCATGCGCATGGTTTAATAAACCGAGGGTACAGATTCTTACCCCTCAAAAATTATTTCTGCACCTGACCCCTGCCGGGCTCTGTAGCTTCGTGTTTCAGCTTGTGTGAGAACAGCTTTATTGGTTGTTGATTGATTTACGTCACAACGACTACACTAGGACTTGCGATATTATCAAACATGTTTGATTCAAAAGACTACAGAAAGACCGTCATAAATCGGGTCCCCAACTGCAGATTATCACCTTCCACAAACGACATTAGTAGCAAAGAAAATGTTGATCTCACTGTCTCGCCTCGGACAGTCGGAGTTTCCCTCCTGCCTCGTTCATGCAAACATATGGGGGGGCTGAAGCCCCGCCCCTCATGCGCGTGCACACACAAGCGTCAAAACAGTATCACCTGAATGAAGCTGAAAAAAATGATGGCATTGAAAAAACGATTGGTATTGAAAAAAAGATTGGCATTGTAAAAAAAGATTGGCATTGTAAAAAAGGATTTGCATTGTAAAAAAAGATTGGCATTGTAAAAAAGGATTTGCATTGTAAAAAAAGATTGGCATTGTAAAAAAGGATTGGCATTGTAAAAAAAAAAAATCGCTTTCAATACAAACATTTTCACTAGATTTATTTCCGATTCAAAATTTATATTTTCAGTTACAATAATATTTTTCAATGCCAATTTTTCTTTTCAATGCCAATATTTATTTTCAGTTTCATTTCAAGGTGATACTGTTCTGATCCCATAAAACCAGGGCAGGATTAAAATTATTGACTGGCTGATAATTGTCTGGTACAAAAATAAATCTGAGTATACCACTAGAATAAACTTGACTACACCACTGAATAAATCAACAGTTTTACTTTTGTTTTGATTACAAAAACCGCTGTAATGTATGTTTGCAGTTTTTCATGTAGAGATTCATTAATGTGATTATTGATTAAGATTAGGCTACCTGATATGAATATTGCAACATTTGATTTGATCAGTTGAATGATTAACTACCTTAGAATTAAATTACCTGTTGTGTCTCTTTGCACTTCCATGGATTTACTAAGGAAAATAAAATGTTTCCATTATGTTTGCATTCTATATTTATCATATACACAAATACTTGCATGCAGGAATAAAATCCAAATATCGAGATAAGATAAATGTATTTTTACATTTTAACCTTTGAGTAGCATCAATTATATTTCATAATTAAAACTATATAAATGATCCAATTTCCCCCAATAATTGACACTTGAATGCTAATCAAAGTTCATTTCCCATTTATGATTACCTTTTGATAACATCTATAATGATAAAAGAAATCTGATGTTATACTCTGTTTACAGATGACAAGACAGAGAGGTCCACCATGCAACCTGACATAGAACTAACTTTTGTGCTTGTCAGGAAAGAAAAATGAAAATAATTGTTATCTAATTACTAACTTTATCACCCTGTCTTACTTAATACCAATACTGATTTCAGATATTTTGTTTACATTGGCATGTTTAAGTTTATAAGTAAATACATTTTGAAGTACATATTGCAGTGTTTGGATTTAACAAGGTGCCGCAATGCTCAAGAAAGCTTCAATAAAAAGTATTTTTTACTACGTAGGTTCCCCCAGGTTCCTCTAAGAAGGTATGGGCTCAGCCCCCAATGTTCCAGGAAACGCCCCTGAATCGTCGTCATACCACTGGAAACATGCTAAAAGCTGGTCGGCAATTCTAAGAATGATTTGATTGCTGTAATGCCAAAACATTTTTTTTAATTATTATTTAGAAGGTTAAAATAAATTTGAATGGGCCATTATATATATTGTTATGATATATCCTTTTCTCTCAGATTTGATACTCCTTTTACACTATTTTATTATCTTTTGAGAGATGCCTGTTTCATTTTCTGTCAGAAATAAACTTCTTTGAAGGAAAAAAACTGTATAACTCTAAGTCTGCCAGGAGTAAGAATAATTCTGGGTTTAACTGAAAATATCTAAACTTTTTGAAGATATTCCAATTTATTGAGATGCACCTGTACTGACCTGCAGTGTGAAAAGTTGGGCAAGGTTATGGAGGCACTGATTAGCGGTGACTGAGATGTTTGGGTGTGGGAATTAGCTAAGAACATGATAATTTCTGGCTTTACCTTTGTTCATAATTAGCGAACCAAGCGTGGTTGCAGTTGGAAAAACAGAATCGATAAGGTGACATTTGCTTACGTTTTGAGCTCTCCCAAAGTAGATGTTCATGTATGAATATCATTGTTTTTGCGCATTTGAATGTGCAAATGAGTGTAGAGAGGTGTTGATAAGGACACCTAACAGATGGTTAGCAACGGTTAAAAAAGTATTTCCTTGTTAACACAACATTCTAACAGCAGTCAGCCTTTGAGGTGTATAACTTTAGTATAGATCTTCTATTTTTGGTGCTCACGGTATAAATCCCCCTACAACACTGTAATTTTACACCATTTCATCTTTTAATGATGTAGACATTTATTTGTGATCAAGATTAGTTAGATTCTTGTTACTTTTCAATAGTTAATAGTAAAACAGCAATTATTCAGTCAATGTAGTTCATTACTTTATACAGAACTGCAGCAGAAAAGTTGCCACAAATCAGTTAGATGTGCTCTGTTTATAAACAGGAGATCAGATTTTTGGCTGACTTTTAGTTATTTTATTTTTTTCGCAGTTTTTAAAGGCAGATAAACTTGTAGAAAATTGTCATTTCCAGCTTCAAGTTTTAAGCAGTGAAACTGATAACTTTTCATATTGTAACAATAGGGTCCTGTGCTCTCTTTTTCTTCCAGCTCATTCTGATGCTAATGAAGACCCGTGTCGCAGGACCTACTGCGGAAGAGGCCGACAGTGTGTGCTGATGGCGGAAACCGGGCGCGCGGAGTGCGTTTGCCAGGAAAAATGTCGACCCTCCTTTGTGCCCGTGTGCGGCTCAGACGGCAGGTTTTACGAGAATCACTGCGAGGTTTACCGCACCGCCTGTCTAGAGAGGAGACGGATCTATGTGGTGCACAGCAAAGACTGCTTCTTTAAAGGTCAGTCTTTTTAATTGTTACACTGACACAGCGGAGGACATTGCACAAGGCAGATAAAATCTTGGCGATTTGAAAGTATTAGAAGTGGAAGACTCTGAAGACTTGGAATATTATTTTACCATTATTATAACTTATAAATGACCAGGCTTTATTTTGGGTTGTGATTACTGCAGGTGGTTGTGAAATATAAATTGTGCTTTGATCATACCCAGCAATTTATGTAGTCTGTTTGGTTCTGGAGAGTTTTTCTTCTATTTTGTGCATGTACAGTATTACACTGTCAGTTGTTACTGCAGATTTGTATGAGCATTGTTTTTTCATTTTCTTTAGATTGAAAAGTCAGTTTTAGATCTGACGCTGTAGAAAAAGGATCAATTTTTGATATTACACATCCGTGGTTTTTTATTGTCAAGCTGGACACCTTGCATTGAAGGAAGGCAACAAACCACGTGCTTTAATTTGTATATTGAAATTTAAATAAATTACCCTTGTGCTTTTATGCTATACATACTAGTTGCCCAGTTTTAGAAAGCATTGGATCAGAAACCTAAAAAAAAGATCAAACATCTTCTCTTTTCTCGTTTCTATGTTGTTTGTCAGGTCACTCTGGTATAAAACCTTTAAAAATAGTCTCTTCTAGAATAGATGTAAAAAAAAAAAGGAAGTTCAAGCTATAGTTATTTTTGGGAGGCTGATTCCATGTCAGCACAACTTAAAAAAACAGATGCATACATACAAAGCTCGCAGCACTTTTTGTCATGTCACATTAGGGAGGGAAGCTTTCCTAACAGACACAACCACGCATATCTAATCCAGATTTGGGATGTTCAGTTGGCACATTGCAGTGCAAATCAACTTTTTTTTGCTGATAAACGTTATAAATAAGTGTCTAATAGTGCTTGTACATGTCTGGTAATTGTTTTTGCTATTTTAGTAAATTTTAGTAAAAATATTAATCTTCTACCAAAAACTGTGAGTGGAGTGCCCTCTTCAGGTTAAAGCTTTACATTTCACTTGAATTTAAATTGGGGATTGCTAATGGTTCAGCCTCTATGGCTGACGTCAACCAACTTGCTGCTGTGGAGTATAAAACAAGCCCAGTCTTAGCCACACCTCCGTAGCGAGTTTTGAGTTGGAATAGCACGGAAGTGTTGACGCCACCCAGGCTGCTCCCCCCAGTGTCCCTCGGTCCTCCAGTCAACACTTTCTTTTGCTGCATTTTTCAAAACTGAAATATAGATGAAGTAAGAATCTGGAAGGGGGGTGAGCTGCTCTTTAAACCTAAATTTGTTGTCTGAATGCAAACCAGCAGGAGATTGAAAAAGTTGGAAATAGGTCATGGGTATCGTATTTGTGTTTGTGTGTGTAAATTGCATAATAATTATTCATAATTAATAATTATTGCACTTGACATACAAAGGCATCATTGATAGACATGGCTCACAATCCGTGTTTAAGGGTTTTTCACAATCACAGTTTGTGTTAACACAGGTCAGGAAATTAAAAGTTGGTGTATTTGAATCCACGACTGCTTGCATGCTGGATCTGCCAACATCTCATGGGTTCAGTTTCAGGCTTAATTTGTTTTAACTCATGCATCACCAGCTGCAGAACACACGTTACGTTCCCTGCCTTAATATTAGAATTGCATAATAGTTTCTCTATTTATTACATTTTTTTGTTTGTTAATTTTTCTCATCCACATTTAATTTGAACTACTAAAAAAAGTTAACTATGTTTTGAGAGCAAGAATCTTTCAGTCTAAAAATATAGAAACCATAGGCCCTTAAAGCTACATTGACCCAAAAACTTTTTTCATGGGTTTATGGTTTTTGGAGAGTAGATTTACTTTCAAATGTGATAAGGCTAAAAGCTTAGCCGTAAAAGCCTATTTCCTTCAGCTCAGGGCCATGACCAAAGTCACAGTGTCAGATGTGGCAAGTAGTCATGCAGAATTTCATTTCATCATTTTTGGCTTTTTGTGATATACCCTACACTGCCAACACATACAAGTTCACTTTGGTAAAAATAAGACTTCAGATTCTGCTAGTGCTGGTTTCTCTGCACTTGTTTCCACTAAAATACTTAATTTCTTATTTTGCTCATGCATAAATCTTGGAATAATTTCCCACCTTTTTACTATATATGTTAAAGCAGAACATTGAAGCCAAATGATTGTTCCAGATAAAAGCTGAACACTGCAATGTATGAGACATCTTTGACTCTAATCCATCAAAAAAGATACTAAGGGGTCCCTGGCCTGGTGGGTGAGCTGCAGGCCGTGGTGGTTGGAGCTTGGTGGGCCGGGATTGTGGTGCATGGGTGGAACGGAATATGTTCTGGGGGCTAAGGCCGTTTGGGTTATGACTGCATGAACTGTGGGGGCTTGGAGGCTGGGTGTGCTTGCCAAGACTGTTTGGTGTCTGGGGTCCTGGCTGAGCCGACAAGTCTCTGGGTTCTGGGCTGCTGGCGGGGGTTTGCTTGGCTTGGCTTGCCTGACTTCTCCCAGCCGCTCTGTGAGAACTTCCCTCCTGGCATCTTTGGGGGTCTTGGAGGTCCCAGGTGGGCAGGAGAAGTTGGAAAGTTGCCCCCCAAGGGAACTCTTACTGGCATCTTGTAGCCCACCCCCTCGTCCCTAGCATATGCAACACCACATATCAGTACGGTCTTGAGGTATGGGACGATGGGGTTGGTGATTTGGCAAATTCTCATTCTACAGATATGCAAAGCTGAAAGAAAGATGTGAAACCTAAAGTATATTTTTGTTTTTAGTTCAATTATGCTTAATGAGTGCTATTGAAGTTACCTGTATTGGTGACTGGGCTATTTTTAGCTGTGGGTAATTTGCTGTTTAATAATGGCTTATTTATAGTGGGCAGACAGTATTGCTGTTTGGTTGTTTTTAGCAATCCAGTCTTTTGTATGTTTTCTGTTTTACTTCACTGAATATATCATTTAACATCAAATGTTTCCTTATGAGCTTAAAAAGGGTTTTCTTCAAGAACAGAGGCCTGACAGTCTTAGTTTCATGCATTTTATTCAGAATATATTTTATTTATTTTATCCTTAGGCAATAGGGGTGATATGACATGATTTTACGCTTCAAACTACAATAGGCCCTGCTGGGGCAAACATAGCTGCTGAGGTGAAGGAGTTTAGCTCTCCATCTGTGGGCAACCAAATATTCTCTTTGAAGCCGAAGGAAAGCTTAAGTCTTCTTCTTACTTGGTAGGATTTTTGTCCTCAAAAGTGTTTTGCGAAGGATTTGTGACTGTAAAGATGAGTTGAGAAGATGACAATAAACCTCTGGCTTGATGGTGCTCTTTGTTCGGTCCTCTTACTAAATTATAATGTAAATTGCCATATACAATTACAATTGACACATAATATGTCTCCAATAAAAGAGAAGCAAAACAGGATAACTGGATTTGTGTTATCCTCAATTTCAGAACTTCATTTAGTTTTTCTGCAACACTTTTAGGATTATTCTGAGCTGCTCAAAGTTTTCACTGTCACAAAGACATTACAGATGGCATAGAAACCATAAATGGCTTAACAAAGAGATTACTTTGCTTTCTAAAAGGAAATTAATAAAGGTATCTGACATCAGAGGACTAAAATAGTAGTTTTTACCTCTGGCAAAAACATTTTTCCTCTAAAGCAAAATTAAAATAAGATTTTCTTCCAAAAAGTTGTTTTTTATGTGAATATCCTGAATTGCATGAACAATTTTATTCATTCACCGTTTCACAATTAGAGGAAAATATTTAGGAAATATTTGTGTTCTGTTGTGATTTTTTTTTATTATTAGAATTGTATTACAACTTGTCACCTCAACTAATAAGTAAAAAAAAAGATATATAATATTTTTATTTTGAATCGTACATACTTTTAAATGGAACCTAAATTAGCAACAGCATCTGGGTTATTGCAGTTTTTCATTTAAGTTGATGAAGTTGGTGTTTTTTCTTTTTTTATTATCAGGTGATTTTGAGGGTTTGTGAATGTGGCTAAAAATATATGATTAAACTAGGTTTTCACTTCTGTAAAGACTTAACAAAAACCATAAATAGCTGAACACAGAGATAAGATTGTGTACTAAAATACAGAAAATTAAGTTGACTAAAATGAAATGGTTTAGGTGCACATGGGTTAGACAAACCTTCCTGCTTGTCAACAAAATTAGTAGCATTTTGCAGTTTTTCCTACAACAAACCGTTTTTTTCAAGTACCAACATTCTAGATTCTCTGTGGAATATTAATAATTTACCTTTAATAAATGGGACTAAATAAATAAAAAAATAGAGGGAAACAGAAGCCTGCAGAAGGACTGCTGCATTTTGTTCAAATAAAACTCCAGTTTTCAAAGTTTCAACCTAAGATCCACTAGAGGGATGTAATGTAATAAATCTGATTTACACATTTAAAAATCTCATTAGATTTAGCAATCAGTGAATTGATTTGTAAAAATTAGCATCACAATCACAGATGTTTTGGTCTCTTCTCGTGTGGCGAGTCCTGGCCAATGAGTCACCCCTCTTCTCATCCTGCCTTTGATTACAACCCTTTCCCTCTGAAGGGGCTGAATAAGAACTAACACAGTTGATTAATAGCTTTCATCATCATGATGAATTGGAAGCTTCCAGCAAAAGCAGTCCAAAGAGACTTCTGTTTCCATCAGGTTGTTTAGGGCACTCGGCAAGGGGGTCTTTAGTGCATCCAGGTAAAAGCACTTCATCAGTGATGAGTATCTCGGGATTGACACTCTGCTGGGGACCTAGTGACCTTCAGATCTGATCAGGGATGTGATGGTGCTCGGGGGAGAAATTAGTGGGCAGTCTCAGAGGGCTATGATGAAATCTGTTTCATTTAAAACATATCATTCTATCATGCAATAATTCATGGGTTAACGTACATTTTTCCTGAAGACAAAGCTAACACACTCAGTTTAGTCAAAAAAGGGAACGTGTACAAGTTTTTAGATAATCTGGTTGTATTTGACCTGAGACCAATATTGACAAGAATTTGGATTTTGACCTAAATATTTGACTGTAATGGCAACAGAAGCTGAACTAAATGTAGCAAAAAGGAAAATAAAAGGTAAATCCCAATAAAAGGAGCGTAACTTTGCAAATTATTCAAACCTGTATTTCACATTTTGTCAAATAAGAACTACAAACTACAATGTATTTTATTTACTGTGATAGACCAGCACAAGGCAAGGCAAGGCAATTTTATTTGTATAGCACACTTTCAACAGCAAGGTAATTCAAGGTGCTTTACATAATTAAGGGGTAAATTAAAAATATCAGTAAAACACAGACAAAGCATATACAGTAAAAAGAGAAATAAAGCAAGAAGCATACACAAAACATATTATACATCAAAGCATTACTTAAAGGCAGCTCTAAACAGATATATTTTTAGTTGTGATTTAAAAGAACTCTGTGTTTCAGCAGCTTTGCAGTTAGAGGAGCATTGAAACTGAAAGCTGCTTCTCCATGTTTGGTTCGAATTCTAGGAATGTTGAGTAGACTGGAATTAGAAGACCTGAGTGTTCTGGTGGGTTGGTATAGTAACAGTAGATCTTCAACATACTTTGGTGCCATTCATTGATTTATAAACTAGTAAAAGTATTTTTGAAGTCTATTCTCTGAGCTACAGGGCGCTACAGGGAGTGTAATGACTTTAAAAGTGGGGTGATTTGCTCTACCTCCCTGGTAATTGTGAGGACGCAAGCAGCAGCGTTCTGGATCAGCTGCATAATCACAAAGCAGTGCATAATTGTGAACTGAGGGATGGTTTTAAAATTATTTTGCAAAGAAAAATCTGACACGTGCCCTGCATCTGTATTTACTCCACAGGATCAAGACTCTGCATAAACCCCCTTTAGCATTATTTTGTAGCACTGGGTATTGTCCTCCTAGAAGGTGAGCTTCTGCCCCAGTCCCAAGTCTTTTGCAGCCTCTACCATATTTTCTTTCAGGATTCTCCTGTGTTTAGCTAGATCCATTTTCCTAAGAACTCTGAACAGCTTGCCTCTTGCTTTTGATGAAAGCCTCTTGTAGCAGAGGAAACTCTGTTACTAATGGCTAGTTTAACACTTTCATACAATGGGTTAATTTATTTCTAACAGCAAAGAATGACACAACCCTTTAGACACCTACACTTTATTTTGCACATTGAATTGTATTTCTCCTGGACTTTGTTTGTCAGTTGTCTGATTGTTTAATTGGTTCCAGCTGGTGGGGAATGTTTGGTTCCACCTAAAACAAAGTGCAAATTAGAATAATCTACTTTTATTATTGAAAACAAGGTTATGCAAGATGTTGTCTCATAGCTTTTTTCTCATTGGGCAACATTTTTTATTTTTATATCCTCTGTGTAAAGCACCTTCTTAAAGTCTTTGCTCTGTCCCCTACATGACTAGTGACAATCTAAAGGGCAAATAGGTGGACACAACTACTAATAGTAGTTGTAGTAGACTGTTCTGCTGTGTTTACCATTCTGTTTGTTCACTAATGTTTTGTAAAAAAAAAACTTCAGAGGCCTTCACAGAACATGGATTTTTTGGTTATTAAATATTTTACAGGTGTACACTTCTCTTACGGAGACTAGACATTTTCAACAGTTATATGAATTGCTTGATTTCTTTAGTGTAAACAAGTATTAAAAAATGCTATTGCGAAAGTATGTGGGTATAACAGCGTTTTAAGTACGCTGTAGGGATCTTGGTAGCCTACTGTTTGGTGATTTGGTTGGATAGTGTTGGATAGTGTTGCTTGTTTTGCTTGATGATCAGTGTAGTAGTTCAGATGACTGCAGAGTTTTCCGTGGAACGTAGCTCAAAATTATTTGCGAAAATCCCTCCTATTTGTGGATTATTCGTAGCCCGTATCTAAAATTTTCAAACGAAAATGCAGCTTGGAAACAATTAAAACAATTAGGTGCAATGCTACTTGACACACTATTAACTAGCGTCTGCAAAGCAACTAATCCATGAGTGCCATTTATTTTCCTTGGGGCTAATTGGTTGTACCCCCAGGAGCAGAGATACAGTAAGGACAACTGTATCAATCAATCAAACTTTATTTATAACTCGCTTTTCATACAAGAGTTGCAACTCAAAGTGCTTTACAGATTAAAATGACCCCACATAAACCATATTCCCATCCCTCTTCCACAGATTTAAAAGTATGATCACAGTTATAACCCCAACCCAACTCCCATGCACGCAAACACTTAAGAACATCAATGAAAGGGACATAAAAGGGACATTGGGCCAAGTGCAGATGAGTCAGGTAAGGAAACGCCATTAAGGGAGCCCTCTGTGTCGGCAGCAGCAGATCAACCGCAGCAGCCAAGGGACAGAGGGCGTCCAGAGGAAGCAAGGCTGAGACCCCCACCTCCACCCAAACGCTACCTGGAAAGCACCCAGGCAGCCACAGCTGACCACTGCTCCCGAGCCAGAGGGCTCCCATAGAGGAGCTGTAGACAGTATCTTCTGTGGTAGTAAGATGTTTTCCACTGTGTGCATTAATGTATGCTAAGGTATATTTGGTGTTAGAACTATTAAAATAGACAACTATAAGTATTTTTGAGAGGGCGTCTCAAGAGTTTGCAAATTTGGGCTGTTCACGGGCAACTGACCCCCACGAATACCAAGGCTCCACTGTTGTCTGAAAGTTTCCTGATATGTCTGAGCCACTCTAATCCTTCTTGAATCTAAAGGGTGTTGGCAGATTTCAACAAACACCACTTGTACTATACTTTTGGTAATAAATCACTCTCTTCCAATACTTTTTAGCCATCCATCATCTACATATCCCATGTTATTTTAAGAGCTGCCTCAACCCATCAGCTTATGCTTTATGTGGCAGCTGAGGTTATTGCATCAGCCAGGAGTGCTGTCCCTCTTCACTTTACTCACATCTGTCTCTGGCAGTGCTGCTCCACCGCCGTCCATCTTATTCCTCACTAACCTTCTGCCTTCTCTTGTGACTGCAGCCATTAACTTGGCCACACAAACACACTGCACTTTATGAAGAGGATTAACTATTGACATGGGTTCAGATTCTGTAACTTCAGCTTAGTACACAGAGGTTGTAGAGTGCGGGGTACCAGCGGCTTTTGTGTTTGTGTTTGCACTGCTTTGATGCATCTTTTGGTGACAAAATGTCAAAAGATTTTGTCTACAAAAATGTTTTGTTTGGTTTCATGTTTTATTCTCTTTAAACTGAAAAAAAGCCCAGATCAAATGCTTTCGCATTTAGACAATAGAGGTAATAAATTGAAATCCTTTTTGATTCAATTATAAATATTAGTAACCACTCAACTTAAGTGACACATATTCTATCTTCTCAATAAAAGGGTTTCCAGTAGAATAGTTAAATTTTTTGGGTCAAAAGAAACACTTTTAACTGCGCATGACACCAAATTTGGTGGTGCTCACAGCAAGCAGGCAGTCCTCCTGACTGCAGCCCGCCTGGCCGCCCAGGACTGGCTGCCGTCAGACCAGATACTCGATCTTGCCTGTTTATGGACCTCAGACTTGTTCTGGACTAACGGTGTTATTGGATGAAATTAATCAAACTTTATTTATAAAGCACCTTTCATACAAAAAATGCAGCTCAAAGTGCTTTACAGATTAAAATGACCCCACATAACCCACATTCCCATCCCTTCCCCACAATTATAAAAACGAAAAAACAGTTATTCCCCATTCCTAAACCCATTTCCCAGACACACACTGGCACACATACACACACAAAAACACAGACATCTTCCCAAAACGTGTAAGATCCTTGGTAGACACTGGGCTGAGCTCAGATGAGTCAGGTACGTAAGGAAAACCCCATCAGGAGAACCGTCTGCCCCGACAGCAGCAGGTCCACTGCAGCAGCCAGGGCACCGACACAGGGCGCCCAGAGGAGGGAGGGTAGAGACCCCCGCCTCCACCTGAGCACTACCTGGTGAGCACCCAGGCCACCCCAGCCGAACACCGCCCCCGAGGCAGAGGGCTCCCACAGAAGAAAAACTGGAAGAAGGATTAATAAGTAAAAATGTAAAATATCCAGATCTAATATAAGTAAAATAAGTAGTAATAAATATAATAGTAAAAACAGTTAGCCATATAGTAGCAAAGATATCTAATTAAGAAAAAAATATGTTAAAATATAAGCAAATAAAACAAACAAAGCAATGAAATACACTATAATAAATAATAATCAATTAAAAGCTAGGCTAAAATCAGACACTTGTGGATGTAAAAAGACATATTTTGTTCGAGATAGCTCGGTTTTGTCACCTAAATGATGCTATGAATGGTGAGTCACATTATATTTCTTTTGGTGGTGGTTTGCCAAAAGTGCTTACTGTGTCTACAGTTATTATTGTTTCCTTGATTGTAATTACAAGACACGTAGTGCAGTGGTTATGACAGGCGCCCCATGTTCAGTGCCCTTTTTCTTCAAAGCGCTTGTCCCAGGTTCAACTCCGGCCTGTGGACATTTGCCGAGTGTCTCTTCCCCCACACCCTTCCATTTCTGTATGCTATCCACTGTTAATAAAGGCCACTGTGGCCACAAAAACCTTTAAAAAAAGACTGTTAGCTTACCTATGATCTGTAATATGTATATGTACATAGAAGTTGGTCGAGCAGATCGGCGTATTAAACCCGGAAGTAGGCAACGTTTTGCCCGTGGACATTGAAACGCTAAGGGTTAATAAATCTGGAAAAATTACTACTCATCAGTTATTGTTACATTGTGTATAGATGTAGCGTGTCATTATTATCAAATAAGACTGATTCATATTAGAATTAATCTAGATCTAGATGAATATATTGTATACAGTAGATCTATATTTTTATTTATTGCATTTATTATATTACTATCATTATATAATGTTTACATGATAAATATTGATGATGAATTGCTTTACTTTAGCTTACCCCAGTGTGTGCCGAGCGCAGTCTCAATGCATCTGTCTGAGCCCACTTGTCTGTGGATTGACTCACCTTTTTTTTGCCCAATCTTCTCGGCGAACCTGATCTTTTGGAAACCTATACAGGTTTAAACCTGCTTTTCTGGTGTTAGAACAATATCCTGCTACACACTGATATGGCATTGCTTCACAAATTAAGATCCAATTTGAAAAAAATATCAACCAACAAACAATCCGAAAAGTTAGTTTTCTCTCTGACAGCGCAATACCAGTGAAGTCACTTCCATCTCCACCCCGAGGGGCAGAAATTATCAAATTTTCAATGGAATGGTATACAAATTGTCAGCCAGTCTCCATACACATACACACTTCCGCAATAAGTTTATTTTATTTTGGTTATATCGTATATGACGATTTTAATTAACTATACATGAAAAATGGTGTCATGAGCACTTTAAATCAGAGCAGCCATCCACTCTGTTAGGCTAACATGATTATAGGCAAGGGTGAAGTGTAACACGTCCACTTGCACATGCAAACACACTCCTAACACCCTCTAGACTTTCCCTGACAGGCCTTTATTTGTTACAGCGTGCTTATTAATGAGCAGTCCACACCACCCTGCTCCTTCTTTCTGCGTTATTTTCCCCCAACAGCTTCCTCCTCATTTTCTTCCCCTAGCAGTCACGTGAGTTCTTCCTCATTAGGTAGATCTCTTCCCCACAGAGTCATTACTTTGGATGCATTTGCTGTTCGAAATGGATGCCCTGCCCCAGATAGAGATGTTTCCCCAGCCCGGTTCTGGTCCCTTGCCTCATAAACATTATTGTCCCCAATGAAATGAGAAGCTCTCTTTTGACCACTGACACCCCACACTGTTTTTAACTTTAGTGGAACTTTCTCAAGGATACTGTGGTAAAATTGCAATGTCTTTAATAAGCTGAGGATTCTGTACGTGGGGTTTTCTCATTCTGAAATATGATGAAATTTGCCTTTTAAAAAACAATAATAAATTTGTGTTTTTATGTAAACTAGAAAAGCAATTTAGTTATTTTACTTTAACTTTATGTAATAATTCTTATGTCATTTTGTCAGCTTTTATTATCAGCACCAATTAAAAAAATCATGTGCATCTAAAGTCATTATCAAAATATTATTTACAAAGATGGAGAAAAAGAAAAAAGAGCAAATTAAATAATTAAGGTCAGCAGGTGAGACCATACGTGAAGAAACAAAATCCTTAATTCCTTCCAGGATAGCAGCAACTCTTTTGTGAGGAATAATACTGAACATTAGTATTCCTCAAAATTAACGATCGATTTTCGATTAATCATTGATATTTTTATATTAAAATTTAGTGTTCATAGGCTATATTAAAATGCAGTGAGAATAGAAAAATAGCGTGTTTCCTCATTGAGATCTTCATTACAAGTGGGACACCTCTTGTGGCAGTTAAACGGAATTAATTCATGGTAGTTGCACAAAGAAAATATGCGCTCTAAGCAGCGGAGCCGACAGCTAAAAGACGGTAGGCTACTCATTAACGCAACTGACTCTGATATTTTTTTTCTTCTCCAAAAGAGTAAAAAAAAAAAAAAAAAAAAAGTCATGTTAAACAATAACTTAATAAAAAAAATTTAATACATATACATCTGATAGTTTTGTGTTACACTTGGCAAAACCTAGCAAAAAAGACAAGAGGATGAGGGAGATCAGCGTACCTAACAATATATTAGGCTAATTAACAGAGTAAAAAAGACACACAAAAAAAGAAACCGTAACTTTTATACAACTTTAGTTTTTATTGAGAAAGATGAGCATGTTAACATGTGCTTGGGTTTAGGCGAAAGCAGCCTGGTGACCAGACTGACGGTCATCAGGCTGCTGTCATGTCTGACCTGCAGCGCCGAGATCACCTGCATTGAGGGGACAGACGTCGCTGTGATACACATACCTATGTGCTAACTTGGCAAGCCTCTGGAATCTTGTTTGATCCATTTTCCACCAGTCTGTAGGGGTGCAATCCAGGGGTGGCAGAGCCTCCCTCAGAAAGTAATCGGTGAATAAGTTTCTCTGCTCGTTGTGCATCTCGGCTCCTCTGTGCTAACACCGACTTGATGCTAGGTTGAGACCAAGAGCAGCAGGATGCTCCGCTTCTAACCAGGGTTGGAAGTGCATTCAAGTACTTATACACAGCTTCGCAGTGTTGGCAGTGAACCGAGACTTTTTTGTTTGTTTGTTTTTTTAGTCAAACTGGTCCCACGCCACACTTTGCTGCAACTTCTTCATGACAATGCTACTTTTGAAATACACAGAAACTGGCAAGAAACTGAGTCGGCCTGTGGGTTTTATTTTCAATCATCGACCTCGTGTGGTAAAGTGTTTAATTACTGCCACATAGCTAAATTAATTGCATTCCTTCAAAACTCACACTACGCAACAGAACATGCATTAATTGATCGGTAAGAAAAAATTCCATCGATGAATCTTAATGATCAATTAATCGATCGTCGATTAATTATGCCCATCCCTACTATTAATCCTCAAAAATAACACAATCTAAATTGGATATACCACTGCACATACATTCAGAGGTACTAGTGTATTCAGGGGGTTGTTTATTCGTGCCTAAGAGATTTTGACATGCTTGTCACACCGCTGGCACTGCCTATCACTTTGCTTTCTCAGAGATGAGCTGTACTCTGAAGACACTACATTTAGCTTCTAGGATGATTAGCCTTTGATGTGCTTTGCTCGCCTGCCTCCTCTGTAGGGTCGCATTGATAATTGAAATAGGAGATATGAGCAAATTAGACATAACAATACCATTTTTAACTTGTATTAGAAAAAGAAAGAAGGAACCTTGTCACCAACACATTTGTTGACATTTAAGTCATTAAAATGTAATTAATGCTCACTTTGTTTATCAACTGTCTCTTTTATCTTTTGTGATGTTAAAAAGTGCTCATTAGTCACATATTTAATACTAATAATATTAATTATTTTTAAGGAAAATGGTCCTTAAGACTTGAGAAAATAGGCATTCGTTAAATTAGTCAACTATTTTAATTTGTGGTCATTTTATTAGTTTAATGGATGCATTTAATGAACTTTGGTGTTTTTTTGTTAAATATGCATTCCAGTTACTAACAAAAGAAATGTTGTTTGGTTTTTGCAAGGCAACTCTTGTTTAGTAGCATAAGACATAAGCACACGGCTCACCCTTATTCCCGATGTAGATCTATTTCTTTTTCCCCTGTTCCCCTCAACTCACCCCCTCCTTACAGACTACTTTCCTCTCCTCTATCTCTTACCCTCATTTTTCTCCTGCAATGCCCCCAATATAGTGCAGAGGGGGATTTGAGTGGCTGTCAAGCTTCTCTCTACATTCCTGGTCTGTGTTAAATTGGTTCATAGCTTAAGTAGAGGTTGAGTCTGGAAAAAATACAAATACAAACAACGTCTTGAGGCAAAGTGACCCTGGCTGGGTAGGGGATGTCTCTGACAAATGCAAACACTCGCACGTGTGCCCACATTAATAAGCCTGGAGTTAAAAATGTACTGTGTTCAGTTCCAAATCACACTTATTCTCAGAGTAAATGCTATTGTGGCTTTTTAAGATATGCACATGATGTCAATTGGCACTGGTGTCGTAATGACTGGACCATAAGTCTTTTAAAGCCATACTCCGCAATTTTCATGATATTTGCTCTCTGTCACCCTCTTCAGGCTTGCCGCGCAACATCACTGTCGTAAAATCAAATCTCTCTGCCACTCATAAGAGGCATGTTTCAGTGGCTGCTTTCCAAATCACTTGCCCAAACAACAAACAAGCGCCGTCTCAGTTCGCAATTCAACTGTAACAATCGGGGTAATTTAGAGTAAAGACCTCACAGCTAGGTATTCAGTTTGTGGGGGAGGTCGGGGTAATTGGAAAAACAGTGCAAAATTTCTTCGGCGTCATCATGCCTTCTTAGAGCGAGACCCTGCCTTGCCAAGAACTGTACAGCACTTTTTTTTAACAAACAGCTTCATGCTTCCTCTTACTGTGATGCCTTTACATTAGACAGTTGCAAATCCACGGATCTAGTCTCATAGATTTGTGTTGTCAAGGCTACATTCTGACCTAGTGTGTAATGCAAATCTTTCACGGCCTTCTTCCAGTTTTGAAAACCAGTGGAAATTAATGTTTGCTCTCTGTTTTTAGCAAGTTGGGATTTTTCTTAAAAAAAGCTTTGTGACCGTAAAAGCACAATACTCCTTCAACACCTGGGAAGAAATGAAGCCAGGGGAAGTTCTCATACCACTCTCTCTGAAAGTTTAGAGTTTTATCAGTCAACTTCTGGCAAACAATGGTCTTGGGATCTGGCTGATGTGGCTTTAGAGCGGCTATAGAAGATTCATCTCCTGCTATATAACAGTCTTCTGTTTCTGCCCAACTGTCAGTTCTGCAGCCTGGTTTTTGCCCTGTCACAAGGGTTTCTCCCTGAGCTACAAATAAAAATACAAACAAACCTTTAAAGCAGGATTTATTCACAGGTCTTTTATTCTACCCTGCGCTTTGATTCATGTTGGTCATGAATAGGGCCAGCAACCTGGTACCTACCTAATGGCAATGGTATCATAGCATTACCTCAAAGCATCTGAAACCTATCAACCTATATAATGATGTAAACTCAATTATAAAGAAGGTTTTATATATTACTCAGTTTATATGACAAAAATAATGCATATTAATTTGGTTGAAAAGCATAGTTTAGCTAATAATTCAGAAGTTTGAAGAACTTTTTCTTTAGGTTTTGTGGCCACAGTGGCGTTTATTTGACAGTGGATAGGATAAAAAAAAGGGGAGAGAAGTGGGGCATAGAGACTTGGCAAATGTCCTCGGGCCGGAATTGAACCTGGGACGACCGCAACAAAGACTAAGGCCTCTGAACATGGGGTGCCCATCTTAGACCACTGCGCCACACAACACCCCAGAATAACTATTTTAACAGCTCCAGCAACCTCAGCAGCAATAGTATTTAAGATTTTTTCTTCTTTGTAACTTTATAATACTTGTTTTGTTTAGAAATTCAGTCCTCTTTGTTTTATAACGCCGTTTCCTTTAATCAAACGTTGCAGTTATTTAAAGTCCTGACACAACATTTCAGTCAGATTAGGATCTGAACTTTAAATGGCCCCACAGCAATCCCTGTTTTTTTTTTTTTTGGGACAGTTCAATGACAATAGAGGCTTTGTCTGAAAAAACATAAGCTTGAATAATCATCCTACCACTGCTGTGCCTGGTGGTTACTTGAGGGTGTTGGGCCAAATACCTTCACTTTCTTATGTCTGTCAAAAATATATTGAACAGGAAATTTGGTGGTCTTTAAAGGGTAGGCTTTGGGAAAAAAAGTGTTATTGATTGTTGAAAGGGGAGGCTTTATGTCTGTTTTCCACTTTTACAACCCTGAACTTTACCAGAACACTTAGATGAGTCTGAGATTGTGGAGTTTTCTCAAGGTCTGAGCATTGCATGATCTCTCATCAAGGTAAGCCTGCAGCATATATCCCTGAGAATATTAGCAACTGTTTTGAAAACATTGTACTGCAGAAACTCTTCATGATCAAACTAGTCAGACAAAAAAATGTATGGCACCTAACTGATGTTACCCTCTCAATTCTTCTTTTTTGTCACTCTACTTCTGCTTTTAGCTAAGTTCTGTGAATTAAATAATGGGAATGTAATGAGCTATGTTTTTATTTTTGTTTTATAAACAAAAAAAAACAATTTAAGACCTGTTGGGAACTTCAGGATTTATTTCATGTCCTCAATCCCAAAAGGTGAGCTCACATTTGACTTTACTTTGGTATTCAGTAGAGCTCATTGTGAACTCAGTAATAACAATGTCCTTGGCTGCAAAACTTCTACAAGTAATCATCCTACCTCCACTGGGCTTGACTAGTTGTGGGATCAAAAATCAGTTTGGTTTGTCAAAAATGTGTTGTCCAGGAAGCGTCTTTCTTCTGTGCAAACAGAAGTCATGCTGTCATTTCTATTTTATAGGGAAGAGGTCTTCTTGTTGTCAAGTGGTTTCCAATTGTACTGCCATGAAATGAAGCAGTAGAATTGGCCTGTAGAGTCTGAGCTCATTGTTTTTATGATTGCTACTGCATTTCATGGTCTGAAATAAAGGTGAATGTGGAACATCACACAACATAGAAAATCTACTTCTGGCAATATGAACAACTTTCTTTGTTTCACTTTGACTCATTCTTTATAAGGAAATAGTCGCTCAACGTAATCAAATGATGTTTGCATAATTTAAAACCTAATAACTGGAAGGTTTCCCAAATATATTCAATTTTAAGTTCTTAGATATGATACGACTATAGTGTACAAAGTGATTCGCTGTGTGAAGTCTCTGTAACAGTAGAAAATACTTACAGATATATCTAATAAATCAGAATATGCATTCTGATGAGGATTGTTTGTCAGATTAAAAGATCCTTTTGAATAAAACAACACATAAGAAGGTATTAAACATACTTTTCATTAAACTCAATGTTTTAAAAAAATAATTTCTATTGGTCAGATGTGATATTTCAATGTTGAAAAATCATGATTACCAGAACTAAAAATGTGAAATTGATCTATATAATGTATTTCACTTAGTGAAGCAATATAATGAATTTAATATATAACATTTTGAATAGTATTCTAATCTATTGAAGGGGGGTACATATAGATTAAGAACATATGAGTGTATCCAAAATACATTAACATTTTCACAGCCGCTTTTATTTGGGAAGGTTTTTTTCAAACATCTAAGCTCCTTCTCAAACTAAACTTTTTAAACTACATAATGAATCATAATGAATATTTTATTGCTTTTAAAACACATCAACTGTTCATATTCAAAAGATGTAGAGTTGTGGCCAAAAGTTTTGAGAATGACACAAATATTAGTTTTCACAAAGTTTGCTTCAAAACTACTTTTAGATCTTTGTTTCAGTTGTTTCTGTTGTGTATTGAAATATAATTACAAGCACTTTATACGTTTCAAAGGCTTTTATTGACAATTACATGACATTTATGTAAAGGGTCAGTATTTGCCGTGTTGGCCCTTCTTTTTCAGGACCTCTGCAATTCAACTGGGCATGCTCTCAATCAACTTCTGGGCCAAATCCTGACTGATAGCAACCCATTCTTTCATAATCACTTCTTGGAGTTTGTCAGAATTAGTGGGTTTTTGTTTGTCCACCCGCCTCTTGAGGACTGACCACAAGTTCTCAATGGGATTAAGATCTGGGGATTTTCCAGGCCATGGACCCAGAATTTTAACGTTTTGGTCCCCGAGCCACTTAGTTATTACTTTTGCCTTATGGCACGGTGCTCCATCGTGCTGGAAAATGCATTGTTCTTCACCAAACTGTTGTTGGATTGTTGGAAGAAGTTGCTCCCGGTCCATTGAAACTGGTGTTGGATTGTTGGAAGAAGTTGCTCCCGGTCCATTGAAACCCGGGAGAGCCGGGGCCCAGGGGCGCCCCACCCCCCAGCAGGGACCCGACGAGGGGCCCCCGGCACTGCAGGGGCCACGGCCGGCCGCCACGCGCCGCCACCACCCTAGGCCAATCCCCACCGCCAACATCCCAGCGCCCCACCCCTGCCCTACGTCGGAGCGCCCCACCGATAGCCGCAGGGGACGGACAGCATCCCCAGGCCGGGCTCAGCCAGCATCTGGACACCAAGTTGTACCAGCTCCCGGGTCCTGATTCTGCGCAACGCAGAGCGCCGAGACCAGGCATCCAACGAGGGCCAGGGCCGGTCTGCCAATGAACCGACCACGCACGGTGCGCACAGAACAGGTGATCAAACGAGCAGAGACGCCGGATCCGCATCCCACCGAGCCACCGAGCAGGCACCACCCAACAATCCCAAACCTGGCACCCCTAAAAGAGGTGCCCCAACCAACCAAAGGAAGATATCGGCCCAGCGCCTCGGCCGACCGACACACCGCCCCCCCCAGGCCCGGCCAGGCACGCACCAGGTCCAAACCAGATTGACCACCGATGCTCCGGCAGGCAGGGGCCCCCGTCACCGGCGGGGAGTGACGGAGGGGAAATTGGCCCCCCATTAAGTGTAAGGCCTGAGGTGCGCCAGGCGAGGGGGCAGACCAAGATCCAACCTGACAGGTAGACAAAGACATACAGACACAATCATACGTTCCCTCCCTCTTAAACCCATACATTCTCACCCTCCTTTTAACATGTCAAGTCTGCCATTCTAACCCAATCAGCCTGACATAATGATCTCCAGCCTTGTGCTTGTCAACATTCTCACCTGAGTTAACAAGACGATTACTGAAATTATCTCAGCAGGTCCTTTAATGAGATGAATGAATTGCAGTGGAATTTTCATGGCAAAGGACAACATGCAATTCATCTGATCACTGTTCATAACATTCTGGAGTATATGCAAATTGCTATTATAAAAACTTAAGCAGCAACTTTTCCAATTTCCAATATTTATGTAATTCTCAAAACTTTTGGCCACGACTTTACTCCTTGGGTCTCAAATACAAATGTATCACTATAAAAAAAATAATGCATTTATTCTATGCACATGTACATACCTCATTTTATTTTGATTAGTGTTGTGTTATCCTGATTTGTGATTTGAAACACAACAAATGTAAATAAAAAAAACTAAAAACTGGTGGTGTGGTTACGAATTTATAATTGTTGCATCATGAGGGTTTAATTGGGTGTTGCCCTAAGAGGCCAGGCCCTCAAATTTAAATGCCCAACCAAGAGAGATAAGGTTCCCCACTCCTGTCTTAAATGATGCTCATCCTCTTTTAAAGTTTTTATCAGAATATCTTTTCTGTTTCTTTGCTCCATTCATAAAACCTCATGCTTTTCTTCTCCTTACGCGGTCTCTCCACCCTTCTGTGTAATCTGGGCTGTCACATTTTACATTTCCTCCCTGCCCGCTCAACAGTTTGACCAGAGGGCAGAAAAATGAGCCTGCATTGACAACGAGCAAAGCTCAATCTGATGCCAGCTCTATGACAGAATCTTCAACTAAAATAATGCCAGTGTTCTCGCACAGCCTTTATTTGACCCAGGTACTTGAGTTACCAGTGTTCCACTCACAAAAAGCTGTACATTATCTTACTGATTTTCCTCAGGTTCAGCTAGGAATAGTTTGTTTTTGTTATTTTGTGTTTGTGTGATCTATTTAGATACATAAAACTTGTTTATTTTATTGCAAAGAAGTTTTTTTTTTATGATTTTCAATCGCTGACTCTAGTGAAGGTTTTAATGTGCACCATTAACAGGAAGACAGACCTCTTTATAAAACAAGGTGACATTCACATGATTTTGTCTTTTGGGACAAAATACACTCACTGGCCACTTTATTAGGTACACCTTGCTAGTACCGGGTTGGACCCCCTTTTGCCTTCACACCTGCCTTAATCCTTCATGGCATAGATTCAACAAGGTACTGGAAACATTCCTCAGAGATTTTGGTCCATATTGACATGATAGCATCACGCAGTTGCTGCAGATTTGTCAGCTGCACATCCATGATGCAAATCTCCCGTTCCACCACATCCCAAAGGTGCTCTATTGGATTGAGATCTGGTGACTGTGAACGCTATTTGAGTACAGTAAACCTTCCTTTCTTATCCAAAGTCCTTGAGAAAATTGTTGCTAATCAAGTCTGTGAGCATCTAAACAGTAACGAGCTGTTTGAAGAGTTTCAGTCAGGTTTTAGAGCTCATCATAGCACTGAAACAGCACTGGTGAAAGTTACTAATGATATTCTCATGGCCTCAGATTATGGACTTGAGTCTGTTCTGGTTTTGTTAGATCTCAGTGCTGCTTTTGAAACAGTCGATCATAATATTCTCTTAGAAAGGTTTGAACATGTTGCAGGGATCAAAGGAATAGCACTAGGCTGGTTTAAATCATATTTGTCTGATAGATTCCAGTGTGTTCATCTAAATGATAAATCTTCTTCACTCTCAAGGGTTACTTGTGGAGTTCCACAGGGTTCTGTGCTTGGACCAATTCTGTTCACCATATATATGCTCCCAATTGGTAGAATCATTAGACAGCATGGGATAAATTTCCACAGCTATGCAGATGATATACAACTATATTTATCCATAAATCCTGATGAACCTTGTCAGTTAGGTAGATTACAGGCATGTCAGGAAGACATAAAAACATGGATGACCCTAAACTTTTTGCTTTTAAATTCTGACAAAACAGAAGTTGCTGTCTTTGGACCAGAAGTTCTTAAACAGAAACTGATTAGTCAATCACTTCATCTGGATGGCATTAAATTGGCCCCCAGTAATAACGTAAAGAACCTCGGCGTTATTTTTGACCGAGACTTGACATTTAAATCCCATATTAAACAGGTTTCTAGGATTTATTACTTTCACCTCCGGAATATTGCTAAAATTAGAAACATCCTGTCCAGGAGTGATGCTGAGAAACTAGTCCATGCATTTGTTACCTCAAGGCTGGACTACTGTAATTCTTTACTATCATGTAGTCCACAAATTGCCATTAAAAGCCTTCAGTTGATCCAAAATGCGGCAGCAACAGTTCTGATGAGTATTAAAAAGAGAGATCACATTTCTCCTGTTTTAGCTTTCCTTCATTGGCTCCCTGTTAAATCCAGAATTGAATTCAAGATCCTTCTTCTTACATATAAAGCCCTTAATAATCAAGCTCCATCATACATCAGAGATCTAATTGTTCCATATGTTCCTAGCAGAGCCCTTCGCTCTCAGACTGCAGGTTTACTTGTAGTTCCTAGGATTTGTAAAAGTAGAATGGGAGGCAGATCTTTTAGTTATCAGGCTCCTCTCCTGTGGAACCAGCTCCCAGCTTTAGTCCGTGAGGCAGACACTCTGTTTACTTTTAAGGCCAGGCTTAAAACTTTCCTTTTTGATAAAGCTTATAGTTAGAGTGGCTAAGGTCATCCTGAGCTATCTCTGTAGTTATGCTGCTATAGGCTTAGACTGCTGGAGGACAGACTTACCAATTTTCTTCACTCTGCTACTTCCTTTTCTCCTACGACTCTCCAGTTGTATTACAGTACATTCTGTTATTTCGACTGTTAAATTTGTTTTCTCTCAGTGTTTTTCTCTCCATAGAAGATATACCTGGTCTGGTATCCTGCTTGGCTGCAATGCCCTGTTGGATGGGGGGCATCAACTGGGATGATCCTCCCAGTAACTGAACATCCACTGTGTCCTGTTATCAACTTTTTACTTTCTGTAACATAGAAAGTTCTCTTATATCAGATCTTCTGTTCCTTCTGTGTCTCTGCTCTGTCTTCTCAAACCCCCAGACGATCGTGGCAGATGGCCGCTCCTACTGAGCCTGGTTCTGTTGGAGGTTTCTTCCTGTTAAAGGGGAGTTTTTCCTCTCCACCGCCGCTACATGCTTGCTCAGTATGAGAGATTGCTGAAGGATTGCTGTGGTTGGAAAGTCTGCATCAACGGAGCCCAACCTCACGCCAATGACTGACGCAATCTGCTGGGATTCCTTAAATAGGAAACTTTTTAACTGATTGGAATGTTTGTATAAATGTATTGAAATGACTTCTTGTTAAGTGCCTTGAGATGACATCTGTTGTGAATTGGCGCTATATAAAAAAACTGAATTGAATTGAATTGAATTAAACTCATTGTCATGTTCAAGAAACCAGTCTGAGATGATTCGAGCTTTATGACATGGCACATTATCCTGCTGGAAGTAGCCATCAGAAGATGAGTACACTGTGGTCATAAAGGGATGGACATGGTCAGCAACAATACTCAGGTAGGCTGTGGTGTTGCAACGATGCTCAATTGGTACTAAGGGGCCCAAAGTGTGCCAAGAAAATGTCCCCAACACCATTACACCACCACCATCCTGAAGCGTTGATACAAGGCAGGATGGATCCTCGCTTTCATCTTGTTGACGCCAAATACTGACCCTACCATCTGAATGTTACAGCAGAAATCGAGACTCATCAGACTAGGCAACATTTTTTCAATCTTTTATTGTCCAATGTTGGTGAGCATGTGCGAATTGTAGCCTCAGTTTCATGTTCTTAGCTGACAGGAGTGGCACCCAGTGTGGTCTTCTGCTGCTGTAGCCCATCTGCCTCAAGGTTCGACGTGTTGTGCGTTCAGAGATGCTCTTCTGCATACTTTGATTGTAACGAGTGGTTATTTGAGTTGCTGTTGCCTTTCTATCAGCTCGAACCAGTCTGGCCATTCTTCTCTGACCTCTGGCATCAACAAAGCATTCTCACCCATAGAACTGCCACTCACCTGATGTTTTTTCCTTTTTCTGACCATTCTCTGTAAACCTTAGATATGGTTGTGCGTGAAAACCCCAGTAGATCAGCAGTTTCTGAAATACTCAGACCAGCCCGTCTGGCACCAACAACCATGCCACATTCAAAGTCACTTAAATCACCTTTCTTCATCATTCTGATGCTCGGTTTGAACTGCAGCAGATCGTCTTTACCGTGTCTACATGACTAAATGCATTGAGTTGGCGCCATGTGATTGGCTGATTAGAAATTTGTGTTAACGAGCAGCTGGACAGGTGTGCATAATAAAGTGGCCAGTGAGTGTATGTTTTCCACTTGTTTCATGGTTTTGCCATCGAAACAGGAAGTTGCTGATATATAGAGTGACTTGATGCCCTTGACTTTCGTTATTGGTCTCTCAGCAACACAGGACCTACTGTATATGCATCATTGAGTTACCATTCTACCATAAGCTGCTGACAATGGAGAATGCTTTAAATCTAAGATCCAAAGGGAGTAATGACCCCACCAGCTGCTTGAGGGAAATTATCAGCAGTGTTATTGTTATCAAGCTTATCCCTTAAGATTTCCTCAGAGAACCTGAGCACAGCTGCCACTGACCTTCCTGTTTTAGGACTCGTGTTAGAGGTGTCACTGACGCTTACAAAGCAACCACAGCTGGATCTTGTTCTGAAACATCTTGTCCCATTGCTTAGCCTCCTGGCACCACAGGGAGTATTGCACCCCATTTTAGCTTCTTTTCTTAACAAGTTTCTAGTAGATAAGGTGTTTGTCTCTTAGGGCTTCACAGCAGCTAAATGCAGCAAATATATTGTCAAGTTGCCCACTCATCTGTCATAGACCCCCCCCCCCCCCCCCCCCCGGTGTATAAGCCTAATATCCACAGTCATATAAGTTTTCACCTGTAGCTACTTCCCTGCCATGCTCCTCCCCATTGCACACATTACCAGATGTGCCTTAAAATAGATGAAGATCTCTTTGATTATTTCACTGCTGCTACCATCTGTTCAGTTTTGTACACATCATAGCTCAAACTACGTTTTAAAAGGCCCCCTAAAGGCTAGATTTTCTTTAAAGTGCACTTGATTAATTATTCCCCGGGTTTACAAAAGGGCTTCCCAAAGTTTATTTTTAGACTAGCTGATACTTTTTCTCCTCCTTAGTCCAATATTGTAGCTTTTTCCTAGGAATTTACTTCCACCAAGGAGGTTATGTTTTCGCCAAGGTTTGTCTGTTAGTTAGCAATATAACGCAATGTTATAGATGGATTTGGATAGAATGTTCAGGAAATGGTGGTCAATCCAGTTCGGACCTGGTGCGTGCCTGACCAGGCCTGGGTGGACCAGTGTGTCAGTCGGCCGATGTGCTGGGCTGATGTCTTCCTTTTGTTGGTTGGGGCACCTCTTTCGGGGGTGCCAGGTTTGGGATTGTTGGGTGGTGCCTGTTTGGTGGCTTGGTGGGATACGGATCCAGTGTCACTGCTTGTTTGATCACCTGTTCTGTGTATTTCGTGCGTGGTTGGTTCATTGGCCCCGACCTTTGTTGGATGTCTGGTGTTAGTGCTCTGCATTGTGCGGGATCAGGACTCAGAGCTGGTACAACTTGGTGTCCAAGTGCTGGCTGGGGTTGTCGTGGGGATGCTGTTCATCCGCTGTGGCTATTGGCGGGGTGCTCCCTCGTGGGGGCAGAGGTGGGGTGCTGGGATGTTGGCAGCGAGGCGCCCTAACCTTGAACAGTATGTTGATGTGTGTGTTGACATGGCCAATACAAAAAGGAGCACTTATATTTTTTGTGGGCATGTTAAAACTGCACATGCAAACACTTCAGAGACAGTTGGAATCATCTCACCATTGTAGCATCTCAGATTTGGTGCCTGTAGAATCCACTCTCTTGTTTTGGGCACTAAATGGTATCCCTGTGAAGTTTTACATCTCTTCAGTGTTATGCATGGGGTGCCTAGTAATATCTTTCTAAATATAGTTGTGGACGAACTAGTTAAAAGGAGCATGTTCATAATTTGAGCTCCCTTTTTTGAGAGCTTGGAACTGATGTCAATTAACAAGGCCTTATTTGGGGGTGAAAATGTATTGTTAAAAATTCTTTAAAAATTGGTAATATTCAAGTATGGGAGCATGTACACAGTATTGACCTGGTAAAATAGTTTCACTCAGGATTCAGAGCTTGTCATTGTACTGAAACAGTACTGGTGAAAGTCACTATTGATATCCTCATGGCCTCAGATAATGGACTCATGTATGTTCTTGTTCTTTATGGCTCGGTAGAGTCGCTGGGTGGAAGCTGTGGGTAAGTCACACTGATTGGTTGTAATTAAGATGGAAATGAGCAGACGTCGCCAAACAACTGGCTATGTAAAATAAGAAGAGTTGCTGGTGAATCAGTTTATAACACTATAGCAAAAAGAAGCAGACAGCACAACAACCATCCCTGCTTCTTCCATGTCAATCTCTTGTTATTCTCTGCTGCTGTGGGCACCTTTTGGCACTGATCAGTGATGCCATTCACTGCCGAAACAGTTGTGATATGCATACGTCTTTGCAAATTCCTGGGCCAGTTCTGTATGTAGACACGATGACTCAAAGGAGCGGGCCAACACAGATAGATGAGAATTCAGTACAATTACCCTGAAGTTCCGTGAGTGGAAACATGCCTATTGTTCGTGCAGAGCAGGGTAATGTATTGAACTCATTTACCTCAGTTAACATAACAAAAGACTGCTACGTGGCTTGCTTAAGAAAGCTCATTATCGCTATACTTTATGTGATTAGTATTAACTTATATGACCGGATTGCTAGGATTGTATAAGATTGTTCTCTTTCCAAGAATGTCTACAAACGTACATTCTTGTTTAAAGTTGTCACGTTGAGTTTATTCTGTGGTCTGCCACACGGCTTTATCCAATGGAGACATTTGTCCATGTTTTTTCGGCTTTGGAAACTGAACAAAATAAACTCTGTTGAGTAACAAACAAACAAAAACAGTGTGTTGATTCTAACAATACCAAAGATGACAGAAAATGCAGTATTATTTTGGCTTCACATAGCACCTAAAAACTTTGCATACAGCAGATGACCAGCTGTAGAATGATGCATCTCTCAGGTCATTTGCAGGTCGGCTGGATTTTTTTCTGTTTACTGAAGACAAGATTTTCAGATACTTTTCATTTTCTGAAGATGCGTTTTAGAACAATGTTTTTGAAACACTTTAGAAAAACATTACAGCTTCTGATCAGGAGGGGTTTTGATGATTACAAAAATATCTTGCTGCTTGGAGAAAAAATTGTCAAGCAACGAGCTCTGGGAACTCTTATATAATAATATAAATATTTTACTTTTTTATTTTGTTCTATAGTCCCACTATTTAAGCAGGGTTTAGAATCAGTTAAACTCTACTGCCGAGACAGAAGGGAAGTCCAGGCTTTCACCTCTTCAAATCGGGATCCTGTAAGAGTAACCTGTCGGATGTGTGGGTACCACTGGTGGGCATTTTAAGCACAGAGCATGGTGTTGTGAAGAAAATGCTGCTTGTATAAAAATGTAACTTCTATGTCTGTTCTGTTTGTGCAAAACATAGCTATCTCAGAGGTGTAATATATTCATTTTTTTCTAACATAAGATTGTGAATAGGGGTTTGGAAAACACGCTCAGCTCAGCATGCTCAGTTAAGACACTCAGGCCATGTCAGATTAATAACGTAGATTTAAAGAAAGTTCTGCTCATTGAGTGAGACTGATCAACAAGATGCTGAAGTTGGCATCAGAATCATAAACTGACTAAAGGGCTATTTCATTGCTTTTAACAAATCTCAACTAAAAACTATCACCTCTTGATAATGATCAAAAATACTTAGACTGGTTTCAAACTGGACTGAAATATTGACTAAAACAATTTTGCTATCTCAAACTTTTATACTATTTCTGAATTTCATATTTCTTAATCTTTCTTAACATTTGAGATGTGGTTCCAGTACTGCAATTAATTCCACCAGATATTTTCCAAACGTATGTAACATTTAATGTTTGTTGGGCTTCATTGTGCGGTCCCTGGACTCATTTTAATGCAAAACAGGCGAATTACTCAAGTGGGCTTCATTGCAATTTAAATGTCATTGATGGATACTGTTTCATATGAATTAGTCACGGCACTTAAAACAAATTACTTACAGCTGGATGGAAGAAAGTGCTGTTTACTCCTCTGCTTGCTAATTTTGCTGTTACTTTGCTTCACTCCTTTTGCTGCCCACTCATCTGCAGTCATTCTCTTCATGTTAAGCATTGGTTTGAGCGAGCAATTGGAAGCTTGTACTAAAGGCCACTTTAAAGAAGGCACTCACATTGTTGACCAGTGACCTCAGTGGGAGAAATGACTAAACTGCTCACTGCAAAACACTGCTACCAGTAGAATCTTGAGACTTACCATAAATGTCGAATTATTGAGCGCACCTGAATATAAGCCGCACCAGATAATTTAACAGAAAATATTTTTTATAAATATAAAGGCCGCACCTGAAGATAAGCAGCACGTTTTCATGTTATGACATGAGATATTTACACAGAAAGATGGTACACGGAAGATTTAATTTTTTTAGCTCAGCCAGGAGGTAATGTTTTCATGCCCGTCTGTCTGTTAGCAACATGACTGAAAAAGTTATGGATGGATTTCGCTGAGATTTTTAGGAAATGTCCGCAAGGGGACCAGGAACTACTGATTAAATTTTGGGGTTGATCCGACATGAAGCGCGTATCCACTCCTCTCCCATTTCTGAGAGCTCACAAGCGGCTCCCCTCCTGCAGCAGTCCCAAATCTCCGCTCTCTGCTGAAAGAGCACAGCCATGCATCTCATTAAAAATGTACAAATTAGCCGCACGTTGTATAGGACTCAGGGTCCAAAGCATTTGGAAAAAAGTAACGGCTTATAGTCCGAAAATTACGGCAAATTGGATCCACCTGTTTGCTTCTGTAAATCATCACAACAGTCCTGAGTGATATAATCTTATTTTTTTAAATGCGTTGCATATTTGGGTTGCACAGATTTGCTGTTGTTGTCACTGTTGCAGCAAGAAGGTCCTTCGTTTGAATTCTGGCCTGTGATTTTTATGCACGGAGTTTGCCTGTTCTGTCAGCAGTTGTCCTTAGGTATGTGTGTGTATGTTAGGCCTGTAGCGATGATGTCGACGACTTGGTTCTAAAAAATCGTCGACGTCAAATCTGGTAGTCAACGCACCACACCCACTTGCCACACGCACGTGAGTGACCAAGACAAAGCAGCATGGAGAACGAAACTCTGTCTTCAACCACCTCTCAGACTCAGCAGCCTGCACTCCCAAGCTCTACATGTCACCAGAACACAACCCGCCGGCTGCCGCCCTACCTTGAAGGTGTGGGGATACTTTAAACGCAGCCATAAGCGTCAAGGTATAGTTATTTGCAGTCTTTGCAAGATGTAGCTGGCATATCACACCAGCACAAGTTCTAGTAGCTACTGTCTAAACAGCTGTGTTTACCTAACATTAGTTAGAAATGGCATATAATGCTGGCATGAATGTAACGGTGGCTAACTTGCAGCTAACAGAACACAGCTATGTAGTCACAAGCGTCGGCATACGGCCAATTTCCATCACCAAAGTGACGAGCTGCATTAGTCATTAGAAAAGTCGACTATTTGATAAAATAATCGCCCGAATAATTGTTTTAATAATAATCATTTACCCCCTGCCCTAGTGTATGTGCAAGATTGTTTGTCCGTGTCTCTTTAAGATAATTGACCTGTCCGAGGTTTACCTCTTGCCCATTGATCAGCGAAGATGGGGACCAACACATCTGCAACCCTGCACAGCAGGGATAGTTAGTCGATGAATTTTGCAGATTTTCGTAATGTTTTTTTTTCTGCAGCCTGAAGGTTGCAGAAAAAAAAAACGGTTCTGATTATAATTTAAAAAATTTTTTTAAAATAAGATATCAAGCATCACATATATAAATATATACCAATAATAGATCAATAATACACAAAAGAGCTTGATAAGCATCATGAAGGCAATAAATAATCGCGTGTTCCACACTTTACCTCTTGTTTATTTTTTGTTTGTTCGTTACGTTGTTCCCAGATGACAACCCCCCTGTCAGATAACAGCAGCTACTCATGCACACATCAAATGTTGTAATAGTTGTCTTATCTAGTTTGATGTAATAATATCCATTGTGGCCAAAGCTGGTGACTGCTGTCTTATCTGTGCAAGGCGCGGGATGTTATTCTTCTGTGTATACGATTTGGTTCACTGGCAGAGAGGATGATAATTGAAATCCTGAGTGGCAGGTCTCTTTCATGGTAAGCAAACACTGCATTCTCAGGCCTCAATAACTGCTTCTAAAGAATGGGTACAGTGTTGTCTGCAAAACAAAAAGGGGAAAAAAGACATTTGCAAAAATGAGCACAGAAGGGAAACTGATCCAAATGCGTCTCTTTCCTGCAGGGTAATTCGCCATGGAACTATGCACCGGTGGTTGGCCATTGCGCCTCGACAACAGGGCAAAAACATACTTCCTACCCTAACTGACACAAACACTGGATTTGAGACCCCAGAGCTTACAAAGTGACTTCCATCTCTGCCTTCTTTTCTAGCGCAAGCAGCCCAATGAAGCAACCATCCCTACAGCTACACCATGTCTCTCCCAGCCTGTTCTTTATGGTGTCCCCGGAGCCTCAACCTACCTCTCCGAGCCATCTGCATGTTCCTCTTCTTTTCCCCCTCTGCTCCTCTGCTTTGCCACCTTCTCTTCCCGCTCTTCTCTTCATCTGCCCTTACTAGTTATTCACTCATCCGCTTCATTTTGTGTCCCTGAGTCCCTCTCCTACTCGTCCATGTCCTCTTATTTTGCTTTTCACTGATTTGCACAAATCTTCTTAGCAGTAGAAGCTAAGCATCGTTTTTCTATTTGCCTTTGTTTAAAAAAAGGGAAAATATTTTCATATAATCTTATGAAGAAAAAAATTTAAGATCTAAGGATAGTTTTTCCCTCTGGAATATTTTAATTAAAAATATTGCTGCCTAGATTTATTGGTAAGCATGTTAAAGTACAAGACAACCTTTGAATGATTTAATTTCTAATGGCAACAACTGTGTTGTAATTGGACACTGAATGTTTTAGAAAAATCTTACCTGAGGAGGGTCGGAGTTAGGGGGTGCCTATTTGGGCTTAAGTGTGAAATATTTTTTGAACAGCCCGGAGTATGAATTTTACTTTTGAAGGGGTTGGAGAGTGTCTCTCGGAAGTACGCTGCAGTACAGGAGTCCAACAGAGAGGCAGCAGCTGCGTAAAGTAGCCTGCATACAGCTTGCCAGAGCCCCCTGAAGAAGAAATGCTTCTGCAGCTTTAGCAGCCTGCTTGCTGTTAACACTGTGCATGAGATTCATGGATGAGAAAAACTTTTAAAAAGTGCAGATTGACAACAACAGCTTCTATAAAATGGGTCATGATTCAGGTTTGTGAATGTTATTTTAAAAGTGCTGGTTTGGTAAACGCTAGCTTACTATCATTCAAGTTTTGGTACAAGAAAAATTAATGGTAACGGGTAACATTGTGTATGTGGTTACATGGAAAGAATCTAAACAAGCTGATAATAATCATGAAAATAAAGTAAATAACAGAGTGGCTGATGATCTCTGGATGACTTACTGAAAAAACAACTAAAAAAAAGGAATTTTACAGCTATTGAATACAGCCAATTAAGCTTGGACGGTGTATATCTATCTATGCATATTTCCTGTAGGCTTCATTTGAAATGTTTTTTTTAGTTAAATTTGTTTTTCCATTCATGCATTTAATCAAATCTTTGAAAAAAGGATTGAAAATTGCTCATAAAACGTGCAGAAGGAAAGAAACATGAGATCAAATAAGGGTAAAAAAAGAACAGAGCAGGAAAAACTGTTATCTTTGAGCAAGAAGGCCTGTGGTTTGATTCCTTATTTATGCCTTTCTGTATTTAGTTTACATTTTCTCATTGTGTGTGAAAAAGGATTCAGGTTAGATTAATTGGTGATTCTAAATTGGCCTAAATGTGTCCATGCATATTTTTTTGTCTGTTTGTCCCTGCATTTCCCCGTCATGGACATCTGGCCTTTGCACAGTGTACTCCACCTGCTCCGTACTGACTCACTGGAGATAGGCACCATCTCCCTGTGACAAAATAATAAGCAAGTATGCAGAAATAAATGGATATATGAAGAATCTTTGATTCCATGAATGTTATATTTGCTTAAAAAAATCAATTGATACTCTGTTTTTAAGTTGATCGGACTTTGCTAGGAACTTCTTATTTGTAATCTATAATTTTCTGTTTCTCTGGGGTATAAGCATGATGTGACACAAAGTCAATTTCATTTATCCACTGGTCACTAGGATGGATGAGTACCCATATTTATCTTGCCAATGAGCAGAATGACAAATTGGCTCAAAAACCTTTAAAGCTCTGTTAGAGAACTTGGCTGAAGTTAGAAAACTGTAGCAAGGAGCAGCACCTTTGGGTAGCCAAGTCTCTATAACAACCAAATGATGCCAAACCAACACAGAAATGATTCACCTGACAGAAAATCAATCTTCTTAAATGGCCACAACCATTCCCAGATAGAAACTGTGTATACTTAAGAGAAGAGTGAAGTACAGTATAGAATACGCAGAACTCTTGTTGACTGATAGAGAAATGGTCCAAGATCCTTGCTTTATAAAATGTAAACATTGTATTTTATTCTGCAGTGAAAAAATAAACTCAAATAAAGACAGATTTTTCTAAAATTTTCAGTGTGAGATTATGCCTTTGCAATAAAGGATTAACTTGTTTTAGAGACTTGATCAACATCTTTACGAGAGGCTGGTTGGTAAACCCTACCTGTGTTTTTTGTTAGTCCGTTTTTTAAATCATGTTTTTTGTTTTGTATTAAGCCAGCCCTTGAGTGAATGATTCGCTCTGTCTTTTATCTTTTTAAATCAGGCCTCAGTGGAAGATTACTTGTTATTCAGGACAAATAGAACTTATCTTAATGTATTATGATTGTTACTGCTTTCAGAGAAATTTTACCCTAAAGCAATGTTTGTATTACTTGAATTTCCTCTAAGGCATCTACTTTTTTCTCCTTCTTTTGTTGGATTCCTTCTTTAATGTCATTCTTTGACTTTATATTCTTATCCTGCAGTACTTTTCTCTCCCTTTTGCTCTTCTTTCCTGGCCGTATTGTTCTCTGTTCCTCACCTTCCCTTTGTCTTTTGTGATGCTGAAGGCGAGACCTATCTAGTGAGTTGGGGCTTTGAGTCCCCCCTCCCTTCCCCAGCTTCCAGCTCAACGTAATATGACTGTTCCTCCCTATCTGTCCTTCAACGAGCCTGCAATAATCTGTCTAACTCAAAGAGACACTCTGTCTCCTGAGTTTTGTGATGGTGATTCAGGCCACTGCATTGCCTCTTCCAATGGCTCACAGCTGCAGAAACCAGCGTATTCACTTATCTTGCTTTGTGTTACTCTGAGTATGCTTATGAATATCTATAGGATCTGTTATAAAGATTTAATCTCATTTCATCTATTTTTCCGCCCTTCAGCAGGACTAGAAAGCAAATGGGACATAGGACTGTTTATAACTTGTTACACAAACCTACTGAAGTGTGTGAGTCTTTTTTTTAGAAATAAAAAAACATTGTTGTCGTGAACACTGTACGCAGTGATATAAAATTTACAGAACACTCTTACAACAATATTTACTTTCCCATGTGGTTACCATAAGGAAAACATAATTAATGCCTTTATAATAATCGCACATGCATTTGCCTTTGAAGCATTAACCAGAGTTTTTTTACTGTAATTAAAATGTTTATTGGTATTGTTAATGTGTAAAGTATATATACAGTGGGGAAAATAGGTATTTGATACACCACCAATTTTTCATGTTTTTCCATTTAAAATGAATGGAGAGTCCACAAAACATTTTTTTTAAATCGCATTGAATAATTTTATAAAATGTGTATTTTATTACATTAATTAGGTATTTGATCACCTACCAACCAGCAAAAATGTTGGCCTTGACAGACCTTTTAGCTTGTCTTCAAAGAAGCCCTTCTATCCTCCAATCAATATCTGCATTAATTGCATGTTAGAGAAATTGTATTATCATTAATAATTGTAATACCGTTTATGTTACTGTATTTTGGCTGTGTAAAGTTTAAATAAGACAATTTGTATGCTTTACTGACAACACAGAGCAGAGGATAACAAAAAGGTTTGTGCCAATTCCTCATATGGTTGATAAATCCTCTCTAAGAGTTGATTGAGCGAGTTGTCTGGAAGGCCTAATTTACATGCACTTTGTTATCTGGTTTTAACACCCACAGGCCTAATGTGGGTGTGGTTTATGACCTGTTGTGAATCCCTGTTTTGTAATAAATGCTTTTGGGAGACTGAGCTCGGTGGGAGTAAGCACTGAGCTTTCTTGGAGACAAGACATTGAGTGAGCTAATGCTTATCTTCCCCTTGTGAAAGTATTTGCAAGTTAAAACACAGAAGCTGTCTCTTTTCCTCATTTCTGTTCTGTTTATGTTCTAGGGTAATTTTTACCTAACATTGCACCTATTTGAACTCGTTACCTATATAAAGACACCAGGGACAAAATTGTAGATCTGCAGAAGGCTGGGTTGGGCTACAGAACAATAGACAAACAGCTTGGTGAAAAAGCAAAACTGTTAGCACAATTATTGCAAAGTAGAAGTAACATAAGATGACTGTCAATCTGACTTGAACTTGGGCTCCACGCAAGATCTCACTTCATTAAGTATCAATGATCATAAAAAAGGGGGAAAGATAAAACCAGAACTACATAGGGGGACCTGGTTATATTGAGCTGTCATTTTTATATTCATGTACTCATCTAAAACAATTAATACTTCTAACAGTGTTTGTGTGACCATCTATATGTGAAAAGCTTTAATTTGCTTAATAGTAATTTTTACCGATACTTTTGCACCTGATTTACAAACATATTGTAAGCGCAGAGCTGTTTATTTATATATATATATATATATATATATATATATCTTCATTATCAGTGTGGTGCAAGAACTTTAAAGCCCTTTGTGATCCCATCACAAGAGATAGTTAGCTTCAACAAAACTTCTGTTTTCAATTGGGTTTTCTTTGGGTAGATCAACAATGTACTTAATGACTTGTGTCCTCCATACATTTGTTGATTCTTTACTCCAACACACTTGAGTTCTGCAGTGGTCTGGTAATGGCCCATATATAGTGAGGAACATAGGTATTTGAACACCCTGCGATTTCCAAGTTCTCCCACTTATGGAGAGGTCTGCAATCCACATTGTAGATGCATTTCCACTGTGAGAGACAGGATTTTCTTTTATTTAGGAAATCATATTGTCTGATTTTTAAAGAATTTATTTAAATTTTCTTAGTATGTTTACTAGTTTATAAATCATTGAATGGCTTAGCACCAAAGCATGTTGAAGATCTACTGTTATTATACCAACCCCCAGACCACTCAGGTCCTCTAATTCCAGTCTACCCTAGAATTAGAACCAAACATAGAGAAGCAGCTTTCAATTTCAATGCTCCTCCAATCTGGAACAAACTTCCGCAATGGGACATGAAACACGTGTCCACCTACTGACCAGCAGCGCTATCGTGTACTCCTCTCCCGTCTCAGAGAGCTCACAGACGACTGACCTCACGCAGCCCCACTAAGGATGGAGCATATTCACCTCAAATTTAATCACCCATGCGCAAATCTCCCTTCTCTGCTGGAATAGCACAGTGACAGCACGAACACATCCATGTGTCTCATTAACAGACAGATAACAACATTGGGGGTGGCTATAACGGAGGTCTTCGCTCTGAGTGCTTTTCTAGTTAATGATGTCAAACTTTTACCAAAGAATGAACCAGGAGGTCTACAATTCTCTTCCTGTTGACTTTCCCGTCTTGCTTAAAGGCAAAGTAAGTTTATTGTATATAAGCTACTGAATTTAAAGAAAACAAACAATATCCTATATCTTTCTGTCATTCTGTCATTTAGGAAATAATATGACCAAAATAATTTGACCTGAAACAGAAAAGGTATAATCAGGCAATGAGAAAATTATTCTGTTTATTGTGCAGTGCAGGTAAATATCTGATTTCTACTGAACTGAACATATTGACCTCATGTTTTTCTAATTTGGCTTGAAAATTGAATCTGGAAACTTCCTTCCCTTAGACCAAGTGTTGGGTTTGTGTCTTCTGAATGAAATTTTGAACAGGAAGTATTGATTTAACACCATCCGTAGGGGAGCCGTGTCTCCAACTGAGTGCACAAGATGCTTAATTACTCAAACAGGTGCTTGCCACTGAGGTGGGATTGATGCTTCAAGAGTACTCAAATAATTGAAACCCATTATCAATAACCGTCTGGGAATCATCCTTCAGATCCTACCTGATTAAATTTGGCAGCACAGAGGGATCAACAGTGTTAATTAGAGATTTGCAAAAAGGAAGGGACATCAGAAAAAAATTTGAGAATCTGCTTTGATTAATTTGTTACTGCTTTTTCCAAATAACAACCCTACAGTCCTATTTACTTTGTATATATATATATATATATACATGAAAGCCTGGGGTCTCACCTACACAAACACACTTTTTTATGGTATTACCTTTGGTAGACATTTATAGACTCTGTTTATCTAAGACCAAGACAGGTGCACAGTTCCATTTGTGTTTAATTCCAATTAAGCCAGGGCTGTGGACAAACTAATTTTCTAAACCAATTACTCTGGAAAGAGATAAAAATACAAACACAACCCTAAAACAAACCCCCCATGAAAATCGGCAACCAAAATAAAGCCTGCATATTCAAATCTCCTGGTAAGCAGAGCCACCTGGCAACATGAAAGCAATAAACTACTGCTGACATTTGTCAGATTTATGCATGTGGGAGGTGCAGCTCTGCCTGACAGCCTGCATGTATTTCTTTAGCTAAACAACAAACACAGTTAAAGGTATATGTGTTCCCCAAGCTCTGTTTTACCGTTAAATATGATGCACTGTGGGACAATACAGGAGATTAGAAGAGGGAGAACCTGGATCTCGAAGGTGTTGCATCTTTCCTATGTTTTCTTTGGACTTCTTGAAGGTACCACAAATGTATTAAGACATTATTTTAGGAACACGTTATATGGAATAGCATTTAAAGATGCAGCTTACAGTGCCTTGCAAAAGCATTCATACCCCTTGAGCTTTTTATTTTTTGTTTTGTTGTATTGCAACCTAATCTTCATAGTATTGTAGTGGAAATTTGTGCAATAAATGGAAAGTAGTGCCTAATTGTAAAGTGGAAGTAAATACTGACATGATTTTCAAAATGTTTTACAAATAAAGCTCGGACAGTCATAGTTTGTGGATGATCTAGCTGTTCACAGTCACTCTACATCCAATAAGACTGAGCTTGAACTATTTTATAAACAAGAATGAAAAACAATCTGTCTATAGATGTGCAAAGCTGGTAAGGACATAACCCAAAGGGACTTCTGGGCATCTTTAATTACTTTACGATGTAGTTACACTGGGTGGGGGTGGGGAGGGTGGGGGGGAAGTGTATATATATATAATTTTATTCTTGCTGAGAAATTTTTACTTCAAATTGAAAATTATGCATTACTTAAAATTGTTGTCTCTTATAGAATCCTCACATAATTCATGAGTCATTTTCAGGAATTTTGAATCAGGTGCTCTCTGAAGTGGGTATTTAGTCAGATTAAATTTAAATTCAAAATTCAAGGTACTTTATTAATCCTAGAGGGAAATAAAGGTTTCATTTATTAAAATTGTATAATTGCCCTTTGAAAATAACAGCCTTTAAGCAGGTATTGAACATACTTTTTATTAGGCCCACAGGCCTGTAAAATATCCTTTGTGATATTCCAATCTTCTTAATAGGTCTGTTTTCATTAGCTGTAAGCAGAAAATCAATATAGTTAACAGAAATATAGGCTTAAAAAGATCAGTGTTTTTAAATGATCCACATCAGTGTGTGTAAATAATCTACATAATGTTTCACTTGGGGAACTGAGTTACTGAAATAAATTAATGTTTCAAAAATATTGTAGTTTATGGAATTTGACTGTACATTGAAGTTCATGGTTGGAATTTTACAAAATATGAGAAAAAATAATTTGCATCATTTGCTACCATGTGCCACTACCTGCATCTTTTGCATAATTTGCTCCCTGTGTGACATTCACACAGTCCTGCTGGAGTAATAAAACAAATAGTTTCATCATGAGAATATCCTCCGCTTTCATTCCTGTTTTAAAGCCACTCTAATTTTTCATTGATTATAACTTCCAATGTCTTTCCCAGAATCCTTTCTATGGACCTATCACCACTCCTGCAGAGAACTCAGAGAGCCCTTTTAGCTGTAGGTCTTTGATCTACCAAACCATGAGCATCTAAAGCCCAGTCATTGACTGCCATTGAACCCCTTCTGTTGAAACCAGGCCTCATGTTCCCTCCCCTGCTGGTGTGAACCACAGACTTCCCTGTTAGCAGATTCAGAACTCAAATCTGGGCAAAAACAGAACCTAATGTGAATTAAAATGCGCTTAAATGTGTTTCTTGTACAATGTAGAACGTTCAGACATCTCAAATTTTTTGGAGTGTTTAATCATCAAAGAGTCAAAAATTAAACACAAAGGTATACAAAGGGATTCACTATTTTGAAGAAAGTGTACTAACGTGTAACAAAAGGCAAAGTGTGCTTTATACATAGTCCACCAGACTCACTGCATCTTACTAGCAATGGCTAATCTCAGTATGCTGGCAATACAAATTATACATAATTATATAGCAACCTTGGTAACAAAGTAATCATGATTGCAAGGCTATGCAACTACTGACATGCTATTTTGCTACTCTAAAATTGATAGTGTGGGAAATCAAAAAATGGGAAAAAACCAGGGTACCTTGCATATTCTTTATTCTTGCACTGTTATTTTGTGTGTGTATGTATGTATGTATGTATATATATATATATATATATATATATATATATATATATATATATATATATATATATATATATATATATATATGGATGGATGGATGGATATTATTATAGCTCTTTACAAGCATGTGGAATATGAATAAAATCAACTTATAGCAAGTTTTGCTGACTGTGTATAGAATTAAAAAAATAACAGTAGATGAATTAGTCCCTTTTTTGCTCATTTTCTTTTTTTCTCCATGAAAATACTAAATAATTTACTGTGCAGCAAACATAAAAAGAGATTTCAAAACTTAATACTGAACCCTTAAAGGTCCCCTGTGGAGTACTCCTGTTAACAAACCCAGTTTTCTGTTTACCTTGAGTTTTACTCAGACGAGCATTGTGTGTATCCTCCAGGCCGGATGAAAGTGTTTAATACATTTCCCTCATTATGTAAAGCATTTCTAACATCGATTTATTTTATGAAACCTTCATTATTATATGCTTGCTTCCAGGCTCTTATTTTTTACTCCCTTTGCTGTTGTGCTCCCAGATACATTGTGCTGTTAAAATATATGGTGAAATCATAAAGCTAATGAATCTCCCCCATCAAATTAAAGCATTGTCTTGTAGAATCTTCTGCAGCAATAATTTCGGTGTGCCTTGCTTTTTTGCTGTTTTTTTTTAACCGAAAATTTATGTTTTTAAATCCTAATTTTGTATCATGCAACTCCATACAATACCTGCATTGATTTGTATAATCTCAGGAATAGATATAATAGTGGTGCTCCTAAACTTGCTCACCAGTTACTTTACAGTTTTATCCATATGTCTTATCAGCGACATACATTTTATCCACAGTTTCTGGACTGCCTTAATATGTTGGCTGGATCTGAGGTCAAATACAGCTAATATAATAACATGTCACCTAAAATATGATAGTTTAATCTTAAGATACAACTCCACAAATACAGCTGCAGTCTTAATTACATTTCTCTTTCTTCTTCTGCTGCAGATGTTTTCATTTGACAATTTCCGGTTATGTTAACATCCTCAAACTGGATCTTACTTGTTGATATTTCCATTAACATATTTTAGGTCAATATGTTATATGTAAGATGCAGACAAAATTCCCTGAAAAGGTTTGTGTTCTGTTTCATAATCTTAGTGCTTTGTTTTGATCATCATAATTTGATTGCTGTTTAGCCATTTTCTAAACACCTCTGTTGGGACAGCTGGGGACATTCGACCGCATGGCACACAGATGGACCAGGAGCTTTCAATATCAGCATCACTGCAGAAGGTGAAAAACACAGATTGTTTGGGATTACCCACATTCCCTTTATTTACAAAATAAAGCCAGACCTAGAATACAGTTTTGACAGCCTCACACATGAAATAAAAATTGATTTAAAAAGAAACAAGCTGGTGGGCCAACTGACCAAATCAGATACAATATAACAACGGGAGTTAAATTTAGTCAGACACTGATTGCAATGTTTTTTTTCTGAAAAAAACAACTATTTTAACCAGAAGCAGTGTGAGTTATGAAAACATATTGATTACTATTGTCTGCTATAACAGGTGTGAAAAGCTCTGAGACAGTGTTGTATGGAGCAGAATAAATGTAGCATTGCTTCAGATAAAACTGAAAATGACACTGATCTTCACACAAAGCAACAGTTTTTTCGTCTTTATGTCCACCTGAAAA